>OW203738.1:9455176-9812676 GCA_934045075.1 Yponomeuta sedellus | reverse complement strand
CAGAGTTGTAATCATGAAATGAAAAGGAAATGAAATGAAAAGGTTTTATTCAAAGTAGCACAGAAACTGCGGCTTAATGAACGTACAATTCAGACTAGGTGTCCATTTCAAAATCTAGATCATTTAGGAGAAAAAATGGACAAAAAACTCCTAACTTAGTCTTTTCAAAAGTCCTTAATAACTTAACTTAGTTATAATAACTTTACTTAACATAGTTTACATAATTATTATAAACTTAGAACTCATACATTGTACTGGCTTTCATTCCACACCTCATTGTCATCTAAATAATCCTTTATGTTATAATAGCCCTTTTGGCACGAAGTGTGCTTAACATTTTTTTTGAATCAGACATACTTACCTAAATTAGTAACGTAAATCACAGATTCTATGTAACTAGGTATTACATTATTATGGGCATTACCTCCCAATGATGGCACAACTTTGCGCTATGGCGCTCATTAGGGGAGGGCTATGTCCAGCAGTTGACTAATATAGCCTGAAGAGGAAGAGGAGGTATTACATAACAATCACATTTTTACCGTCATTGATAAAATCACATGTTTCTTATTAACTAAACTAAATCAGTTTTTTTTTTACTATCTTTATTTACTTAGAAGCCTTGTTCAATGGGTAAAAGAGGACTTCATTCAAATATGGTGTGCATTTTGTCAGAGCCATCGCACTAATAATTTAGTCGAATCATGGAACAAACAAATCAAACATCGCGTGGTGAAAAAGAATCATAATCTTATGAAGCTTCTCACTTCGTTGGCTGAAGATGCATTGTACTACGAAGTGCTTGCATTGCGGCTTACTCAAGGGAGCATAGGGATTACAGAAAGATCAATCCAAAGTATTAATCGCGATGTTTACATACGGGAGGTCCAAATGGAGCTTGTTAATGGCGAAATTACGATTGGCCATTGCTTGGAAAAATTAAGATGATTGAAATATAGAATTTAATTGACAATAAATATGTGATTTTATTAATGACGGTGAAAATGTGATTGTGTTGTAATAACAAGTTTATTCTATTAATTTTATATTAACGTTATTTACGTTAGTGTAAAACTAATCCATCATCTCTGATTTGATAAATTGTTATAAACTGTGTTTGTTTAATATATGTATTAGTAGTAATACAATATAAATACTTGTTTCATACTAATGTGTTGTTCTTTATATTTGTTTTTTATACCAATGGGGATTTATGAACTTTTTGTTCACAAATCCCCATTGGCGTATCTTAGTATTGGCAATGGGGATTTGTGAACAAAAAGTTCAGAAATCCCCATCAATGGGGATTTTCAATGGGGATTAGTGGAATAACCCTCCGTTGGCTTTTCTTCGGTTGATCTGTATCTGGACGATAACTGTAACGACACGACATCTACGCGCATTCATTTACTACGGCTTGGCACGCTGTATGAAAAGAATGTTGTGCAGTCACGTATATCGTCCAATGTAAAACCGTCCGTTATGTGATCAGCGAACAACGAGATGGTATCTCAAAATATTCAGTGCAAAAGTTGAATAGGTAAGCTCGTGATGTTGCTTGACGGCATTTCGTAGATTTCGTGAGGTCCGAGATTAGATTAATTTGCAAGTTACTACATTGTAGTTATCTAAGCTATTATGTTTCTATTAAATCTACAACACTTAAGATCACGAATTAAAGCTTTATGGCTCCTCTTATAAGTTTGCTTACGAAACAACATGACTTGCAAACACAGATTGTAGGCATATTGTGCGGAGTACGGAGCGGACATTGCTGAGGAAATAAGTCAGTGTTTTGTAAGGTTTCGTAAAATATGCCCTATTAATATATCTACATCCGGCTGTCTGGCTTTAATAGGATATTTCTCTGGAACTGTGCTAACCACTTGAAATTGTCAGTTGTGTTTTGACGCATGATTGGGCAAGAAAAAAAATAAGCGGGTCCTAAACACATGAAACATTTCATTTCAGCGTTTTGACTCTATAGTAAAACGTCAAATACATAAATTGATAACCTTGGTGTGATTATAAGGTACCCACCCCTACAGCATAACAAAAACTGACCAAGTTACCAATGCTAAGGGTCCCGAACTTAATTAAATAAAACACATTTTTATGGTTTTAAAAACCTATTTAGAGCATAAAAATTTCACCCATGCCGGGATTCGAACCCGCAACCTCTGGCTATCCGTACCAGTATACCAATACCAATCCCGGCATGGGTGAAATTATTAGCCTCTAAATAGGTTTTTAAATTTGTTCCTTAGCACGGGTTAGTGCATTAAAAATAAAAATAGTGTAAACATTTTTATGGCCCATTTTTTATTCAATAAATGCAAAAAGTCACAGGAATAGTGACTTGAAATAGTGACTTATTAAAAGTCACAAATTAAAAATGGGTGTCCATCAAAGCAGACCGTATTCACTTCTTTATTGAATCGAAAGTTATCAATTGATCACGAATGCAGTAAATTTATTGAATAATTAATTTAATTATTTAGTGCGATATTTCGCATCTACCACTGTCCATAATTTAAACTGGGTAAGTACAATACTACTTGGTATAATTTTCTATTCTAACTAAGGGATTTAAGTAGTGTGAATAGTTTTGCCCCAGGCTCTGGTTGGTTAGGTTAGGCAAGAATATTAGCGTTTAGCATCGGCAAATTGCCTGGAAAATCCGACGTATTTAACTCAAGTCGCGGCACGATTCGAGCGATACCATCGTCAACAGCATTACGGCGTCAAAATTTACATAAAAAATAGGTAAGAGACTAAACACATAGGTGTTGATTACATAGCTTCAATTGCTTTACAAATTGTGGGCCTTAGGACTGACTTGTCATCGGCAAGACTATCTTTGGGACGGGAATCCGGGAAGATAAGTTTCTTCTTCCGCTGGTGCTCGTCACCAACTGCGATTACCTACTGCGATTAAAATTTGATTTGATAAGCCATCATTCGGCTCGGTCGATCGCCAGAACTTCTGTAATACTATCACTAAACCCAGAGTGCGCTACCAAGGCAGTTTAGCCTTTGGGCTTACCTGTTCTATGCTTTGGAGTGGCCAGCGTCGAACACCTATATCTCTTGGCCAAGAGAAGATAATCTAGAGCCGACGATGGACCGAAACGACTATCTAGGATGCCTTAGAGTAAAGGGTGCACTTGAGAAGCAATAGACGAGATTTTCAAGGGGAGAGACGTGAAAGTATAATATAAACGAGAGTGCAAGTATTTTAGTAGTTAAAGCACAGTTATAGAGAAAGACATTATAGGTTCCCTATGAGGGAGAGCGCAAAACAGATTTTTATAGTGGCCGAATCTGCGCCTTCACTTCAACCTCGTCCATAGAAGAAAAGACAGTATTTGTCCCAATATTGATCGTTTCCTCGTATAGGTTTTAGGCTCCCCTCATTCCGTACGTCCAATTACCTATACAATACATATCTTCAGAATGAACACGTCATCGTCTCAAAGACTTGGAAGATTCGGGCCTCGTTAATTTGTCGGTTTACGTTTGTTCCTACAAATACAATGCGATACAATTGCGATAATAAAAGACGATAAGATCTTCAGAAAGAAACAGACAAAACATTTCTCCCCTAATTACCTTCCCAAGTCTACTGTCTAGCTAGTTAAATAAAGTAGAATGTGGTGACTTTCAAGTTCTTCCAAAATGGTTGGAAGATTAGGCCGCCAAAGAGTACCTCATCTTTAGAGATAACAATAATAAAAAGATGTCTCATGTACGCACCACCGAAATTCAATACAATTGAGGCTAATTTATTGACAAGTAGTAAACGGAAAGGGAAGGTGAAAAATATCTCGTGTTTCAATAGTGACTGAAGATTAGAGACTGTTTGATTGGTCACCCATTACTCTCCAGGCCAGATTCTTAACGTGTTAAGATATGAATGAAAGCTCCCAAGAAATTTAACAACCAATAAAACTATCTGTGTACAGGTAATATCGTAATATCACATTGAAAAATAATCATTATTCATCTCAGCTGAGCTCAGCCTCATACCATTAGTTAATCAACTATACCGTGTAGTGAACTTATTGTATAAACTCATAAAAAGTAACGACTTTGTCCATTGTACAGCAACAGGCAGAAATGATGGATATTATACAGAAAGGATGATTCTTTTGCTTGCGAGCTTTCGAAAATCGCACTTGTAACTTTGATAATAAGAGCTGGTGTTGCAGCCAAATTAGTTGTGAACCGTAAGTCGTGAAAGCGTTCAGCAGCAGGCAAGAAGCCAATCTGACTGCCAATATAGTATTTTATTTAGTTCGCTGGTTTCAATCCATTATCAACCTAAGCTTGGAAAATAAGCATAAATAATGCAGCCAAGCCGAGAGAACACACCCGCGCGCCCAGGCAGGCAACCTACTAATACCTACCATGACGTAATTTTACCGTAGTTATCGCGCATGTTTAGGTCTGGACTCTAGAGACCCAAGCTAAAAAGGTATTGTCAACGTTACCTAGGTGCTACTTAAGCTGTGTTAGGAAACCTGGCATTAGGAATGCTATTGCATGTCACGGCTAAATGCCAATGATTCTTGTTATAGCGCTATAGAATGTACCTAGCTTGAACATGGGTGTACAAGGTATTACTGCAGTAGAGAAAAACACCTGAAGAGCTGTTTTTTGTAGGATTTCAGGTAATTTAACAGTGCTATAATTATATAAGTTGTATGTATTGTTATTAAAATTATAGTTTCTTAGGTATTTAATTTTATATATTTTATTATGTACCTTAATCATTTATTTAAAATAAAATGGCGTATTTGAGAATAATAATATCTTTTAAACTATCTGTGTGGGGCCAGAAGCAATGTATGTGCCTGTATGTAAATGTTACGTTATCTCTTTATGAAATCCCTAGCCTAGGTACGTCTCAACTGACATCTAAAGAGAAACATAATGATTTCCTTTAAATAATTAAAACATGACTAGACAGCTGTGCCAGCTAGCTATTATAAAGAAGTATCATTACTGTACAAAAAATATTTTCACCTGGCAAGTTCATTACGAATTTCTTATTCTTCTTCAGGCTATATTAGTCCACTGCTGGAAATAGCCCACCCCTAATGAGCGCCACAGCGCAAGGTTGTGGCACCATTTGGGGGGTAATGCCCATAATCCCCACACTGGGCATGCGGGTTGATTATGAATTTATTATTTGTAATTACTGTTTGACTGTCAACAAAGTGTCCTCTATCTATGTATTTATTAATTTTATCCAAGGCAATTTCCACTTTTTTTTATCCACAAAACTAGGTACTTTATTAATTTTTGTATTACATGGTATAAACTACTTTATGTTATGTTTGTAACTGTTTAGCATAATTATGTTTAAAAAAATACATTATAGTCTGTAGGTACTCTCAGGTTAAGATATATCTGTGCAATTTCCTTTTTTATGTACAATAAAGTGTTTTTTATCTATAGTATAAAATGTATTATTATATTTAAGTACATTATTAAATGCTTTATAACATTAACTTTATATATTACTTTAATATTTTTGTATACCTAATAACAAAATGATATAACATAACTTTTTATCTTGTTATGGTATAAAGTTTCTTATACCATAACAAGATAAAACGTTTTTGAACTGGGAGCTTACCAAAGGGTGTAAAATATTTGGGTCTTAGAATATAATTGTTAAGTGCATAGCCAACAAGAAGGAAATCATCCAGTGAATTCCAGTGTATGTCAGTTTCTGGGTCCCAGGTACTGATCTACCTACAATTCTTTTTTTATATTATTAGTAGGGTGGGTA
Organism: Yponomeuta sedellus; assembly: GCA_934045075.1. Classification (NCBI taxonomy): domain Eukaryota; kingdom Metazoa; phylum Arthropoda; class Insecta; order Lepidoptera; family Yponomeutidae; genus Yponomeuta; species Yponomeuta sedellus. Next base: position 9,806,876 of record OW203738.1, on the reverse strand, counting down.
AGGTAGGGCTATTTCGACAGTACATAAACAATTTACAGATAAAAATAAGACCGAACTAATTTCACTAGACGGGGCAGTTTATATCGAAAAATGCATACGGTGACGAATCAAAACATTACATAGCAGTGATTATGTCAGTCAGGATCTTCGAAAAAAGGACCTTCAAAGAAACCTGCTCCTGTTTTCGTATTTTTTTCTGTGACCGCAGCGTGAAATCACGTAGTAAAAGTAACACATTATGATAAGTAAAGAGAAATAATAATTTATAAAACTCACCTTCGATTATCTCCATGTCGATTCCGGCCTAAAAAATTAAAATTATTTCGTAAAATAAAGCGTTTCTATGACGACGCATGACAGCAACTCCAGCTGGATTCCTATTGGTTTGCTCGTACCTATCAAATTCACTCAGAATTTGTCTATGGTCAGAAACGAATCGCGAACGAAGCAACGCGACTCGATATCTTCGATTGTGAAATAACGGTATTGCTCGTTATTTTGGCTAAGTTTTTCATACTGAGTCTTTTTAGTCTGTGTTTCATACCCATCCCTAGGTGCCAATAGAAAACGTCGACGTATGTGGAGTACCCATAACATTATTTTATTGGTTTTTTACTCAATAAATATCAGTTGTTGCAGTTTGATTTACTCACTCCAAACAAGAAACACCGTTCTTAACAATGGGTTTGACGATATCAAGTGTTTTTACAAGGCTTTTCGGCAAAAAACAGATGCGCATCCTTATGGGTAAGTGACACATGACAGCTCATCGGGTGGAACGATTTGCGTGGAATTGTTTCTTCTTGAATACCAAATTAAAATGCGCCTTACGATCCTTTGTTCATGTTCCGATAAGACAGTTGAGCTATTTGTTTTCAGTTGGCCTCGATGCCGCCGGCAAAACTACTATACTTTACAAGCTAAAATTAGGTGAAATTGTTACTACAATTCCGACGATTGGCTTCAACGTTGAGACTGTGGAGTACAAAAACATCAGCTTCACGGTTTGGGACGTCGGCGGCCAGGATAAGATCCGCCCGCTGTGGCGTCATTACTACCAGAATACACAGGGCCTGATATTTGTTGTTGACTCCAGCGACACAAAGAGAATAGCTGAGGCCGAGCAAGAGCTTGCTAATATGGTAATTGTTTGCTTACTGCATCCCCTTGAATTAGTTAATGTTTATACTCGAATCGAAATAGTGTTCTCAATTTCAGTATAAAAATTACAGTTTTGTCGTGAGTGGAATAGATGTACCTCGAACACAGACTTTGTGGAAAACACTTTAGTAGTGACATCTACTCCAGTCAAGTTGAAAAAAATGCTCTGTACCTAGCTCACTGAGCGGAAACGGAGCTCTAGCTGCTTGAATATTCATGATTCACTAACTCCTATTGCTACTCTATGTAGTTAATAAAGTAAGATAGCACATCGGTTATGGGGTTTTCAATCAAAATAGTTAGGTATTGTATCGCAAAAGTGCACAAAATAAATATCAGTGAAAAAAAAAATTGTAGCTAACATTAGAAAGTAAGGCAAGGCAAGTAAGGTATTGTGATTGTAAATATGAGGCACTACCTTAGACCTGTTTCCAATTACACAATTATTGCACATTAACAATGACTCAGACATGTGATGTGTCTCATTGAGAATAAAAATGATCTACCTGCTCCCAAGTGTGATGTAAGATTGTACTAATATGTCAAGAAGCGGTGAAATGAGATTAATGGAACATGGATAAAGAAGAATGTTATGAATAAAGTGTCCAATGTATTAAAAATTCCAGCTGAAGGAAGATGAGCTCCGAGACGCAGTCATATTGGTGTTCGCAAACAAACAGGATATGCCAAATGCTATGACAGCAGCTGAACTCACAAATGCACTCAATTTGAATAACCTAAGGAACCGACGTGTAAGTTTTTAGCTTCATATTAATTTTATATTATGTCAGGCAATGCAAAATAGAGTGGTAGTGACTTAAGCAATGAAAATGTCTTAAGTTTTTCTTATAGTCCCAAGTACTCATTAGCGAGCAAAGTAAATTTTGTGTTTGATTGCTAAGCCATGATAACTAAGTCTTCATTACCTTTTAAAGAAGTTACCATGAATACATTATGCTAGCTCAAGATAACGTAAAAACAGATAAGACTATCTAAATGACCACTACATCATAATCTCAGCAACTATTACTTAAGCTGATAATAGTTTCATCCTTAAAAGTTTTGGGATACTATTAGGGAATTATATTTGACATTCATTAATAAAGTATATTTCACAAACTTGTGACCATATGCCTAAATGAAGGGCATATTTCCTGTACAATGAAATAATCGCAGAAAAAATCTTTTTAGCAAGTTCCAGTTAGTTTAAAACTAGTTCAAAAAACATTGGCTCCCTTGCAAACCAACTGTGTTGAGTTATCCTATCTTAGAGTTTCTGAATGTAAAAAATCTCTCAGCAAAAATAAAAAACTATATCCAATTGTTCTAGAGGAGACTTACAATCTATACAATCTAATCAACCTTTCTCTAGTTAAATATCCATGCAGCAGTCAACCTTATTTACCTTTACCTCGTAACTATATTTCATGCCACATGTTTATAGTATTTTTAATGAGTTCCATACTAATTTGACCTTTCCCTTATCCAGTGGTATATTCAGGCGACCTGTGCCACCCAAGGTCAGGGGCTCTACGAGGGTCTGGACTGGCTCTCGAACGAGCTGGCCAAGAAGTGAGGTGTTACATGGCGCAGCAACAGGGAACACAAGCAACAAACATTCCCACATCGGCTGACCACCACTATTGTCCAAAATGTGAAAGTGGATCCAAAAGACTTTAAATTTCTATGTAAAACTATATATAAATATAAACTTAGTATTCCTATTTCATTTTAATATAGTTAAGGCTAATTATTTTGCACCGTAATGGGTTGTCCATTTTCTTTTATTTGAGTGTTAACCTTTTTCTTCAAGTGTTAACCTTCTAAAACCATTGGGTATGTAATTGTCCGAGATAGAATGTGCATTTACTGATTTTTCTTGAGCTTTCAAAGGGTAATTTAATTTGCACATTCATAATTATTATTATGGTTTCTATATATTAAGTATTGCTTTCCGTAGGGTTTACAATGTCAAGTAATGTAAGGTCCCTGAAATCAACAAATTTCTTAAAGCTGTTACTTCATAAAGATGTTTTTTTTCATAATGGAGAAGGTGCAGATTTATTTATAAGAAGGGACATATTTATCAGCCGAAATGCATAGTAGGTATTTATCAAGTGAGTGTATGTATAAAGCATAACAGCTATCTTTGTTAGTGAAGTTGGAAGAAAACATGACGTACTTGCGTCTGTGTATTGTATCTAGCGCCTTATTGATGGAGTATGCTAAATGTGCTTTGAAGATTGAAGGTTTTTATTAACATAGCAAATAAAACCTAGGTGTACATAACATGTGTTTATTATATAGCAAATACCCTTATAATAATTATAGTTTATTAGGTACTACAAATATTTTTTTTTAGTCAAATCCATGGTAAACCAAGAACTATCCATAAATATTCGGAATTAATGCTATGTTTCAGTCTTTGACATCATATAGTGCATCATTTGTGCCTCCAGTCGGGCTTATTTTTCTCAACAAAGCTCCTAATTCCTTCCTGCCCATCTTCCAAGTTGATATTTTCAACCATCAACTCTCCTCCCAGTTTATATGCCTCGCTCAATTCGAGCTCGATCTGCTTGTAGTAGAACTCTTTGCCTAGAGAGATCACTTTACGGCTCTTTAGTTTGATTTTGTTAACTATTTTGTCAACTTCTTCGTCAAGTTGCTCTGGCGCGACTACTTTCGTCACTAGGCCGCTCTCGTATGCTTCTTGGGCGTTTAGAGGCTCCCCTGAAAGTAACAAAATACCATTCACCGTTTTTAAAGTTCGATTATTGTTCTGATTACATAGATTTTTGCATACACACACATAAGGTACCTACTCGTATTAGGTGGGTTGGGCGCATAAATGTGAAGGTAAGTCTGGCGTGATAAATAGATCGCATGTATTTCCAAAATTCCTGTCATATTGTAAGATTATTCGTAGCTTCTGCCCGCCACTACACCTGGGGGTGAGTCTCTAAAATAAGAACGCAAATAAGAACCATAGTCGTGCTTACACAGAACATGTGCGTGCTTACATCATTCTATTGAAAAACGATGTAAGTATTAGACTCTAGGGCCTGGACTGCAGAATTGGATCCTGAGAGTGGCATGCTCACAGATATAGATCTAGTTCTTTAATTAGGCACAACATAATAAACGCATGGAAGTGATTCCACGCATCAGCTTAAAGCTGCTTGTGTTGTGTAACTAATTGTTGTGTAAATAATATGCTACTACAAATTAACAAAGTCCACGACCAAATTCTTTATTGCACAATATGCATGTTTGTACAAAGGCGAGCTTAATACTAATGAGTATTTTCTTCCAGCTAACCTTGGGTTATGTGGAGGGTAGTGCCCGAGAGAGTTATTGTGAGTAATTATCATAATATAATAAAATCGCATTTATCAATATACCGAATGGAACTAAACTAAAGAATAAAACTAACTCCATTAGTTAATCCAGGTATAAACTGTGCGAAATTTTACCTAAATCTGTTCAAACGTTTTTGTGTAAACGAGCAACATAATAAGTAGGTACAATCACATAATTGTGCTAAGGTTGCAGCTTTATGATTACAGTTTTTACAACCATGAACGGACTAAAAAGTGTATTAACCACTTTCCGTAGCGACCTAGCAACAGCAAGAACTGCAAAGCAATAATTAAGTAGGTACATCAGTCTATTAGCTTTTAGAATATACCTCGCCTACTATCGGGAGAACCGATTATATTGCAATAAGGTAAGGTTTATTTTGTATTGTTATTTGGGCAGTTCCGGCGAAAGTTGTACATTGAAGTTTTTAGGATGTCCTGGAGTTAATATTTTTTTTTGTGAAACCGATGTATAAATATCGTTTAATTCACCTATTACAAAATATTTCCGAATTACTGGGCTACTAGGCAAAATAATAACAAATGAAGACATTATTTCAAAAACTATTATTATTTCACTTTTAAAAGTGGCCAAATTTCGTTTCCATACAGTCCCTAAAATTTTTCTGCGTATTTAGCATGTCGTAGTACATTATTTTTGCTCTATGGCCTATAATGTGAGGATTTATTATTAATAATTTAGTTATGCGCCATCTTAAAATTAATAAATATGGAAATATAGTAGATAATCTATATTTTTAATTGATTTAAATAGTTTGTCCTGACTTTTGCACTCATCCTGACATGTCAAGGCCGTTACGGTGATTTTACTGGGTTTGCGTGGAATTTTCGTTTAATTTCGGGGATTTTTCATAAGGAACGTCAACACTTTGGTCACAGATAACTAAACTCGGTCCACCATTTTGTAACCAAGTGGTGGACGATACTTTGTCAGCAGCAGTCAATCTAAGGTGAGTTTTCTCCCTGTTTTTTGTCCACACTGTTACCCCAATTTTGCAAAAGGGTTTTAGGCTGCATCTCGTGCGATTATTGTGAGGAAATCTTTATTTTGTCTTGTTTATGTTCATAAAACAATAATTTCTTTGAGTTCTTGTTGGAATAAATAATCGAATAAAGTTTTTGCTCAGCCCCCATCGCGTTACGTCAGGAACGTTACGATTTTGTTAATAACGTATAGCCTGACGTATAATCGTAACGGTTCTGACAGCATAAAGTTGAAGACACATACACACATTGTAATGTACGTAAGAAGTGCTCTTTCTTTTTAGTGAGTGAGGCACTTAAAGCGCAGTTATACAGACAAATATAATTTCCTAAAACCAATCCGCTGCATAGTGGCTCGGATCCGAAAACTTATTGACTACAGTAAAATGAAGGAATATCAATCATTTTTGTGTATGGATGACAAATTATTAGCCTCACAAAGTTCGTTATGAAAAATCTGCATTAAAAAAATATTTCGTAAGAAGAAAATAACAATAAATAACAATTTTCTTGTTTTATTTAACTTTGTGGTGATAGCACTAATAGTACTAGGTATTGCCTGCCTTAAAAAATCCTTATGCGTCCACTTACAGCGCAAATTAGATTTCTCTATGTAAACATTTTTAAATTGTTTTTCAAAACAATTTTTTCTTATCGGCTTGGACCCACTGTACGCCGCCATAATATGTGAAAACTCACTATGATACAATTTTATAGGTTTTAAAATGCCTCTCAGCGCTGCAGAGCGGATGAGAAATTACAGAGCCCGTCTCAAAAAAAATCCAGAAAATTGCGAAAATGAAAGTTGTGAAAGAAAGTGTTTGATAGTAACTTAGTTATTTAAGTACATTAAATTAGTCCATTAAAGTACATTATATTAGTTATTTAAGTGCAATTATTTTGTATTTGTTGTTTTTCCAGTGTACAATAAAGCATATTCTTATCTTATCTTACATTTTTCGTATGGCTTTTATATAACTATTATTAAGTTTTAAGAATTTACCATTGTTACACATCAGAGTAAAAACTATTTTTTCTCAGTGTGATCTCAACTTAAACTTGTCAGTCTGTTACGTAATTGTCAGGGTCAGTAATTGTCCCGTAAAAATTTAGATAAAAAATATATATTTTCAAGTTTTTTGTTACCCAAGCGACTAAAACTTATGTTTTATGTCTACTTTTTAATGAATGCTACCTTGTGACCTGTGATTATATCCCAAGTAGAGCTAGTTGTAGTTAAAAAATGTTAAAGTTTAACAAGATTTTACACAAAACGTAACATAGATTGTTTTTTGTGGTCTATTTATTGAGTTATTAATGCCACGGTGAACTTTTCTTTTGTAATTTGTTTCTAATTTCAATCTTTATAAATTAAAAAAAAACATGTCAGTTGAATTGGGTTATATTACTGAATTACATTAAGATTTTATAGTAACGGCTTGACCGTCAGGTTTTCGCCCGTTACACAAAAGATTTGATTTATTGAAGTTAAATAACCAATAAATTGAAAACTAATACAATACAGTTAACATCAAACATATTTATGGACTATCTACATTCAAAAACAGGAAATTCTTTACATTTAATTTTATCCTAACGTTCCAATAAATTGTACAACTTTCGGCGGAACTGCCCATTTATAACTTTTCAAAATAGTGAAGAAAAGCTTTATACAGAGCTGGAAGTAGTATTACACTCGTGTGCTTTCGGCGAAAAACGAAGCCTACTCTAGAGCCCGAGGTATATTCTAAAAGCTAACAGACTGTACTAGTTTATGAATTTGACGATAAGATAAGTGCCTCTGATCGAGCAATACTATATAGGGCTTATGCAAGTTGCGATAAGAGCTACTTTATCGTAGACTAGGTATATCTTTGGACCGCACTCGGCGCTTACAAGAAAAGGCGTGAACCATATTCCTGTGTATAACCCCTATTTAGGAAGATAGATACCTGTGAATAACATGTACGTGGCCCGCGACTTCGGTATCGACCTCGCGACGGCTATTCCTGGAGTCGAGCAGAATATGCCGAAATTAGCTCTGGAATCAAACGGGACCGCGGTTGGATGAGATTTGATAGACTGTGAGCATGAGGGGGCAAGGTCTATGGTCCTACTGATGATGACATACCTACTAGGTACCACAGTCTACTACCTTAAACGGGATGAATCCAGATAGGAATGATATGACATTTTATGACTTATAGTCCGTACCTATTTTAGTGTACATCTATGAGCCAGTAACTCATAGAGTATCAGCCATGTTTATAGATTTATTGTACGCGAATGTAAAAAGTTCGATATGATTTCGTGTGCACAGCACATGAGCACATCCATCTTTGCACGTGTGCACTCTACTGGGTTTGTACGGGCGACTTTGGAACATTTAGTGTACTCTGTGTTTGGAACCAACATGTAAAGGAGGATCTCCTATCGACTGTACCTAGGTACACATTTTATCCTTGTTTAAATTAAAGCGTGCAGACCATGATGATGTACGACCTTACCTATGTTATTAAAAAGGAAAATTCACAGATGTGGTCGTATGTAAAACATGTAGTAAAGTTGTAAGGAAGCCTCAAAATAATTATTGTTCTGAGAAGGTCGTGGTTGGTTAAATATTTACCCAGGTGTCGAGAATTTGCTATTGTTACTGCAAACAATCATATCACACTGCGCCACAAGCTGGCAGCCGGCCGCGGCTACAATGCCATTTACCTGCAGAAAAAAAGATATCTTTGGGGCCGACCGACAAAAATATATTCCTGTCAGTATTAGTGATTTGCCAAAGAAACCTCTTAAAATATTTTTCTGTGTAAGCACATCATGAAAATAAATTTTGTGAACTGAATGTGTAGCAGCGCCCAACGGTCAGTGTCCTAAATATTACAAAAATATATTACAATTACAAATGACAATTATAAATTAATAGATAATATTGACAGATTTATTGTGTTTTTGTGAATAAGTGTGTGACTAAGGGATGGGGATGAAATATCAAAGGGGAAGATAAAAATAACCCGAGACCGGCACTAGTGCATGCAAAGATTAATGCGAAAGTGATCTATCAGGATTATGGAAAGTTGCGGTCCCTGGTCACTGCCTACTCCTCTGGGTTACGAAATAAAAACTTTATTTTCATTTAGCAATACCCATTGTTGAGTTGTAAGCATTACCTTAGCGATGACTGGCACAGGACTCTTTACTATGGCCATCATCAGTTCTGTAGCTTTATTAAACACAGCCTTATGATGATCTACTCCAGTGCTTGCTTGCTAAAAATTGAAGGGTTTTCAAACGAATTTCAAAATGCTTCATAGTATTTGTTTTCTTAAGGACTTACAAGTTCCTTTAAGTTGTGTCCAGCAGAAAAGACATTGCCTTTAGCTGATAGAACTATAGCTCTCAGAGCAATATCATGCTTATTATCATTGATAGCTTCTATTAGGTAATTCATCATATCAAGTGATAGTGAGTTTCTGAAATCAATAAATAAAATAAAAAGTTAACATTACATTGATATAATTTGGTGCAAGGCAAAGTTCAAGCTAATTTAATGCCCACCTTGTCTTATCATGGTTGAGAGTTATTTCTCTTGTTCCATTGTTGTCGTTTGATAAAAGATAATCGGTATGTTTTTTTCGGCAAAATAGAATCAGGGGCCTTGAACATTTCTGCTGTAACAATAATACCATGATTATGTTATGTAGTACCTATGTTGCGTTTCTTGCGAGATGGTTTTTAAGTGATCAATACATACCTTAATAGAGAAGAACATGATTGCCGTTTAGTAAAAGTACTCTAATTAACAATTGGGGAATATCTGTTTTATTTACTTTAACTAATCAAATAACAAAATATTAAATTATACTGACTTATCATTAGTAAACAAATAATCTGCTAAAATAAAATAGAACTTAACACAGTGACAGGAAGGTTTTATTTTGGATCAACAGATGCTCACACAGCCAGCCATTGAACCTGCATTTGACAACTAATATACTGTTGCCAGGGTAGAAGAAATACTACCAACGTAGTAGTTTATAAAAAAAAGTTAATTCCTCATTCTCCAATTTCTTTGGTTGCTTTTGGATTCGTATTCGTAATCAGAGTCCGACATACACTCCTCCATTGACTCCACCTGTTCATCTTCCGCTGTTATAAGTTCTATCACAGCACTGAAACAAATAAAATACCTTAATAAATCTAAATCCAATATCTACCAAAGCCACAAGTATGATAAAATCACATTTATAAAAATGTATTCCTCTAAATCGCTCGTAGCCCAGGGTGCCTGAGTGATATTAAACATCACGAAGGTTAAGAAACATAGGGCGCGTACAGTGCATGGATGGACCGTCTATGACTAACACTAGGGACATTTTTTCGAGCAGTTCCGTGCTTTGCAAGGCACGTTAAGCAATTGGTGCCGGCTGCCGTCGATAGATGGCAGTTGTTAAGCCAAGACAGAGGCATTAGGGCGGCCGGCATTTTTATGAAGTTAGGTCTCAGCCCGGCAATGGCTGAGGACACTTTCTGTATAATTCGACAGGCTTTATAAATCTACAAGACGACCGCGTCTTGTGGATTCTTCTATTGTCTGCTACAGTTATCTGGAAAAACTTCTTGACAGACCAGCCACAAGTCTCTTGCAAGCCTCCACCAATCCAAACTTTGCCCCGTGGTGGAGTAAGGCCTATACCTGCCTAAGGGAAGAGACATTCATTCGATTCATGGATCAAAGTCATCTAAGATTTCCTGTATTTGCATGCAAACGAGGGACTATGATATACATTCGATTCAAAGGAGTGGATTCTCCTAAGTTTGTACGACTTGGGTGGAGTCTGAAAGTTTTATATATCCTAATTTAAATATGGTTTGCCAACGTAGGTATTGCAAAATTTATGCTTTTGCAGTTTAGGTTCTTATATTGGCAAGACCAAATTGGTCTCTCGAATGCCAAATTTGAGTCTGATCATTCGAGCATTTTGAAATAGTTATTTCAAGAACCGGTAATTATATATACAGTTACATATCAGCATTACGTTACGTCTCAGCATTTTGTACTGTCGAGATATTGATCGTCCCTAGATCGTATTGTGATTGTGTTGATGCAAGTTACTATTATTATACTCACTTCAGCACCTGGTTGTCGAACTCGCTATGGCTGACAGCATGGGCGCTCCCCACGCCCACCTTCGACGCTAGCACGTGGTCAAGCAATGACCGTAATTCGAACAGCAGATCAGCCGTGGCCAAGTCGCAACGCACTCTGTGCGTCGATATCCCCAAGAAGCAGTCGTTGGGGCAGTTCTCGTCTGGAAAAGGAGACCTTGTTAGAGCTGTGTGTTGCATAAACCAACAAGTTAGTAATACCAAACGAACTGGTAGAGAAAGCAGAAGTTAAGGTTCACTAGCAGTCAATGTACCAGTGGCTAGAGTCACATTTTCCTACTTCTTAGCAGCTTATTACCTTGTTTAGTTTTTACCTAACCTTTGTACGCAAGATGACAATTGCTGTCCGCGGGAATAAGTAAAACAAAATATAGTGAGTTTAGAGCAGTTTATGACTAACTCCTGAAGAACATAAGCGGCATGTGGTGAAGATCAGCGTCGCCTCTACAAGTGAATTAGACGGTACACATATTCTTCATGTTTGTTTTTAGTTCCACATCTTATGCAGAGAATATTCTAGGAACAAAATGAAAGTCGAAAGCCGAACGAATTAATTATTAAACGAATCCAACAACATTGGATTAATTTAGTGAGAATTATAGAATAGTGAAAATCCTTAATGTTCATGAAGCGAAAGACATCTGTCAGGATTATAGTCAGTGGAAGGTCGGATTTCTCCGGTGCCGTCGTTTTAGCGGTGCTTGTTGGTGTTACAATTAAAAACAACTGTCAACAGATTTAATTACCATAAGTGACCTCGAGCTCTCCAAAGAACATCAAGGGAAGCGTATAGACCAGCGTCACCTCTATTAGAAAGAGCGCTGTCGACTTCTGCTTGAGCCAGTAGACCAGCCAGCCGGCGCCTGGTTTCTCTCGCTGCTGCCAGCGCTTTAATGGAGCTTGCTGGTAGCTGGAGCGTGGCCCTCGATGTAGGTTGTGTCGCGGTGCACAGACACTTGATGGATGGAGGCTCACGCGGCCATCCTCGGTAGTGTAGGCGCTTACGCTCGGCGGCTTCTGCAGGTTGCGGCTGCGCAGCCCGTTCCATCTGAGTTGGGGACGGCGTAGTTATGGTTTTATTTTAAAGCCTCCAATACACTATTCGCGAAGTTGGCCGAGGTTGACCGAATACGATAGTGTAGACGCGCACTTCATTTCGTTTCGTGCAACCTCGCCTCGTTTCGGGTGAATTCCGATTGTTGTCGGTGTTTGCGCCCGAGTCAAAGGACTCGAAACGTTCCGAAGTTTGTACACGAAGCGTCTCGCTACACTATTCGGGTCGCGCGCGCGCTCCTTGGCGTTGAGGTAGTGCATGCTTGCAGTATTACAAGAGCAGTATCAAAATTGTAAGTTAACCATTGTATGTTATTTAAGTATGATGATAGTCCCGACCGATTTCGGTCACGGCGACTACTTCAACTCCCATTTTGGTGGCGTTGATGCGCTCGCATATGACTCGCATAACCTACCTTTTTTGTAAAGGTTCTGCCACATTTCAGACACGCGAGCACTCCGTCGATATATGTATAGTCGATCGCAGCAGGTGGACGGGCTTTTAAGTCGTCTCTCTTTGCGTCCAGCTCGGAACGCCGAAGAACTTCAAAGTCAGTGACTTTGGTGTTGATAAGGGCCTCCATTCCGGTCGATTAGCCGCTTGTTGCTCCCATTGCAAGGGCTCTAAGCTGCATCTCTTCATGTGGCGATTTAGCACATCTTTATACCTAAGGAGCTGATCGCCTCGCTTACGCCTGCCCTCCTCAAGTTCCGAGTAGAAGATGCGCTTTGCCACTCGCTCTTCACCCATTCGTGACACGTGACCCGCACCATCGCAGCTGCCGACGCATGAGGTAGGCCTCAATGCCACCCACATTGGCTCTTCGCAGCACTTCTGTGTTGCGCACTCGATCAGACCATCGGATATTTAGTATTTTCCTGAGGCACTTTAGGTGGAAACGGTCTAGCACGCTTATGTGACGACGGTACACGGTCCATTTTTCTGCAGAGTAGAGGATGTTGGGCAGTACAATTGCCATGTAGACGTTTATTTTAGTTTGTAGTTTCAGGTCATGAGAACAGAACACCTTTGTGCTCAACCTGCCGAAAGCTGCAGCTGCAGCAGATATCCTGCTATTTACTTCTGCGTCAATGTCGCACTTAGACGTTATTGTGCTCCCCAAGTAACGAAACTTCTTCACTTCTCCTTATTTAAGTATATGAACTTAAATAACATACAATGTCAATCAACATACAAGAGTGCACATTGCAACGGCAGCCACCACTTGTACGTCCATGTTGCTGTTACGACGGACTCCGAGCGACTGAGTTCTTCGCAAGGTTAGCCGATTGTGTAGCCACGCATTTCGAACTTCGGGAAATGCTTCCGTGAAGTAACTTCGCGAATAGTGTATTGGAGGCTTAATGTGGTATTGCTAGTAATTTTGGTAAATGATTCAAAGAATATTTAAATGATAAATTAGAGGACAACTTTTGATTTATACAATCAATCGATTTGTATAGTTTGCGTAGGAATCCTACGTGAGCTTACAGCGGATTGGCGTATTCAGGTGCTGAGGTATGGGAACTGCTCACACTCACAGGTTTTTTCACGATGTTTTCCTTTACTGTTATATTATATGTTTAAATATGTAGATAACATCCTCTGGTCTACTTTTAGCACAATATTTGTAATGTGCATTAAAAAAACATTCAATTCAACAAGCTTTTAAAGCTCTGATGAACGAAACCTGGTCATAACTGTAATAAGTGTCAAACTACATATGAAACCACTTACTTGACTTTCGCCACATTGGGATACAGCGCGGCCGCCACGATGGCCTTAAACAGACTCAAATTGTTCGAATTGCGGTTCTCCCATTGCGCCATTATGTCACCCGTGGGTAGGAAGCCCATCTGCTTCAGATTATTGCCAAACTGTTGCTTCATTTCGCTTAGAAGAGCCAGAGTATTGTTGGACAAAAAGTTGTCGTAGCAGAAAGACCGCCTATCGCGTCTTGAGGTGCGCTCCCACGCGATTATTGCCTCGGACAACGCAACGTGGTCACTAGGTTCATCCAGGGCGAAAGCTGCCTTGGTCTCATCTGTTTCTGATTCTTTACCTGCAAGAAAAGACTGTGCTTATGTACAACAAAGTATTCTCTATCGCTATCTATCTATCTTACCACAGAAACGTTTCACCTTACGTATTATTTTTCTTTTGATTGGACCAATAACACAATAGGAACTCAGGCGCAATTCGAAGTTTTTCCGATGGATAAAATCAAGACTCCGGTTCAACCTACGCATTTTTCTACGTTTTACCTACTTAGTAGTTTATGATGGTACGATAGATTTCAACCCTTGGCTAAAACCCACCAATGCCAGCATAAACAGGTTCTTGAAGACACGAACTTCTAATGTCATATATTACAAGTTCGTGGCTTCGAAAAAGCGGACTTAGTTTTTACCTAGTCTAGGTAAAAACTTACAGATGACCAGTATAAAAGGGCATTTGAACCGCTACACGGCGGCTACGGAAGCGGCTCGGTCCATACACCCGGTTCGAGGCAAATGAGTCAGGATAGGTTCCAGAACTTACTGATGACGCGGCTCTAGAGCTTGCTTACCAACTAGATAGCCCGCTTTCACTTAATAAAGGTTAAACTGGTTGAAACAGGCTCCAAAACTTACCAATGACCAGCATAAATGGATCCTTGAAACCCCACACGGCGGCTACGGAAGCGGCTCTGTCCAGACACCCGAAGAGCGCACCTAGCAACATCAGTTTGCCTGCGGCCGGATGTACGGGTAGGCGGGCCAAATGCCAACCTAGCGGCGTTAGCGTTTCTTGCTCGTCGAGGCAGCCGATTCTGAGAAAAGGAGAGGTGTGTAACGTAAGTGGCTATCTAAATGTACAAACTCAAACTATTGTTTACAATATTGGGGCACTACCAAGTTCTTCACTCTATGAAGTAGTCTTACTTAACCTACTCCTACTGGGTTTTAAGTTCCTAAACTGCTGCACTGTGCGCGACTGTTTCTGAAAAAAAAAACATGCTACAAGCACATTGGCAAAATCCTAGGGCTGCCATATAAAATAATAGCACTGAATAAATATTTAACACATATCAAATTATCAAGTAGGTTACCCGATTACCCGACATGTGCCTTCGATCAACAACGGAGCGGGATCTCTGACGGATACCCTTCAAAAAGTATTGGGCAGAGGTGAGCTGATCATGGCTGTTAATACTTGCGAGTACTTGGACTTAAAAGAAAAGGATACAAATCGAATACTATGAAAATAGATTTCAAACAATAGAATCTTATGAGGATGATTCATACACCTGAAACAAACTAAAGGATTATAGTTCCACTTACTGTTGCAAACGCTTGACCGCCCATTTGACGGTCTTGAGATTGGGCGGGTCTAAAACCGATTGGAACGCCTCTTCAGCCTTCCCGAGCCTCAATTGCTTAGTCATCAGTACCGCCTCTAGCAGGTTGTTTCTTTGCAGCTCCGGGAGTAGCCTTTCATCCAGTTGGCTGGCCCGGTATGACGTCACCAGGTGGTAGCAGATGCCTGGCTGGCAGCGGCCGGCGCGACCACGTCTAAAAAGTTTGAAATAGGAATCAGGCAACCGCAGATTTATTTTTCTTTCAATATGAAAATTAAACAAAGTTTAATTTTAAGACCTAGGTCGTTGTAGAGCAGAAATGGACAAAGAAAGTCGGCACTTAGTTTATAATAGAGTTATGTGACACGCAAGAAGTTAAAACATCCTTGGTGACACGTGACGTCTATTGCGGGCATTACTAAGTTAAATCCGGAAAGGATTCATATAATATGATCATATATCTATTATAGTTCAATAAGCACATCCAAACCATTTCTTGTCCTGACAAAAGATGGAAAAAACGATAATAGAATAGAGCTAATCCTGCCACCACCCGCTTCATTTGGTGGTATAGTTATACCAAGACATCATAAAATTGAGAAAATGAAAAGTTTTTGAAAGTGGTTGCTGTCCACTTTCAAAAACTAAATGCTAAAAAACTGAGATTAATTCTTCCATGGCATGGCAACTAATGGCGCCCCTTCGACTAAAAAGAAGTCCATCCGAAATGCCAAATTTCTCCCACTAGCCACAGACTGGTTGGCCTAACCAGATATCGCTGGAAGGATCGCAGGCAACTGGCAAGAGACAACGCAGGACTTGGTGGTGACTTTTTATACCAAAAAGAGCGGAATAAGTAGGTTAATTTTTAAATTATTTCTCTGAGCATATGGATAGGATAAAGAAAAATTTACGCAACAAATATACATAGCCAATGTGGGTGTGGGTGGAAGGGCCGGTAAGGGGCGTCCCCGACGGATACACTTCGACCAAATAGGAGATGTATTAGCAAAGAGTCAGATAAAAAGTACCCGGAACCGGCGTGCGTGCATGCAACGATTAATGAACGACGATGAATCGAAGGTAATCTGTCGGGATCGTAGCTAGTGGCAGTCCCTGTTCTCCATCTACCTCTCTGGGGTTCCGGCGTGAGGTCATGTAATGTTTTTCTTTTTTGAATTGATAACGGTATCCCTATAATTATAATTTAAGAGCGGGGGTAGCTCAGTGGGTAGAACCATGGACTGGCAAGCGAGAGCCCCAGGTTCGATCCCGAGTGCGGGCATGTACCAATGACTTTGTTTAATTTTCAAAGTTACGTACATTTGCGAATTTATAGTCGCAATACAACACGCTAACGGTGAACGAAAACATCGTGAGGAAACCCGCGGCTTGGTTGGCTCCGCACGTATTGACTAGTCTTTCCTGTGGGATAGGCCGACTATGCTGTCAGGATGGTATAGGTGCTGGGCAAGCCTACATCATCTATAAAACCATGTCCCAGGCACTACAGCGTCGGAGTGGTCCCGTCACCCATCTAGTGTGAGTGAGAATACCACTGGACGCTGTATAAATCATCTCATTACGTAGATGCAAAAGGCCAATCATATCATATAATTCTACTCGAAGAAGGAATGCTTGAGCAGAGTACAGGGGTCGTGCCTTACAAAAGCTTTATCCAAACGTACCTTTGGTGCAAATTCGCCTTCGACGCCCACTCAGTCTGCAGTGTCTCTAAATTGTCCTTTACATTAAGCCCGCTTATCTTGACCTTCCCGCAGTCAACCACGTACACCACATCATCTATGGTAATCGACGTTTCTGCGATATTCGTCGCGATTATAATCTTCCTTATATGGTTTGGGGGCCTTTCGAATATCTTTCTCTGTTCTAGAGAGGGCAGTTTCGAATGCAGAGGGTATATTTCAAATTGTGAGTCCGGAAAGAGCTTCGATTCCTCCATAGACCGCAGAAGTTTCGATATCTCGCCGATTCCTGGGAGAAAGACTAGTATGGCTCCCGGTGGGCTCTTTATCAGGTAAATGAGCAGTTTTAGAATGACGTCCAGATTCATTACTTCGCTCCGGGGGTCCAGTAGAACTTTGTAGAGTGTGCGGTCGATTTCTTTTTTTATAGATTCCATCCATGGACCTGCAAATGAATTGAACTGCATTTTTTATAAATAATAATATTGGCCTTTTTGCATTTACTTAATGAGATGATTTATACAGCGTCCAGTGGTATCTTCACTCACACTAGATGGGTGACGGGACCACTCCGACGCTGTAGTGCCTGGGACATGGTTTTATAGATGGTGTAGGCTTGCCCAGCACCTATACCATTCTGACAGCTTAGTCGGCCTAGCCCACAGGAAAGACTAGTCAATACGTGTGGAGCCCAACCAAGCCGCGGGTTTCCTCACGATGTTTTTCCTTCACTGTTAGCGGTGGCAGCTCAGTGGGTAGAACCATGGACTGGCAAGCGAGAGCCCCAGGTTCGATCCCGAGTGCGGGCATGTACCAATGACTTTGTTTAATTTCAAAGTTACGTACATTTGCGAATTTGTAGTCACATTTTTTATAGTTATATATTAAACGGTTCAAATCGCGATTATTTATTTAGGCATTTTTTATTCCATTATTTAATTTTGTACATAGGCCATAGGACCTGTAATTGAATTGAATTGCATTTTTTTATTCCACTAAAATAATTTTGTACATAGGCGAGCACTCTAGTAGCTTTCTTTTAGAAAACGAATTTAAAATTTTAACACGCAATGTATTCAAAACTTTGAGGTCTCGAATGAGCGCAGCGCTGGTTAATACTTACGCTCTGTATCGTACGAACGCTGTAAGCTACGCGTCCATTTCATTCATTTACTCCCACACAGAGGGAGATCCATTAACACGAACACTTTTCCTAAAATACTTTTGTTTTTAAACAGAAATTTACAGATTTTCTTAATATCACAATTATTAGGATTTGGTGTAGATTATTTGTAACCGGAAGAAGTAGGCGCTGTCTGCTGTAATACAGGTCATGAGCCTAGTATTGCAGCGGATGCTCAAATACTTTACTTTATTTACTATACTTTAGTTTTCGTCTAGTATAAGCCCCTGTTTCAGAATGTTCAAATAAAGTTCCACATAAGCTATCCGCAACCAGGGCTGCCGTTTGTTCTAAATTTAAATAAATTTTCCTGTATTGCGTGTGTTCGTTTACGGCTTCAAATTTAGAACGGCAGTCCTAGTTGCGGATAGCTTATCCGGAACTTTATCTGCAGATTGTGAAACAGACCCTAAGTATTTTAAGTCACAAATAAATTCTGTACTTACATACTTACTTACCGTTTAAGAAAAACATTTTGTTTCTAGAATCTTTTTATGAAGAACCTGTGTACTATGTAGCTAGATAGTTTAAAAAAAGTTGTTTGAAGTTAGGTTCCATGAATACTCACCAACTGTAGCCCTGTGCTGGATATCTCTTTCCATGAGTCTACTCTGCGAGTAATTTCCACCGTGACGCTGTCCAGTATTAGGTTGCTTGGACGGGGGCAGATCCTCAAACGTGAAGTTTATCAACCTGAATGTAAAGGATGTAAAAATAATTTTGTAAGCAAAAGATGTCTGGCATTAAAACCAGTTCAAACTTCGATTTTTCAGAAGGATTTAATTTGTAATAAACACGTCAACTGCGACATTGCCAAAACGTCGGGACTTTATAACAATAACGTCCACACAACACAATTGGACATTTTCCTGACCTCGAACTGGTCTCAAAATAGTGTATTGTGTAGTTTGGTCTTAAATACTAAGGGCGGCTTGCGCCAAATCACTGGATAAGTATAGATAGATAGATAGAGAACACTTTATTGCACAACCAGAAACATATTACAACCATGATTCTATGATGAATATTAATCCAGAAACAAATAAATATCTGATTTAATTATATTATTTTTAATGCACTAACCCGTGCTAAGGACAATTTTAAAAAACCTATTATAGAGGCTAAAAATACAGAATACGTAACACAGAGAATATTGTAAAGAGGTTCGAAATTTCACTGATTTCACAGTTGGAAAGAGCGCTGGCACGGTTAGCCAGAGGTCGCGGGTTCGAATCCCGGCATGGGTGGAATTATTAGACTCTAAATAAGTTTTTTAAAATATCTGATTTATTTGATTGAATCGCTCGTAGCCCTGGCTGGAGTGATTTTAAAAACGATCACGAAGGTTAAGCCACAAGGGTCACGAACGGTGCGTTCAGTGCATGGTCTATGTCTAACGCTAGTGGCATTTTTCCGAGCGGTTCCGTGCTTCGCAAGGCCCGTCAGGCAGTCGGTGCCGGCTGCCGTCGATAGATGGCAGTCGTTAAGCCAAGTCCGAGGCCTTAGGGTGGCTTGAAAACTTCTGACAGTAAGACCAGCCACTAGTCTTGCAAGCCTCTACCAATCCGGACTCGGCCCCGTGGTGGAGTATGGCCTATACCTTCCTCAGGGAAGAGACCCGTGCCCCTCGGTGGGGACATAATGGGTTGATGATTTGATTGACAGGATTGTTAGTCATACAATGGATAGCTCTGCATATGTCATGGTGCAACACGTTTTTGGACTTATTCAATGGATCAAACTTAAACGTGAATAAACAGATAGATATTCCTGTCAGATATTGGTTGGTGCAAGTCAACCTCGAATAAGTGATACGACGTATTAAGCACGACTTTGTACCAAATGCCAGTTTTTGTAATAATTATACTTTATTGCACACGAAACACATTAAACGCCAAGGCGAAAATACTAAGGCAGGATGAGGTCACCGGTGACCTACATTACACAACAAATAACATGTACAAAGGCCAGCTTATCTCTGAAAGAGATTTCTTCCAGCAAACCTTGGAGAGTCGGAGTTTTGTGCAATAAAACTAGCAAGCTAGGAAACGAACTTTTCTAGTTTGTCTCGGGTCTTGGATGTTATCTATGTATTTATTGTATTAAATCTACCGTCGAGTTAGCACCTATAACACAAGTCATTTAGTTGTACTTAGTATAGGGCTAACGAGATCTGTGTAATATGCCCGTGAATATTTATTATTATAAAGAATTTTAGTAATAATAATATTATTCTGTACTTTCATACTAACTTGTAAATATCCTCCAGATATATATCCTGGACGGGATAGGCCAGGCCTTCGATGTGCAAGACCGGGCAGTTGTCGAAGTATCCGGACAGGGCTTTGGCGTTAAGGGTCGCACTCATCAGGATCACCTTCAGATCCTTCCTCTTTTTCAGGATCTGCCGAGAAAATATTATTTGTTTCTTAATAAGATAAGAATATTCTTTATTGTACACCAGAGCACATATTATCAAACATCTAAAGATACATAGTACAACAACAAATACAAAATAATTACAAATTTACACAGTACAATTGGCGGTCTTATTGCTAAAAGCGACATCTTCCAGATAACCCCACGATGCAAAGTTGCTGAAGGAAATTAGACGCGCGATCCCAATGATTATTTTCCTCGAATAGAGAAAAATAATCTTTGTTAAAAAAGTCAATGAAAGCGGTATTTAAATACTTACCTTCTTCAGAACCATCATAGAAAGATCCACGTGTGTGTCCCTCTCGTGCACCTCGTCCAGGATGATGTGGCTGAAGTTGGTAAGACCCTGGTTCACCTCCAACTCAGTTAAGAGGATGCCCGTCGTCACGTACATTATACTGCCGCGTGGCCGCGAATCTTGCCTGGACATTGTGAATCAAAATTATTGTCATATAGGTGTGTGGTGTCGGCCTAGAGAATAGCACCAAACCAATTCTTCCCGCGGGTGTCGTAAAAGGCGACTAAGGGACACAAACCGGGGGGGTGGGCAGCAGCTCCTCCTGCAGTACAATGCCACCGAACTGCGATGCCCGACCCGCATGCCCAGCGTGGGGATTATGGGCATTACCCCCTATGATAGCTCAACGTGGCGCTCTTTAGGGGAGGGCTATGTCCAGCAGTGGACTAGTATAGCCTGACGATGAGGTAAGTACTTCTCCTCTAAAGGAACTAGGCTGAAAGCACCGCATATTTCACTCGTAATTTAATGGCGACTGGATTTCTTAGACTAACTTAGACTCGTTTAATGTAATACTACAGTCTATTTATCCTTATTTCTCCAATTTATAGATATTTTCTTGCAAGTTCATGAACTTTATTTATAAAATTGGCAGCGTGTTATCTTAAAATCTCCCAGGTTACTTCATTTACGGGAATACAATAGTTTTCGATTAAACAGTTTACTTTACTGGCAGAATCGTGAAACGTGAAAGCATCGCAAAACATTGGCGTTTGTGTAGGACATGTACATACATTTCATCTACTTCGTCAAGTCATTATGATGGACAAGACTGAGAGGTAAACGAGCGTCGAGTGAAAAATGTAACTTGGTAAAAAACTGAACGGAAGTATTGCCGGAGCACCATGGAAGTATGGTTTTGATAAGCTAATCAATTTAAATCAATGTTTTTATTTTTGAACAAGCCCACAGAATTACGACTATAGTCCACCGCCAACACAAGAAGATGGATAAGGTAACTATTTAGTGTTCTTTATACTTCCAGAAAGCATCGACTTCACAATTCAATGAATTGGTACAGTATAAACAAAGTCATTAGTACACGTGTAGTCCACGATCCGATTTCTGAACTCTGAATACCTCCGTAGGTATTCCGAACAGGATGCCGAGACATTGTAACGCGGCAACACGACACCGCGATACAACAGCCGGCTGCAGCGGAATCTTTGTAAGGAAAGCCGCTAACTATAAGCATACAGGAATATAAAAAGTAAACTAATTTAGTGTAACTAGCATAAGTATGCAATATAGGTATGGTCTCGATAAATAAACAGAGGTCCAGTCTGTCACAACTGGAGTTTAATTTCCCCACCCCTCTTCTTCTTCTTCAGGCTATATTAGTCCACTGGTGGACATAGCCCTCCCCTAATGAGCGCAAGGTTGTGCCATCATTGGGGGGGTAATGCCCATAATCCCCACGCTGGGCATGCGGGTTAGGGATCGCAGTTCGGTGGAATTGAACTGCAGGGGGCGCTGCTGCCCACCCCCCGATGTGTCCCTTACTCGCCTTTTAGGACACCCGCGGGAAGAATTTGGGTTGGTGCTATTCTCTAGGCCGACACCACACAGCAACCGCAACAGCAGGCCCTACCCCTCAGGGATCTTTAACTCGCACCCTCAGCAGGAATAGGGCCTTACGTGTAGTGAAGTATTTAGCGCCGGGGGCGCTACGTTACAACATACCTCTCCAATCTTACGGCATATCCTACAGAACTGCCCATTGGTTCAGCCCTCTCAGCGGC
Source organism: Yponomeuta sedellus (assembly GCA_934045075.1). Taxonomy (NCBI): domain Eukaryota; kingdom Metazoa; phylum Arthropoda; class Insecta; order Lepidoptera; family Yponomeutidae; genus Yponomeuta; species Yponomeuta sedellus. The sequence goes on along the minus strand of OW203738.1, from coordinate 9,784,411 downwards.
CACTCTCTCAGCCAGGGAAGATGCAGCTATCCTTCTTGGCTGTGTGACCATGATCTTAGTATTTGCACCTCTTTTGTTAAGTATGGCTTCATCGAGGATCAGCTGGGGTACCTGTGAATTTATTAAAATATGTTTCTGTGTGCAACATGAATACCATAATTTGAATACATGCGTGACAAGCGTCTAACACAAATAACGCTTAAAATCGAGCAAACGGCCAAATCTTCTGTAATATAAAAATGAATACATCATCTGTGAAAATTTCAACTATCTACTGATGATCTCAATACCTACTGACCAGCCTGGTCACAGACAGATAGAGAAATGGGCTCTGGGACAGTGGAGTCTTAGTGATAGCCTGTAGGTATGGAACGCTAAAAATGCCTGAGATGACTAGGCAAAGGGTATAAAAAAAGAATCCTGCGAGTCTTGATGTAATTCCGGAATCACTTACTGGCCTATATATAGCAAAACCTGGTCCCGACACTTCCGATAAAAAATCATGTATGTGATTCCGGAATTACGTTAAGAATAGTGTTTAAGAATGTTTTAGTTCGAAAATCCTGCTATTATTTAAAAATGTGTAAGATTTTGAGCAGCTTTAAAATTAGGCATGCTAAGGCATTCTTCAAAATCAATAAATTGCAAGGCTATGTAGACTGAAACCAACAACTTTATAGGGTAATAAGATATTCAAAACAGTTTAGCCTAGCATATTTACCTGTGTGGACTTCCCACATCCTGTCTCGCCACTAATAACAACTACTGAGTTATTATTGATATTTTTTAATAACTCCCTGCCCTTGCAGTATGCAGGAAGTTTTTCACGAAACTTCAACATCTCCTTATACTTGCGTTCCTGAATCATATCTTGGTATTCAATGTAGTATGTTTCACTTAGATACTGTATTTCTTCAGAATGACGATTGATGGTAATTCCCTTAGCAAGCTCTTCATCAAGCTTTTCATTAAAAGTGCCTGTGATAATATCATGGTAGCTGTATTTAAAGTCATGCTTTTCTCTGAGGGACATGATTCTTTCAGGTCCATTAGGGCTTGAAAGTTCCTGTTTCACCAAAGTATGGCTTTCTTGTTTGACAGGAATAAAGTCTGGCATATTGTGTACACCTGACATTCCTGGCTGTACAGAGAATGGTATGAATTCAGTTTCTTTAATGTGATTCACTGGCAGTACCCTTACTTGCTCTGGTTGGCTGGAATTCGACAATGAAATAAAATCTTCAGAACCCTTGAAATTTGGTTTGGCTTTCTGATTAACTCTTGAAGCCACTTCAGCTTTGAGAGAGTTGTAGTCAGTTATAGGAGCCAGAGATCGGTTCCATGATGATTTGTGTGCTTGCTGTCTCCTTATAAGGTCTTGTTTCTTATTGGCTAGATACTCAGCAGCGGATGATGTGTTTGATTGTAAGATGGATACATCCTGTTTGTTAAACTCGTTCTGTTTTCTCAAGAGCTCCAGTTTCTTGTTATTTAAAAAGGTTTCAGCTGCAGACTTAAATGTTTGTAAATTAGAAGCTTCTTGATCAGAAATGTCTTCATCTTTTTCCTGTTTTGTAATACCAATGTTAAAAGTAGGTGGTAGATTACTGACTGATGGTTTAATTGCCAGGTCCACCCGCATCGCTTCTTCAGTGATAGACAATTTGCTTGTACTTCCTTGTGAATGTTGTGATGGAGGAATATCTTGGACTGTGAAATTGTATGTTGCAGTTTCTACCTTAGGATTACCGTCTGGTAATTCTAATGGTTCTGCTTTTAAATCTTCTTCATCGGAATCAATAACAAACACTTCTGGTGTCACTTCGTTTATTAAAACATCATCATCATCAATTTCTTTAAATTCTATTACACTCTCTTGCTCCATTTTTATTTTACTCAGTAGTTCAAATTTTTTTTGTCTGGAGACATAATTTACTTTAATATTTTTGCTGTCTGCAATTCCTTTTATGTTACTGATGAGATTGCCGACCTGTTTATAAACAACAGGTGGTATAGCAAGGGATGCCTGAAATAGAAACAAATTCAAATTAATACAGGTTTTTGAATTTTATGACTGAGGTCTTCATAAAGAAAAAATGTATGCCATACAATTTGCCAAATATATATGGACTATTTATGGCAAGGTTATCAAATAATAATATCATCACCAGTGGTCGGAGTAGGTATATTGAATTAAGGTCACTGACATCAAACATATATGTTAATATGGATACGCCTCCGAGTTTCCGGATTATTATGATAAAAATACCGAAACATCGAAATTATTACATGAAACTAGTTAAAAATGTATCAATACTCTCAACGCTATGCTGCTAGTGGCGTAGATGACCAGAATTTAATAGTAAAAAATGACTGGTGTGTAAAAACCTTGTTGTAGTAAAAGTGTTGGAGTAAAAGCCTAAGCATGTATAAAATGATATAATAATAATATTCATTTCAACACACGACATCCGGCAAACAGGATCTTTTGTCCTCTTATCTCTATGCTCAACGCATCTGACCAATTAGAATCAAGTATCCAGGATGACTCATTGACACTTGACATCCAGACCAAGTGGCTCACTCACTTATTTCGGTTCGTGAGTGCGCTTATTTTATGTGTTATGAATATCTTGACTTGACCCTGGCTTGTTTACTGTCTTCTGAAATCTACTTAAAACGACGAATTTGGCTTATAACTACGGACATCGATTCATTACTCTTGGATTGTGCCCATTTGAAGTTGTTTTTGTACGGGTAAGTTTTAATTATTTTCACTATTTAAGAAGGTTTTAGAACTTGGAAACAGTTAAAAAAATCACTTTATAGCAATCATCACAGCGCATGAGAGTCCGGTTTACCAAATTTTTGGAAACTCCGGTACATTCCGGAAGAAATGCATGTCCATGTTATGATATCATGGCGCAAGTATCTAAAATCAATATACCTACTCCGACCACTGATCATCACAGTGTTAAGAAAGAAGATAAGAAAAATTCTTTATTGTACACGAGTAATTTGTTTTATTTATGAAGGACATAATTATTAAAATTGAATTGACATTGTCTTCCCTGTAAATTTAACTTCTGTCAGTCAATGGAGTTTTCTGATCAAATAAAAAATTATGAATCTGAGAAATGAACTCCAATAAGGTAAGCCAAGTGAGATGAGAGGATGCTATAAGGGCTGGGCTAGGCTAAAATAATTGAAAAATTTTTTTTTATGTATTGTGTACCTATTATTAGAGATGTATTTTCCAGGGAGGGTTTCCCCCAAAACAAATGATGGCCAAGCCACCAATATCATATACTATTCCATGCACATGTAGTCACACAACATCCTGGGGTGGGCACTAGATCAATTGAGATAGCCAAGGCCCACCCCTCTTCCATCCTATCTACGCTGGATCAGCAACAGTGCTTTGCAGAAGGGCAAACGCTTCACTTTACTCGCCAACAAAACAAACGAGAACTTACGTCGTGTCTGGACTGGCGAGCCCCTGGAGGTTTTGATTTCGACAAATTCTTATAAAACATGCCGATCTCCTTGCCTTTGAGACCGGGTGGTCGTCGAATTCTCTCGTCTTCGTCGGGTATCGGCTGGGTCCAGTACCTTCCCCGACCAAAACCGCCACCATTGCCACCGCCACGCCGACGACCACCGCGGCCGCGTCCCCGAGGCATTTTAAATGACAAAAATTGCGTAAATTCAAGACGAGCTTGCAATGGCTGGAACTTCGATTCCGATCAATCAATGCCACAAAATCAATGCTAACACAGACAGAACATACCTCGCGGAATTTCTGTTTTTATTTTGATTCGTCGAGCTGTCACCATCAGTGTTGCCAGAGTCCGAACGTTAAAAGTTACACGAGCAATATTATGCCGATGCGGAGGTTGTTTCTTTCTAAATTAATATTTTTTCTTTTTTCTATTTTTCCTACACTTGAAGTATGTAGGTTATTTCAAATTGAAATTTTTGACTGGAACTTGAAAAATGAAAAAGAAAATGTGAATAAAAAAATACAAATTGAACGAATTTTTTTGCAGTCTGTTAAGCCCGCAGTACACAATGGCCCAATCTGGCCCACTGCTCGTCATTGTCATTGTTTACACGGGGCAATGGTGTGTAGTGGCGGACAATGAAGAATGTTACTAGGTATGCCAAATCGCTTGAAATGCTTTTCTCAGTAAAGCCTGAATGTATACAAATACACTAGTTTTTGTTGTAGTCAAAAATACCTAGTGGTTTTGATTTTATAGGCATTCAAAGTTACGAAAAATATCGAGTCCCGCTAACAGTCACATAGTCACATGACCGCTTGTGAAGTCATGCATGACACAACGCGCCGCGCGGGCCGCTACTAATTTATCAGGAGATTTTCTGATTTTAAGCGCTGTCTCCTGCTCTACTGTTTTATTTGAAATGAAAAGGTTTTATTCAAAGTAGCGCAGATACTGCGGCTTAATGAACGTTACAAGTTAAACTAGGTGTCCATTTCAAAATCTGGATCATTTTGGAGAAAAAATGGACAAAAAAACTCCAAACTTAGTCTTTTCAAATTCCTTAATTAACAGAATTTACACAGATACTACAAAACTCGTGAATTTTACATGCTTGAATTCCAGACATCATTGTCATCTAAATAATCCTTAATATTATAGTAGCTCTTTTGGCACAAAGTGTACTTTACACATTTTTTGAACCGCGCTTCAGTCAAACTTAATATATCTTCAGGGATTTTATTGTAGAAGCGTATACAATGCCCCATGAAGGATGTATTAACTTTTGCCAGCCTAAATCTTGGGATCAAAAGTTTATGTTTATTTCTAGTATTTACATTATGTTGGCTACCTGCAGTTTTAAAGTTGCTAATATTTTTCCTGACATACATAATATTTTCATAGATATACTGACTGGCAACTGTCAGGATGTTTGTTTCTTTAAAGAATTCTCTTAACGAGTCTCTACTGCCTAGCTTATAGATGAATCTGATCGCTCTTTTCTGCAAGACGAAGATGGTCTCAATGTCCGCTGCCCGTCCCCACAGTAGTATGCCGTAGGACATGATACTATGGAAGTAACTAAAATAAACGAGCCTGGCAGTTGCGACGTCAGTTAGTTCCCTAATTCTTTTAACAGCATATGCTGCAGAGCTAAGCCTATTTGCCAATTTTTCTATATGAGGACCCCATTGAAGCTTTGCATCAATTGTGATACCTAAAAATACAGTTTCTTCGACAAGGTCTAGTTTGTCCCTTCCCAATATAACTTTGCTGTCAACTACTTTGACATTTGGTAGAGTGAACTTTATACATTTTGTCTTTTTTGAATTTAACAATAAGTTATTAGACGTAAACCAGTTTAGTACCTGAGAGAGAGCAGCATTAGTATTGTCAAGGTCATCTTCTTGTCTCTTAATTTTGAAAATAAGTGACGTGTCATCTGCAAATAGTACTATCTCTGACATATTTTGAACCATGAACGGCAAATCATTTACATATACGAGGAAGAGGAACGGCCCCAAAATCGATCCCTGTGGTACTCCTATCCTGACCTCTGACCCTGAAGATTTAGTTCTATTTATATCAGCTCTTTGAATTCTTCCTTCTAAATATGATGTCATAAGTTTTAGGCTATTCCCGTTTATACCATAGTGCTTTAATTTTAAAAGAAGTGTTTTATGGTCAACGCAATCAAATGCTTTTGACAAGTCACAGAATACGCCTATAGCATCCTTGCGATCTTCCCATGCACTAAATATATGTTTAACTAACATGACGCCGGCGTCCGTTGTAGAGCGCCCTTGCGTAAAGCCGAATTGCTGACCATGGAGAAGTTGATAGTCATTGAAGTGTGTAAGCAGTTGACCTAGAACTATCTTCTCGAATATTTTACTCAAAACGGGTAGAACCGAGACTGGTCTGAAATTTGAAGGATCTTGCTTATCACCACTTTTAAATAAAGGAACGAGCCTACTATATTTCATTAGATCTGGGAATATACCCTCATCTAGACATTTGTTAAAGATTCTGGCTAAATAGGGTGCTAGGGTGTCGATTACTGAGCTAACTACTGTTACTGACATACCCCACAAATCTTCAGTTTTTTTAAGCTTTAGCTTTTTAAACGATTTAATCACGGTATGAGCTTCAATATAATCAAACGAAAAATCGTGATCGCATAGGGGGACATTGTCTTTCAAAATAGTTTCTGCAAGAGCTGGAGAAGAGTCTAAAGGAGCTGTCGTTATAATTGGAACATTTGTAAAGAACTGTTCAAAAGCCGCAGCAATGTCTTCATTTGAGGTTATTAATTTATTATTTATTTTAAGTGCAAATTCGCGATCTCCCAATTTGGATTTACCAGTTTCCTTATTTATAATAGCCCAAATTGTTTTAGATTTATTAGAAGATTGAAGGATTTTTGATTTTATATACTCGCATTTTGCTTTGTGGCAGACGGCCTTAAATAATTTTGAATATAGTTTTACATACTGTATAAAACTGGGGTTGTATGTATATGTTTTTTTCTCATACAGTGAATAAAGTGTGTCCCTACTTTTTCGGATGCCGGCAGTGGCCCATTCACTAAATTGTAATTTATTTTGTTTGCAGGATATCTGTTTTAATTTAAAAACTTTTTCAAAACTATCTGAAACAGCCTTGAAGAAATCTCGATAGAGAACATTAGCATCTTGAGTTTTATTTTTTTGAATAGGTAATCTTTTTTTTAAGTCAAGTTTAAACAATTCTAGTTTTTTATTTGTTATCACCCTGCAGAGTACATCTTGCTCTATTTTTTTTAAATCTGCTTTAAAATGTACAATTTGACCACTGTGGTCTGATTTAAGACAATTCACTGTAGAATAATGGGAAAATTCACAGTCACAGTATACGTTGTCAAGGCAGGTGGCGGTGGTTTCGGTAATCCTGGTGGGCTCTAAGAAAATATTCATCAAATTAAAAGACTTAAAAATAAGTTTTAATTTAGCACTCGAAGGGGAATCTACAAGCAGGTTTACATTAAAATCACCACAGACTATAACCTTCTTATTATTACTGCAGGCTACTTTTAATACATCCTCTAATACAGATTCGAATACACTGTAATCACTGGTGGGGGGCCTGTATACGCTTACTACAATGTGTGACGATAATTCAACACAAGATAGTTCAATTATTTTTTCAACAGAAAGCCTGCAAATATCTTTCCTTTCTTTAAATTTTAAACCATCCTTTACTAGTATTAAAGATCCCCCATGCAATGCTAACTTTCTATTGTAGCAACTGGCTAACTGATAATTATGTACAGAAAAATTCATATGAGATTCTAATAGCCAGTGCTCCGTAACACAAAGTATGTCAATCTCATGTTGCTCTAAGAACAATTCTAACTCTAGTAGCTTTCCAGAAAAACCACCCTGTATGTTCTGATTAGCTAAAGTGATTTTTTTTAAGAGGGGCTTTTCTGTGGTCTGCGCTGACAGTTTAAATCAGCAGTCAAGCTTAACTTATTTATGTTTGGTTTTTTTAAAGCCTCTGAGTACAGAGGTTTACTAGTAGAACTTTTTCTACAGTTTTTATTTACTAATGGTACCTGTTTTATTGTCGTAACAATAATAGGGTCATAAATATTGAATGCCAACAATTTGGCAATCTGTCGTTTTGAACGAAGGGGCACATACATTGTGTCCCTAGTCAATATAAAATTTCGAATAAAGTTATTCGTATCAAAATAAAAAACTTGATCTCTATGACCAAATGTCATGTTATATAACAGACGGTTAAGTTTACCTATCCGTGCATTCTGTGTCTCTGACAATGTTTTTGAATAGGGAAAAGCACAGATAATGATTTTCCTTACATTTAAAGCTATTATGGACTCATAGTAATTTATCAATTCACTTTCTTGAATCCCTGTGCTGTTCCCCATTAATAATACAATAGTAGTATTTCTATCATACTGTTTGCTGAGCAGAGCGTTGATTAATTGCATGTAAGAGGCATTTGGCATACATATGTTTTCTACATGCTGTTTTAAATGGATCTGCAGCCTGGTTCCTAGACCTACACCTATTTTGTCTGAGAAAATTATTGTCTTGTAAGGGGCACCATTGAATGGAACTGAACTGCTCGTTGGCCTGGTTGTCGGTTGTCTGTCCAGTACTGCATTCCGGGTCGATGGCGCACTGGTCTCCGCTATCGCATTTGATGGTGCAGGCTGTCTGTTTGGCTCGCCTTCATGCTGTTGTGCCCGATCCAGCGGTAAAGGGGCTGGTGTGTTGGGCAAGCTGCACGGCGGTGACAAGCATGGCTTCTGACTGCCTGTTGAGTTCAGCTGTGGAAGGGCTGGGTCTTCAAGCACATTATTCGGTGGCTGCAGGGGTAACCAGCTTGGTTTGTCTTCTGAGTCTTCTGATTCATGGATGAAGGTGGACTCAACACGTTCCAGGTTGCTTTTGCCAAGAGAAATCAACCCATTCACAGTTGAAATGCAGTCATTGTACTGAGTTTGCATAGCCGAGTACTTGCAGGTGATGTCTAGTAATTGAAACTGCAAATCTTCCACTTGTAATTGCAGTTCAGCCATCGCTAGCTCATGGTCCACATTACTAGCAAATAATTCTTTCTGGCATTCGGCCATTTCCGTTTCTAACTGTAGTTTTTGACGAAGAATTGGTACACTTTCTATACTTTTTCTGTTTCGTTTTATCAATTTCTGTACCTTCTGAATGTATTTATTTGTTTTAATATACTTCTTTATGGTTTTCACGCTGTTCATTTTGATACTACTGGTATTCCCCATAGCGCAGGACTTATCGCTGGCTGTGGTTAGGTCGACTGTTAGTATTCCGGCTTCACTCATCACTTCACTATACAAATCCATGGTTCTAGCGCTATCTTTTTGTTGTTCTTGTTCACTGATTTGCTGAAGCTCCTGGTGCGCCTCAGCAAGCTGGTGTTCAAGCGAGCGTATTCGTTGCAGTGCTACACCATGGACATCATGGCACTGGTTGAACGAGTTGACTTGCTGTTGCAGCTCATCCCGTTGGGCACTTAGATCTTGGCATTGTATGTCCAATTCACTGAGCTCTGCTTTAAGCGCTGAGTTGGTTTTATTCTGTTTATGAATCTCCTCTTCACTTTCCTCTCGTTCTTGTAGAAGTGTGTCGCACAACTCTTTGGTCTTTTTGAGCTCAAGCAGCGTGGCTTTCAGTTTCAGCTCCATGTCTCGCACAGTCACCTTGCTTCGGGTGAACATACTGGTGTCACCTGGAAAATAACCGGGAATCGGTGTCAGTGTGTGACCACTTAAAATGTTATTGGCTGATAAAGAGTTGGTGGTACGTTATAGATGTTGAGTGAGCGTGTTATGTTGACTGAGGCTAGTTGTTTTGTCTCAACTTTGCTTCCACTACGCGTCAAGTAAAGAGAGCCAGAACTGAGCCGGAATGTTTGTATGGGACGTGTCTCATGTACATGAGATTATGTACAGTTTGTTTATGTAGGAAAACTGTAGGATGAAGCGAAAATTACAGGATTAAAACAATACTTCCCCGGATAAGTCGTTGCAATTTGAACCGTTTGACAGTTCGGCCGCCCGTTGTAATTTTTCAGTACAATAATTTGTATTTGTTTGATTTTTCACCAGTAACTTTTATTTGCATGTCACTACTATGTATTGTTTAATGAATTTACGTTTAATTTGACTCGAAATACACTAATAACACTAATTAATTAAACAAAATCTACTGAGCCGCTTTTGAAAGCAGCTGTTCGGTCTGGAGTTGCCAGCCGAAAAAAAAAAAAAAAAAAAAAAAAAAAAAAAAAAAAAAAAAAAAAAAAAAAAAAATTATTTTATTACCCACTCTGCTTATATTACGTAGTACATTTTATGATATTATTATATTCGTCGTAGTTTATGTAGTATATTATTATAGGTTAGTTTATGCAGTGTATTATAATTAATATGATATTTAAATTAATAACCAAATTTTGTTTCAATGTAAAGAATTTAAATTCTGTTACTTTTATTATTATTATTATTATTTTTGTTTTGTAACGAAACTACCTATGTCTAAGCTACATTGTCACTTTCTGAGCGAAAGTCTGGTTACAATAATGAATATTGTGTTAATTAATACCTATCTAACAAAATACTGGTGTTATTGTGGGGCAATAACATACAGCGTGTGTGCACGTCTCTCCAACTTTGCTACGAACCTCCATGCTTCTGGATTTAGCCCTCCTATTACGTAGCACTCCACTCTATCGAGTGAAGCATTTAGACGACTAGTAAGTGTCAAAAAATGTATGCATTTGACAGCCAGAGTAGCTTAAAAAAAGTAAAAATCAACGTCACTCAACTCAGTGGATACTTACGTAATAATGCCCCTATGGACAAGATTTGATTTTTATTGAGTGACGTTCTTGTTTACCCTGACGACGAAATGTTTGTTGGTATTCGATGAATTTTTCAAAATATTTTCTATTAAAGTATTTCATGCTTTAAAGATTGTAGTTGCTATCGTGAAGTTGATTAGTTGAGTTAAAGTTGTTCCGTTTAGTTTGCATGATGCCAAAAATATCAAAGAAAACTGTTTGGACAGTGAATGCGTGAGTTTGTAATTCGTTTGCGCGAATATTTCACGCGCAAAAACCAAAACCGTGGTCTGCTTCTGCCATTAGAGCGAGTGTGTGACAGAGTTCCGGATGCTCTTGGTATTGGACAATCTACGGTGGTCGCATTAGCAAAGAAAAGTACGGAGAGTCATCAAGCGAGATGCCTGAAGATGAAGTGATCAAAAAACTTTCATCGCCAAATAAAGAGAATAAAAACTTCTTCCGTCACAGAGGTTGATAGTTTTGACGCCGCGCCACCACATATACGCAAATTACTCAAGGGGACAATTACCCAGAAAATTGGGAGCGTCACTTAAAGAGGCAAATTTGTTTATGCAAATTTGTAGCTTACCATCATTGGCTAAAATTCTAAGAAAAAAATAGTTTTTATACAAAAAGAGCGTTAAAAGGAAAATTGTAATCAGAAACTGATTTAAGGGTGTTACGAAATTTCACTGATGCCGGTGAGTCGCCCATTAGCTCAATTGGAAGAGCGCTGGCACGGATAGCCAGAGGTCGCGGGTTCGAATCTCGGCATGGGTGGAATTTTTAGCCTCTAAATAGGTTTTTAAAATTGTCCTTAGCACGGGTTAGTGCATTAAAAATAAAAATAGTATAGACTATACCTAGTTGTGAATGGCAAAGCATGGCCCATTAATGGCCAATGTGTACTGGGGCCTTAACACGTGGGGCCACGCTACGCCCTCAGAATAAGGACTAAAGCTCAGAATAAGAACTAAAGCATAGAAGGAGCGTTATAAAATGAACACCTGACACATGTCTGTCTCGTTAGGTCGAAACGTCGCCAACCACGTGTTAGACAGAGAAAAATATAGTAGTGTGATGTTTTATTATTCAAAACGTACCACCCTCAATTGTCAAGTTGGTTACCTTTGGTTATGCTACCGAATTAGAGATGTTTAGAAAATCACAGCTTGTAGTAGACTGCCAAGTACCTTCGATTTGGCAGTGTGTTAGGCAACAGATGTTGGAGTGCGTCGTCTCCAAAAACCTTGTGTTTTTTGGGTTGTTTTAAGACAATCTGAAGTGGATTTCAGTGGATATTCGTAGTAAGGAGTATACGTAATATTGGGATGTGTAAATAATATGCAGTCTAAGATATTAAATGAAGGTTTACTTTCAACAACGTTACAGAAACATACCGACACAGTGACAATCAAATCAAAAGTCTTCTTAAAAAGCATAGACAAACCGGTACAATATATACCATATAGACCATTTATCTTCAGTAAAAAGAGGTACTAAATCATCATTTCAACAGGATGTAAAACCCATTCGAGAGAAGAGAAAACAAAACCACCTTAGTCAGCTTCCGTAAGACTCAATTTTGTGTACTTTATAGTGTTTTTTTCACTTGAATTTTAACTATGACCTACTGGAATTGCAACATAGCTTTAATATCATTTGAGAATAGTGTTTCAAAGTTAATAAATCATGAGTATAATCAATTTAATCACAGTAACAATTTTGTTGTTTATTTTAGGGCGATAGGGATGGGCATTTCCACTCCCTCAGTGAAAAAGTTTTCGATACTTAGTAAAGAAGTTTTTTTTATTTCTTGTGTATATATGTTAATTAACTTTTGAAAGCTCGATTCAGTAACGTTCTATGAAGTTACCAATTCGATTTTTGATGATTATTGATTAATATTTTGCCTGTTTGAATCTATTCATTGCATTGATATATTTATAGATTCAGCATGAATTAAAAAACTACCAAAAGGGGTTTTGATATTATTTTTATTTACAATAATTCCACCTACTTTCATAAAATTTAGAACTTGTAATAAGATAGGTTCATATATCTCATTGAAAATGAACTTGAATAGTTTTCACTGCACAATCTACGTGTAGTAATATAATAATAATGTAGCGAACAAATCGCATCACTATTGTGAAAAAAGGTGTCCAGTACTGGATTTTATATCTACGGTTTGCTGTCAAATTAATAAAGAACTTCAAGGGTGTCGATCTGTCATACATAAAATTAACGTTTGGACTGATTATGGCGGTTTTTAATTAATAATTATTTCAGGTTACGGCATGGCTTCACGGTCAAATTGGCATTAAACAAAATCACGTACGTTTGCAGCAGACATTTTGAAGAAGATGGCTTCATTTACAAGATTATGTTAGGACTTTATTTTTTAACAAAGACTGTCATTGAACGAGCAATGATTTCATATAAAAAAATTAATTTGTATAAGTTCTCTACTGATTTATAAGTATGTTTTTAAACAGCCAGAATTGTAATGTTTATATTTCCATACCCCTTCCTAGTAGTACTAACCAAGACTATCGCTGGGTTAGAAGGACAAACATTGAAATGTTTTTTAATTTTTCCTATTATTTTATTTTACGTGTTCTTCTTGCTTTTTGTAATTCCCTGTGTAATTTAAAGGCACTGCCCTGGTTCCTGATACACAGGTTACCATTCTTCAGGAACCATTTGATAAGTTTGTGTATTTGCAACATATAGGTAAGTGAGAACAAGAATTCGGAGAGCTGAGAATTTATCGTAGGATTAATAGATATGGCACACCAACGTTTGCGGCGCCAGCTAATACCATATAATATTAATATGGACTGCTATATTTACAGAATGTTTAGTTAAGGAATAAATAATATCGACGTTTTCGTGTTGAATGTCCCATCCTTATGGATTTCTACTTTTGTCTATGACCCCCTATGTAACTCTTTCTTTGCACGATTGTAAAATTTCGTGTGTACGAGTTGTCCCTTTCTGGCACAAAGAATCATCGTAAGAGTAACAAGGAAAGCTATTCAATAATTACTTTTTATTTTACGGCTCCTTCTATGCTTTAGTCCTTATTCTGAGGCTACGCCCCACGATTCCTTTGAAGTATGCTAGATTTGTATGGAAAGTGTTGTCTGTGAACAATGCATAGATTAGGAAAACAATGTGTCACTGTCAGTCAGCAGTCAAAAAAGTTACATCTCTCTCACACACAAAAGTCGAAAATAGCAAAGATTTTGTAATGAATTTAAAATTTTTATGAATAAAAGAGTTCTGAGGAATCTGCTGTCTGATCTTTTAAGACCACAATGACTTTGACAAATGTATGTATCGCATATTAGTGATTACTTTCTTGGTCTATTTCAAACATAACTCTTTTCTTATCGGTTATCTAAATGAAAAGAAATACTGTAATACAATTGGTACCTACTAAGTTTTGGTAGAATAATAGTCAGTGTTCGTTCAACCTACGTTATGATCGCTCCAAGTGTTAGTGAACTTAGATAAACTTTACATGACCTAGTTCATGTACCCTCAGTACTAATAACTGTATTTTTTTATTTACAGGAATTCTGGTCTTTACTCTGTAGGGGTCGGAAAAAGAAAATCATAGTTCTTATCATACTTTTAGTAGTGTTAATTAATGCTATGTTCTATGTAAGCTTAGAACTTTACAATACAATAAGAGGAAAAAGCCAAGAGCCATGGCTTAAAAGGTAAGTTTTGAATTTATAAAAGACTGGACAAGTGGGAGTTGGACTCGAGTACTGAAGGTTCCATACAAATCTCTATATGAAAGTACCCCTATAAATCATGATTCCGTTGAGTATTGATAGAGAACAATTTATTGCACAACCAAAAAAAAAAGAATACAACCATGATTTCAATATAAGATAAAGGGATTTGACAGACAAACAGGCATGAGGTAGTTGGATGGATAACAAGGTGATCGTATAAGTGTTTTAATTTTGTGCTAAGGAAAACTAAAAACCAGCAGTGTCCATGACAAGACGGGATTGCCCCTGTGATGTCCATCCCGATGGTCTATTCTACAGATATTCTTGTGAAAGTTTTTTTGAAATTGCATGAGTAATTTCAAAGACTAACCCCTTATTCAAACCCACAAACATATAAATTATTTCACTTTATAATATTAGTATCTAAGACAAGGGTAATCAATCAAGAACCTCACAGATCTATAGATAAGTAAACTTATGGATCTGTTTTCCAGAGGGATAGATTGTTTTCCATGACAAAACACTTTGTATTTATTCCCTTTGGGTAAAATGGGAATAAGTCAAAAAGTTGTATTTACTATGATATTTTTTTTTTTAATTAATGAATGTCAAAGCTGGTAGGTTCTCAATTAATTGATTTGGAGTAGAAACTAACGAAGAAACTCCACATTTGTTCTTTAAACTATATCTGCTTTATACTTGCCTATGACATTTTATTTTGAATTTATCATTCATATTTTATGTTAATTATTGTTATACTTAAATTTCAACAATAAATTTAGAGGAAAACCTTAAATTCCTTATTTTGTGTAATATGTATTGTGTTTTGATTTTCAGCTTGAGATTTGACAAAGAGTCCTATGTGGACAATAGTGGCATGAGAGTTGTAGTAGGTCATTATGTCGGTGGAGGCAGTGGTGGTATTCTGTCAGATGGTAAGAATATATATTGTTCTAGTAATTATCATTTGACTTTGGTGACTTTTGCCCAGCCCGGCTACATAAAACAAAAACCGATTCTGGTTAAAGAACCGGACGTCAGTAGTTAGACCAACAGATCGATGAGATCAAGTCGTATAAGGGCCCGAGGATGCGAATAACGAGAGATCGGTTAAGATGGGCAAAAAGCGGAATATATAATATAACATAATAATAACATTTACATAATGGCACATACATTGCTTCTGGCCCCACACTTGGATACCCTGTGTCGTGGGAACCAGAAACAACGACATCACAAACATGTAAACATCCAAGACCTGGGGTCTTTTTTTTGTTCCCAGCCGGGATTCGAACCAGGCCTACAACCCAGCAGTGGGCAGATGTGTGCTGTTTATGATGATGAAATTTAATATATTCCTATACATTTACTTCAATGACCGCTCTTATGACAAACAAATGTCACTATACGAATATTTTTGTTCAAAATGAATCTACAGACTACAGACAAGAATTATTCTTCGTCCTTGACTATGCCTTGTTTTGTGCGTTTCTTACATATTCTTCAGATTATTCTTTAAAAAATCGAACATTTGTTTTTATGATTTACGTCACCAAAAGCTACCATATTCCATAAAAAGAATATTTTTCGAATTCCAGAGATAATCAATCGCAATGGCTACAACCCCGTGCCGGGCGCGGGGGAAGGAGGGCGTCCTGTGCAGCTGTCTCCGCGGGAGGTTATCACGGCACGAGATCTCTACGCCTTACACTCCTACAACATACTAGTTAGCGATAAGATAGCCATTAACAGGAGTCTCCCAGACATGCGGAGTGAGAGGTGAGACTAGGAATCTTTTGACTGGTGTCTGAATTCGGTATTACACTAACTAAATACTTAAGTAACGTTATGTCACGCTTTTCGCCGAGAAATTCAAAGAGACAGCACAGTTAAGTATTTACCTAGTTAAATTCTCTCCTTAATTGCACATCATTTTGAGAGTACAAGAATATCTAAGTTACAGTATATAATTGGCGGACTTATCGCTAAAAGCGATCTCCTCCAGACAACCATAGCATGGATATATGACTGAGGCTAGGGGCTAATTAATTTTTCGGATTCTATAGTATTAACTAATACCTTCACCGTTAGTGAATGGTATTGCTGCTATAGCATCTTAGAAAACAAAGCTATTGATACATTGAGCCGGGATACGAAACCACGACCTCCCGATTGAGAACCCGGTGTGCTACCGCTCCGCTACCACCAAACCTGTGTGTCTGAGTTGTTCAACTAACTTCAGCGCTTGAAATTGCCTTTGCCTTTACAAATCAGATCACGACGCGAAGTTATATTGCTAAGAATGTTACGAAGCGCAATAGATAGTATGAGGTAATTGTATGCATATAAAGATGTCGCAACTGTTGATGGACCTAATAAATAAAAATAAATAATCAAAGACAAATTTGAAGGAATACTTTGTGAAGAAATCTGAGTGTCTGAGGTGTTCAAACACCTCAGCGCTTGAAATTGCCAATCCGCGGTGGGTAAGCGTGTCAATCAAGCCCATATTCTCAATAAGAGAAGGTCTGTGCCCTGCAGTGAGACGTTTATAGGATATATAAAAAAAGAAGAACTAAAGAAAAGAACTAGCTAACTTTTTGTCTCTCTCTCATACAAAATAGTCAGCAATGTCAGGGTTGTCTGGAAGAAATTACTTTTAGTAATAAGACCGCCAATTGTACCTTAATCTGTATCTTCTTATTTTCTAAATTGTAATTCCTGGTGTGCAATAAAGTATATTCATTTCATTTCATTTTCAATGTTGTGTGCGCGAGAAATAGTTATCCAGTTAACTTTATTCTATTAATATATTTAGCAGTGTTTGTTTGGTACCTGATAAACATCGAGTAAAACCCAACTGAATCACAGCGAATTCTGCCGTCAATGGCAAAACATTTTTCAATCAATAACGTTGCAATTTCTAATTAAGATTTAAGCCTTTCTTCAAGTGATTTTATAGACCAAGTAAAATTCTAAACGGCTACACCTCGCACCTGCGAAGGAAGCTACGTAGCGTATGTATTGATGCTGTCGTATTCCGAGTTCACGGATTTTAGTAATTAGTTCCTAAAGTATAGATAATTTATGAAATTAATAATACACGGTGTAACAAAATCCCCATATCTATGCGAAATGAGGCTCTCCTTGTGGCGAAAAAAATGTGAAGAAAAAACTCACGCCTGTATCCCGGAGGTGTAGGCAGAGACCAGGGTCTGCCACCTGCCATGGTCCTGACATTTTCGTTCGCTTTATTAACATTCATTTGTGGTTGCATGCAAATTGTGAATATTAGTTATACTTGATTTACCTTTGCACAGGGATAGTTCATATCATTTTCACTTACTTCGTTCTTCCGAATCCGAAAAAGCAGGGACACACTATATGCGCTACATGAGAAAAAAACATACACATATGACTCCAGTTTTATACAGTATGTTAAACTATATTCAAAATTATTTAAGGCCGTCTGCCACAAAGCAAAATGTGAGCATATAAAATCCAAAATCCTTCAATCGTCTTATAAATCCAGAACAATTTGGGCTATTATAAATAAGGAAACCGGTAAATCCAAATCAGGAGATCGCGAACTTTCACTTAAAATAGATGATAAATTAATAACCTCAAATGAAGACATTGCTACGGCTTTTGAACAGTTCTTTACAAATGTTCCAATTGTAACGACAGCTCCTTTAGACTCTTCTCCTGCTCTTAATGAAAGTATTTTGAAAGACAATGTCCCCCCATGCCATCACGATTTTTCGTTCGACTATATTGAAGCCCATACTGTGATTAAATCGTTTAAAAAGCTAAAGCTTAAAAAAACTGAGGACTTATGGGGTATGTCAGTCACAGTAGTTAGCTCAGTAATCGATACCCTGGCACCCCATTTAGCCAGAATCTTTAACAAATGTTTAGATGAGGGTGTGTTGGGATTTCCCAATAAGGTGGCAACACCCTTCGGGCGACAGCGGGGTCTGAGGCGGAGAAGGGGTGCGCGCCCGCGCCGCGTTGCGCCGACACTCGGGAAAACGCCGCTCAGATGGGAGCACGCGTGTTGCGTTGAATTTTACCTCTTATATTGTACTAATTGTAAACCTATCTAAAGACATTACACGGATTTCTTCTATAAGCAGCAAGATCTTTACTTTACCCTGGACATATTGGTGACTCGCGACGTGATACTACTAAGAAGAAATTCGTCTTTCTACTCTCAACGCAACGTTCCTGTTTCATCTTGCTGCACTGTACAACGACGTGAGAAACCGTGTACCTACCACCTTCGCTTGAACGCAGACGCAACCTACCTAAATATCTACGTGATCGCCTAAGTACCTACTATCAGCGAACGACGACGGACGAATCTGACGATACGAGCTACCTACCTACCTCCGGGCGTCGTCGCGGGTCAAACTTCTAGAACATCTACTACGTAGCCAGGCTTGGTCGTTTGGGAGTTCGAAGGAAATACCTACCGGTGTGCAGTGTGACGTAATTACGCGTTATCGGTGTTCATGGTTGCTTAATGCCTTGTAAGTTACCTACCTTCCTACTTCCATAGCTCGCCACCGCACTCTTCTATTTCACTCCAAGGTACGCATTCTCACGTTACTTTTCTATTCATGGAGTCAGATTCTTAAATTCTACTTAGGTAAACACAAATGTGTGTTTTCTTGCTGTAACTATTTATCTGAAAGGTAAAATACCTACTACTGAATTTGGTCTACTACCTAGCTACTAACTAAAATAGGTGCCTCTCTTGTCTTGTTGATGTCTATTATACTAAAAAGGGCCTATTACTAAAATCTGAGAATAACTACGAGTATTACTATTTGCCTACTCTTGATGAAAAGATAGGTTTATCTAAGCTACTACTTACCTACTTTACTGCATAGTCAAGCTGTTGAACTAAAGCATAAAAAACTCTTAAAACTTCGAAATTCATAGTCTACTATTCTACTGCGTCTGAGGACGATTTTTGTAAAGCTTTGCATATTGCTAAAGTACTAACACTTCTAGGTCTTCGCGTCGTCGAGACCTCTGCTTCTTGGGTTCTGCTGAGTGCGTGAGTGCTAGCTGCTTACTGGAAAGGGCCGGCATCGCGCGTGAGCTGCTGACTGAGTTACTTCACTTGCCGCTGTTACAGCGGCCTGCACGGTTTGAACTTATTTTGTACTTACTTGTTGGTCTGTTTGGTTTGTTGCTGTGCCTACCTACTATCTTTTGCCACATTGCCACCTACATACAGAGACTACTTACTGATATTTGATTTGCTATTACTAAAATAAGTAGGAAGGTACAATTTTAAACATGGCGGTTTCCTTGGAACAGCTTATTCGCCAACGCACTGCTATTAAGGGAAGAATAACAACCTTTTCTAAGTACTTGGACACTATTGAACTGATTGAAAAAGAAGAAAACTTTTCTAAAGAGCTACTTTCTGAACTTGAACTAAAGTTAACAAGATTTAAGGACTTGTTGAATCGATTTGATGACTTAAAAAATAATATTGAGATTTTAGATATTGATCAGATGGGAGAAAATGAAAACATTGAGAGTGAATTCTGCTCAAAGATTGTTATTGCTCAAGGATTAATTGAAAGAAATACTAAAACTAATCTGAATGAAACTTCTTCTAATTCCAACCATAACTCTGGCAATGTAAGGCTACCAACCATTCAGCTGCCTTCATTTGATGGGCATTATGCCAAATGGATGGAGTTCAGGGATACTTTTGATTCTCTAGTGAACAGCAACAGTTCCATTCCTGATATCAACAAGTTTCACTATTTGCGGTCTTCTCTAGAGAAAGAAGCACTAAATGTTATAAAATCACTGGAATTCAATGCTCGCAACTATAAGTTGGCTTGGGAGCTGCTTGTTGATCGCTATAATAACAACAGATTATTAATAAACAATCATTTAAGGGCTCTTTTCACCTTTGAACCTATCATCAAAGAGTCATTTAAATCCCTGCGCTTCATGATAGATTATTTCACAAAAAACCTACAAGCTCTCAATGCATTAAACGAACCCACTGATCATTGGGATTCTTTAATTATCTTTATGATGGTGTCAAAGCTAGACGGTGCCACTTGTGCCAAATGGGAGGAGCAAAAAGGTAATGCTGACTGTACTTGGTCTTTAAAAAACTTTATTGATTTTCTTCGTCACCGTGCTGACATACTAGAAACATTACATGGTAATAAAGGCCATAGGCCCACTGAAATTAAAACTGAAAGAAAACCCTTTATTAAGTCAGCCTTTGTGACAAACTCAAGTCTGGCCACTTGCTTTATCTGTTCTAAGGATCACCTTGTATACAAGTGTGATAAATTTAAGGCTATGTCCTTAGAAGAGAGATTTAATGAAGTCTCAAAGCACAAATTGTGCCTTAACTGCCTTCGTCCAGGCCATTTTGCTGCCAACTGCAGACACACTCCTTGCATGCTCTGTAAAAGAAAACATAATTTGTTATTGCACAAACAACTCTACTCTCACCTACCTGCGGGTCATGAACCTAGTACCTCTGCTTCAGTGCCTTCTCAGGGAGCTGCACCTACTCACTTATCTGCTGTCACTATGCAAGCTCCTAGTCGTCCTGGCGCACAGGTACATAACAACTGTGGCCGGGCCTCTACGCAAGATCAACAGGCCCATCTCAAGTGTAGTCGGGCCCCTACTCACGAACTACAGTCCCATCTCAACTCTGAGTCGGCCCCTACTCAAGATTTACAGGCCCATCCCAACTGCGTTCGGGCCCCTACTCGCGATCTACATGCCCATTCTACTGACATAATGGCTCCTACTGCCAATATGCAGGCTACTACTACTGATTCCACTTCCTTGTCTGTGGTGACACCCGGACAAGTTCTATTGTGTACTGCTGAAGTTGATCTGCTCGATAAAAGAACTAACAAAACTTACAGTGTGCGGGCTCTCCTGGATAATGGCTCTCAATCTTCCTTCGTATCTGAAAAAATACAAAAAAAATTAAATCTTTCTTGTTCCGACACCACGATGTCTATAGCTGGTCTAAATAATAAAGTGACTAATACTACTCAAACTTGCGATGTGACTCTGAAGTCACGCATCAACTCTTACCAATTCAAGGTTTCTTGTGTGGTGATACCGCACATTACTGGAATGCTACCTAGTGTAGAGGTAGATCCCTCGAGATTGAACCTGCCTCATCTAGAATTGGCAGACCCAAGTTTCTATCGCCCCTCAGATATCGATATTTTACTAGGTGCGGATGTATTTTGGGATATAATTGCCTCAAAACAAATTAAACTGGGTAAAAATCTGCCCACTTTACAAGAGTCCAAGTTGGGTTGGCTAGTATCAGGGCCAACGGGCCAAGGCCTGGTCTCTCGTACTAATTCATACTTCTGCCAAGAGATAAAGGACTCTGTGGCAAGATTTTGGGAATTGGAAGATGTTCCCTTTTCTCCATCTAAAGTAAAGCTCTCTAAGGAGGAAGAGGATTGTGAAAATCATTTTGCTACTCATACTACCCGTCTAGAGGACGGTCGATTTTCGGTACAAATCCCCTTTAGCGAGCCTCCCGAATGTGCTCTCGTTGACTCTTATCAACACGCTAAGAAGCGTTTCTACAACTTAGAAAGAAAACTTGCAAAATGCGATATCAAAACGGACTATGCAAATTTCATTGAAGAATATGAGCAGTTAGGACACCTAACTAACTTGGGTCCGGTAAATGATCACAACTTCAGCTACTATATCCCTCACCATCCTGTTATTCGCCATAACAGCGAAACTACTCGGCTTAGAGTAGTCTTTGACGCTTCTTGCAAGACTACTTCTGGAAAGTCACTAAATGACGTTCAACTTGTTGGGCCAGTCGTCCAGAATGATCTAATGACAATACTACTTCGCTTTCGTCAGTATGCTTACGTAGTAACAGCTGACATTGAAAAAATGTACAGGCAGGTTTCAGTAGATAAATCTCAACGTCACCTGCAACGAATCCTCTGGAGACAAGATGAGAGTCAGCCCCTCAACGTTTTGCAACTAAATACTCTAACTTATGGGACAGCTTCAGCCCCTTATCTTAGTACTAGATGTCTAGTACAACTCTCATCTGAATGTACGGATGAAGCTGTGGCCAATACCATAAAAAATGATTTCTATGTTGATGACCTCAACACTGGTTCGGATTCTAAATCAGTTTTAAAGGCTACTATCAAAGGAGTTACTGAAAAACTCACTGAAGGCTGCTTCCCGCTGCGGAAATTTCGCACTAATATTCCCGAAATTCTTGACGATATTCCGTCTATTAGCCAGTCTCAAGACTTCAGCAAGGAATCCTCTGTGCTAGGGTTAAAATGGACACCTGATTCTGACACATTAAGCTTTTCTGTCGATGCCCAAAACATTGCCAAAGTTACGAAGCGTTCTATCCTGTCAAACTCTTGCAAGATCTTCGACCCACTTGGCCTTCTGTCAGCTTGCACGATATTCCATAAAATTATTCTGCAGAAACTTTGGTTAAATAAACTAGACTGGGATCACAATCTACCTGATGACATCAGAAACTCTTGGCTTGACTTTTATAACGACACTAAACACTTTCAAAACATAAAAATACCGAGGTATACCCTTTGCGAAGCTCCCACAGAAATAGAGATCCACTGCTTCACTGACGCTTCCCAAGACGCCTATGGTGCATGCATTTACTTAAAATCTACCAATGCTAAGGGCACACAATCTGTCAACCTGTTGTGCGCCAAAACTAGGGTCAGCCCATTGAAAACTGAAACTATACCCCGCCTTGAACTACTGGGTGCACTGCTTGGAGCAAAACTTTATGCCAAGGTTTTGCTATCGCTAAAAATTGCTATTTCTCGTTCAATATTTTGGACAGACTCCACCATAGTTTTAGGATGGTTACACACTGAACCCAAAACTCTTAACACTTACGTATCTAATAGGGTTGAACAAATTCGTGATCTTACTGATAAAAATGCATGGCGTCACGTACCTACGGAATTGAATCCAGCCGACATGGCATCTAGAGGTATTCAACCGCGCTTCCTCTCTGGAAATCAATTTTGGTGGCATGGTCCTTATTTCTTGTTTAAATCTGAAGATGAATGGCCACCATCAAAATGTACTCCTGTGACGTTACCTGAAACAAAAATAAGCTTAAACACTAAAATCCTACATAATTACGAGATACCTTTTGAAAAATACTCTAAACTTTATAAACTACAAAGAATATTTGCATATGTATTAAGGTTCTTAAATAATGCAAAAAAGAATAAAGCTAAAGTAATTGGTGAACTTACCTGCTCTGAATTACATGACTCACTTTCCATGTTGGCCAAAGCTTCACAAAGAGAATTCTTTTCTAAAGAAATACAGTCACTTGAAAATAAGAAACCGTTGGATTCGAAATCTTATGTTCTCTCTTTAAACCCGTTCTTGGACAATCACGGTGTGCTGCGCGTGGGTGGTCGTATTGACAGCGCGTCACACTGTCCTTATGAGAAAAAACATCCCATCTTATTACATCCTAAACACAAATTTACAAAACTTTTGTTCGAAAGAGAACACCTTCGACTTCTTCATTGCGGTCCTCAACAACTGTTGAGCTCTATTCGGGAACAGTTTTGGCCTACTGGTGGAAAGGTTTTAGCATCTGCTACTGTACGATTGTGTGTTCGCTGTCAACGATTTAAAGCTAAACCTTTACTCAAAATAATGGGTAACTTACCTAAACCTCGTGTGACCCCCGCTCTACCCTTTGAAACTTGTGGCACCGATTTTGCTGGACCATTTCTCATTCTTAACAGAAAAGGTAGAGACGCAAGAACCTCAAAATGTTATTTATGTATCTTTGTTTGCTTCGGCACTAAAGCTGTTCACTTGGAAATCGTAAGCGACATGAGTACCGACGCATTCATTCTATGCTTGCGTAGGTTCATTGCACGACGTGGAAAACCTCATACTATATACTCAGACAATGGCAGAAATTTTGTAGGCGCTAGCAATGAACTGAGCAGGCTACTTAAGACAAATCAAAAACCGGTCAGTGAGTTCGCGTGCGGTGAAGGTATAAATTTTATTTTTTCTCCCGCTTATGCGCCGCATTTCGGCGGAATCTGGGAGGCCGGGGTCAAGACTGCTAAATTCCATTTAAAACGTGCGGCTGGAAATACTGGTCTAGTCTTCGAGGAGTTGAATACTTTATTCGCACAAATAGAGGCAATCATGAACTCACGTCCTTTGACATCTATGTCCAATGACCCATCGGATTTATTGCCACTCACACCTGGGCACTTTCTTGTGGGCCGACCCTTGACATCATTGCCATCGCCTGTGTCAGATCGAGTCAAACTTACTCGCTATCAACTCATCGAGAGGCTGAGACAACACTTCTGGACCCGATGGACGAAAGAATACTTATCTTCTCTACAACAGCGTACCAAATGGAAAACTAAAACGCGTAATCTTCAACCAGGTGACATGGTTCTAGTTATGGATGCTAACTTGCCACCACTGAAATGGCTGCTCGGTCGTATAAACAGGCTCTATCCAGGCGCCGACGGACTGTGCAGAGTAGCCGATGTAAATACTGAAGGAGGAGTTGTTCGACGAGCGCTCTCCAAACTCTGTGCCTTGGAAGGCATTATAGAATCCCATGAGCTCCTTGGGCAGCAAGCTCCCAAGGGGGGGAGGATGTTGGGATTTCCCAATAAGGTGGCAACACCCTTCGGGCGACAGCGGGGTCTGAGGCGGAGAAGGGGTGCGCGCCCGCGCCGCGTTGCGCCGACACTCGGGAAAACGCCGCTCAGATGGGAGCACGCGTGTTGCGTTGAATTTTACCTCTTATATTGTACTAATTGTAAACCTATCTAAAGACATTATACGGATTTCTACTATAAGCAGCAAGATCTTTACTTTACCCTGGACAGGGTGTATTCCCTGATCTAATGAAATATAGTAGGCTCGTTCCTTTATTTAAAAGTGGTGATAAGGAAGATCCCACAAATTTCAGACCAGTCTCAGTTCTACCCGTTTTGAGTAAAATATTCGAGAAGATAGTTCTAGGTCAACTGCTTACACATTTCAATGACTATCAACTTCTCCATGGCCAGCAATTCGGCTTTACGCAAGGGCGCTCTACAACGGACGCCGGCGTCATGTTAGTTAAACATATATTTAGTGCATGGGAAGAGCGCAAGGATGCTATAGGCGTATTCTGTGACTTGTCGAAAGCATTTGATTGCGTTGACCATAAAACACTTCTTTTAAAATTAAAGCACTATGGTATAAACGGGAATAGCCTAAAACCTATGACATCATATTTAGAAGGGAGAGTTCAAAGAGCTGATATAAATAGAACTAAATCTTCAGGGTCAGAGGTCAGGATAGGAGTGCCACAGGCATCGATTTTGGGGCCGTTCCTCTTCCTCGTATATGTAAATGATTTGCCGTTCATGGTTCAAAATATGTCAGAGATAGTATTATTTGCAGATGACACGTCACTTATTTTTAAAATTAAGAGACAAGAAAATGACCTTGACAATACAAATAATGCTCTCTCTCGGGTACTAAATTGGTTTACTTCTAATAACTTATTGTTAAATTCAAAAAAGACGAAATGTATAAAGTTCACTCTTCCAAATGTCAAAACGGTAGACGTTTTGTTTGCAATGTTTTATTGGGGAATGACAAATTAGACCTTGTGAATAAAACTGCATTTCTAGGTATAACAATTGATGCAAAGCTTCAATGGGGTCCTCATATAGAAAAAATACCAAATAGGCTTAGTTCAGCAGCATATGCAGTCAAAAGAATTAGGGAACTAACTGGCTTGTTTATTTTAGTTACTTCCATAGTCTTATGTCCTATGGCATACTACTGTGGGGACGGGCAGGAGACATTGAGACCATCTTCGTCTTGCAGAAGAGAGAGATCAGATTCATTTATAGGCTGGGTAGTAGAGATTCGTTAAGAGATTTCTTTAAAGAAACTAACATCCTGACAGTTGCCAGTCAGTATATATATGAAAATATTATGTACGTTAGGAAAAATATCAGTAACTTTAAAACTTTAGGTAGCCAACACAATGTAAATACTAGAAATAAACATAAACTTTTGTTCCCACTATTTAGGCTGGCAAAGTTTATACACCCTTCATGGGGCATTGTATACGCATCTATAATAAAATCCCTGAAGATATATTAGGCTTGCCTGAATCGCGGTTCAAAAAATATGTTAAGCACACTTTGTGCCAAAAGGACTACTATAACATAAAGGATTATTTTGATGACAATGAGGTCTGGAATTAAAGCCAGTACAATGTATGAGTTCTATGTTTTATAATAATTATGTAAACGATGTTAATTAAGGACTTTTGAAAAGACTAAGTTTGGAGTTTTTTTGTCCATTTTTTCTCCTAAATGATCTAGATTTTGAAATGGACACCTAGTTTGAATTGTAACGTTTCTGTGCTACTTTGAATAAAACCTTTTCATTTCATTTCTTCTTATTCTGCCAATCTCTAAGAGAATGCGCTATGTACTGTATAATGACCTCATTTTTAAGCCTTGCGCTCTGGTGGGTAGTGGGTTCAAGTAAAACAAATGTTTTGGTGCTTGTCTACTGAAATTGATAGCCTTGTATGAAGTACTTTATAAAGTTTATTGATTCCAAGTGCGGTTATTAATTTATTGGATTTTTTTGATAGATCGAGTATTGAAGATCATGATTATTGTGCGTAAAATGCTCGTGATTCACGTATCGCGTTTTAGTTTTCCTGTGTACGAGAATCCTTATTAAAAAGGTGTACTCATACAGTTGCAGGAACGTCCAGTTTGATACAGAAAATCTTCCAACCGCTTCGGTCATCATCGTCTTCCACAACGAAGCCTGGTCTACTCTTATGCGTAACGTCATATCCGTACTCCTGAGGTCCCCGGAGAATCTGCTAAAAGAGGTATGAACTTTTGTTCTGACATATTTTACATTTGTTAGAAACCCTTATCTAGCCCTTGTAAAGAACTTTTATTCCGTCATATTTTACACTAGAAATACTTTTCCCTGGAATCTTAAACTTCATATGATAGCGGGCATTCCGGCATAGATATCCATGACTGCATGACTTGTTTCACATAAGACACATTGAGATCCTATTCTGAGATACGATAAGGATATTGTTTATGCTTTTATAAATAATATACTTATCTTATCTCATCGTTAAGGATATTTTTATACACGAAAAAACAATTGCAGAAATAACAGTTACAAAAATAAGAACAGACAGGCTAAGGAATCAAGTAGTATTATATATATTTCATATTTTACATTTTAGATATACATCTTTTCACTTCACTTTTGTATTCGGATTCACTAACTTGTGGTAATGTCGGTCTATCGATTTGTTTAAATGCCATATGCCAAATGCTACCTTTTCATTTCGCTAGGCATTTTCAAGTATGGCGGTTTCTGAACTGAGAATGTCACTAAGAAGATACTTAAGTAACGTTACGCTCTTTTCTGAAATTCGAAGAGACAGCACTACATTTAACTATTTACTTAGCAAAATTCTCATTCCAGAAACTGGCCCTAAGCCTTGTTTATGTAAAAAATCATGTCATAATATACTCTAGAAAAGTCAAAACACATATTTCGTCGGCGTCGTCGTCGTCAGGCTATACTAGTCCACTGCTGGACATATAAAATACATATTTACTTCATTATGATTTTTCATTTTTAGATTATTCTAGTGGACGATGCGAGCGAGCGGAAGTATCTTCAGCAGGACCTAGACGACATTGTCGCTAAGTTGGACAAAGTGCAGCTGTTGCGTGGAAAAGAACGCTCCGGATTGGTCGGCGCGCGGTTGATTGGCGCGAGAGAGGCTAAAGGAGACGTCCTAGTATTTTTGGACGCTCACTGTGAGGTCAGTATCTCCATAAAGAGGCGCATGTCTTGAACATACGATCTTTCTGAGGGATCTTTCCAGTGCTTATACACCAAGATATAGAAAAGTTAGTATCTAGATACAACGAGCACTCTGATTAATTTCTAACGAGTCTCGGGATAAGTGTCCTGACTAATTGTGAAAAACTCACAGAGCAAAGGGCTGCCTTCCTCAGGGAAGAGACCCGTGCCCCTCGGTGGGGACATAATGGGTTGATGATGATGAAAGGGCCTTGGTGCAGATGGTGCACCAAGTACACAACGCTGAGTCGTACTGTAGATTGTTGTAAAGTTTTCAACACCTGATGTACGTATGTTTAGATAGATACAATATTCATTTTGTACACAGAAATTATAGTAACATAAATTAAATAAAAATATAGTACAATTAGTGGCCTTGTTACTGCAAGAAATTTCTTTCAGGCAACCATAGACCGAGACAAGAAAGACATTATAGAGCGAAGTTGAGTAGAATATTCTTTGTTGTCTGGGCATACGTATCTAGCCCAAAAATTCCTTTCTTTCCACAGGTAACGACAGGCTGGCTGGAGCCCCTGCTAGATCGGGCGGGCAGCGATGACGTCTTCATTTGTCCGCACATCGACCTCCTCTCGGACGATACGCTAGCCTACACAAAGAGCATCGACGCCCATTGGGGCGCTTTCAGCTGGCACTTGCATTTCCGCTGGCTCTTTCCCAGCAAAGAAGTGATGCTGAGAAAGAACGACGACCCGTCTAAGCCCTACCCTACTCCTACTATGGCTGGGGGCCTATTTGCTGTGAGAAAAAGCCTGTTCTGGAGACTTGGCGGCTACGACGAAGGTATGAAAATATGGGGTGGCGAAAACTTGGAGTTGTCGTGGAGAGCCTGGCAGTGTGGCGCCAGAGTGGAGATCACGTCTTGTTCGCGAGTTGGGCACATATTTAGAAAGCACAGTCCGTACAAATACCCAGGTGGTGTGAGTAAGGTGTTGCATACGAACATTGCCCGCGCTGCCACGGTTTGGATGGACGAATGGGCGGACTTCTACTTCAAGTTCCACCCCTCCAGCGAAGCGTTGAGAGATCAGCAAAACGTGTTTGACCGAGTGCAATTGCGGAAAAACCTCAACTGTAAGAGCTTCCAGTGGTATTTGGATAACGTGTGGCCGCAGCACAATTTACCGACAAAAGATCGGTGGTTTGGCAGGATAAAGAACGGCAGGGGGGCTTGTTTGACTCGCACGCCTGAGTCGTCAGGCTTGGGTGGGCTAGCTGTAGGTGTGGAATGCGGTGACGACACCAATTTGGACAAATTAGTGGTGTACACGCCTGACGGTCGCATTATGGTTGACGAAGGCTTGTGCCTGGAGGTAGGCAGCGGTAGGGCGCAATGGAAGGCATGTAACGACTCTAAAAAGCAGGTCTGGGAGCAAATAGGGGTGTCGTTGAGGGATAGCAGTGGTTTGTGCTTGAGGTTGTCTTTGAAAGGCAGTGATGAAGCGGGAGTGGGTGACCCGGTAGTCTTGACCAAGTGTCGCAAAGGCAAGGACCAGAGTTGGTACTTCGAGCGCGTTCCTTGGCAATGAACATAGCAAGGTTAATTACAGAAATAATCCGTCAACCTTTTGCCTTTCGCTTCCGTACATCTTGTGTGAAAGAGCGACAAATAGCTTTTCAATTACCTTCTTTAAGTATTTGCGCTAGAACCAGCGTAACGAACTGTTAACGTGCAATAAATCGTAATAATGCATAAAACCCTACGAGTGGCCCCAGTTTAACGCTGATTAGGGTGCGATACTTTAGTAGTCCTGATCTGAAAGTACAAAGTTCTTACTTTTTTTTTCAAGCACAATTGTATTTTCAGAATTGAGACTTATAAAAGCGCTAGAAATAAAATGTTAAAATGAATAATATTCTAACACTTACCTTATAAATAAAATAGGTAAGAAAGTAGTTTGTAAGAAACAACATGTGATATTTTTAGATCTAAAAAGCACTCGACAAAGTAAATACACGGTACATTATACCTTTATAGGATAGTCTTTGCAAAGAAAGTACATAAATAGTGGTTCAAAAAAATCGATCGGCATGTCAAGATTGACCAATTAATGTACGTTATATACTCGTTAGTTTAAAGAGTTAAGAATCTCGTTCTATCTTATAGAAAGCAATAAGGAAGGTGTCTTTTACCCGACTGCCTTTTATATAAGGCCTAATAAAAATAGGTTACAATATTTTCTGCGGTCAATACAATGCGATAAGGATCTGACTTATGAAATTATTCCACGGCGTTCCCGTGAGATAATTTTACCGGGATATAAAGTATCCTATGTCTCAATTCGGATCTTTGTCTATCTGTACGCCAAGTTTTAAGTTATTGCGTGGTTGAGTAACAAACATCCAAATATCATCACAAACTTAACATTTATAATGTTAGTAGAATATCACGTCCATTTTTTTATCATCGCAATTGTTTTGTTATGTCAACGCTACTTTTCTTACTATAATGAATTGATAATGCGGCAAAGTCGACAACACTATCACGGCTGGGCCGTTTTTCATTCATTGTAGAAAGAGAATGAATGAAAAACGACTCAGCCATTAACATACAAAACAATAAAAATAAAGACAAATAAAACGAAAATGTCGATTTCTCTAATATTTTATTAACGAGATCCTTATTGGAACTAAAACTTGCGCAAGTACTACACATTCTTAACTTAATTCCAGAATCACCCTCTTGAATTTTTACCGGATGAGTCCGAACAGGTTTCGCACTTCCGCGTAGAACATGGGGAGTAGAGACGATGCTCGCGTCGTCGGTTGCAGTTAGAGACGAGCAATTCGAGTAAATGATTCCGGAATTAATTTAAGAATGAGATCCTTGTCACATATAAGTACAGTAGACAGTCCATGAATCTCGTGCCCGTGCACTCTACTCAGTTACATTACGGGCGATTTTGCAACGTTGATGCGCTGCCGACTGTATTAATTGACCCCAGAACATATCGTTACCTATTTATATTTGTTAGACCCTATAGAAACAATTTTATACCAAGTACCTATAGAATAGACATCATTTACCATATCATTGCTCAGAGGCCATTTCTGGCTTATCAAGTTATCACATAGTATTATTTCTGTGTGTTCTGTTGTAAATAGTATTATTGTATCGTACATTTACTGTTCTCTTATTATTTCACCGTGTAAACAATTCTCTAGTATGTAAGAATATGCAATATTTTAAAATAGTCTGTGTCTTTTGCAGTAAATTTTCGCTATTGGGCAGCTCTTCTCAAATTTTGATAAAGATTTATTAGTTTACTGTTTCTAGTCTATACTATTTTTATTTTTAATGCACTAACCCGTGCTAAGGACAAATTTAAAAACCTATTTAGAGGCTAAAATCTAGCACGGATAGCCAGAGGTTGCGGGTTCGAATCCCGGCATGGGTGAAATTTTCAGCCTCTAAATAGGTTTTTAAATGTTTCTAGTCTTTTTATTAATTTATATCGCAATATGTTTTTTTGTAATATTATCATTTAGGTATGTTTGGCGCACATGGAAAGGCGTAGGACGAGTCGGCGTCCTTTCCATTTAGTGTCATATAAAATGTACTGAAGCGATGGGACAAACCCCAGACAGATAAGACGGGGGCGAGAATGCGAGCATAATGAACAGTTTCTTAATTGAGAATTTCACTAACTAAATACTTGAGGAACGTTCTGTCACGCTCTTTTCTGGGAGATTCGAAGAGACGCCTCTACAGTTAACTATTTAAAAACCTATTTAGAGGCTAAAAATTTCAACCATGCCGGTATTCGAACCCGCAACCTCTGGCTATCCGTGCCAGCGCTCTACCAATTCAGCGCTCAATTGGTAGAGCGCTGGCACGGATAGCCAGAGGTTGCGGGTTCGAATCCCGGCATGGTTGAAATTTTTAGCCTCTAAATAGGTTTTTAAATTTGTCCTTAGCACGGGTTAGTGCATTAAAAATAAAAATAGTATAGTTAACTATTTACTTAGCGAAATTATCGCGTCTTTTTCGCGCCCTCGTCCCACGTCCTTACTATGTGCCCCACGCCTTAAACTAATCTCTTTTTGTACATTCCAAAATAATATACTAACAACATTATGAAATGAGAAATATTATTTTTAATGCACTAACCCGTGCTAAGGACAATTTTTTAAAAACCTATTTAGAGGCCAAAAATTCCACCCATGCCGGGATTCGAACCCGCGACCTCTGGCTATCCCTGCCAGCGCTCTTTCCAACTGAGCTTAGTTAATTTAAGAATGAGACTGAGCTCAGTTGGAAAGAGCGCTGGCACGTATAGCCAGAGGTCGCGGGTTTATTTAGCCTCTAAATAGGTTTTTAAAAAATGTCAAATATTTTAGTATTTCTACAAGGTGTAACCGAATTCTAACAGGGTGTTCTACTGGTCGATATGTACATCTTTTACTATAAATAAATAATAAATTGCACACAACACAATCACTGGTCCTGTTCCCAAACTTGGTACTATGGTAACCAGCCAAGGACATAACAAACATGGAAATACTCCCAGACTGAGGCCTTTTTAAGCGGTGGTAGCCCAGTGGGTAGAACCATAGACTGGCAAGCGAGAGCCCCAGGTTCGATCCCGAGTGCGGGCATGTACCAATGACTTTGTTTAATTTCAAAGTTACGTACATTTGCGAATTGGTAGTCGCAATACCACATGCTAACATCGTGAGGAAACCCGCGGCTTGGTTGGCTCCGCACGTATTCACTAGTCTTTCCTGTGGGCTAGGCCGACTAAGCTGTCAGGGTGGTATAGGTGCTGGGCAAGCCTACACCATCTATAAAAAACCATGTCCCAGGCACTACAGCATCGGAGTTGTCCCTTCACCCATCTAGTGTGAGTGAAGATACCACTGGACGCTGTATAAATCATCTCATTAAGTAGATGCAAAAAAAAGAGGCCTTTTGTACAAATCAAGTACGGCCTCCAGTGGGAATCGAACCCGCGACCTCTGTTTAAGTATATTGTCTTTAGTATTGAACTTATTATGGTACAGCTGATAGGTTTTTACGATAGAATATTTTCGGGTCTTAATCGCGTAGTTTAAAATATGTTATGTTTTTACGATTTCGAAATCATAGTGAATGTTTCGTTGATATCAACGTAGAGCACCCTGTTTTCGGGGAGATACGATGACTACCTATGTGACACCCTGGATACCGTATTTATTTTCGTAGTCTATGCTTAGAACACCCGTTAAACTTGTTATTGAGCATAAATAAGTTGTCATTGATTTAAAAAGCTGTAATTGCCTTCTAGAGGTATATCCGCGCACGATCAGTATGCGATGGAATCTTGTCGAAGAGAATTAAAAAGGAAGTCAATAATGCACAACAAAATATTTCTCATACAAATAAAATACATTTTATTGACTACGGATTATTACGGACGTATCCCATGTTGGTGATGATAATGATATAACAATTATTATTGTACACTCTCCCCTCGTTTATAATGTCCGTATCACCACATCAAGGGTTGGTTGGAAGAGATTTCTAATGAAATAAGCTCGCCATGTCCACTTTTTTATGTTGTAATTTTATGTTTTTTGTATGATTTTTATGTGTGCAATAAATCAGGTATAAAGTATGATAACGGTGGTCGTACAATTTTAGCTGTGATTCCTTTAAATGCAAATTTAGGTCATTATTGACTCCCGGTATTCGGTTACTGACTTTACATCGACAAAGTTCCAACCCATTGTGATCATGCGCTGATCCCGTTAAGGGAATATTAACGGGTATACTAGAAAGATACCTTTCCGTAATAGGGTTGTGGAAAACTACTAAAACTTGTATAAAATTTTATCTACCTATGACATTTTTTGTAATATTTACGTATAAAATTAACTGTTCGACCCCTGTGCGCCTAGAAAATTGCAAGTGATTCTATTTTCTTTAGTGCTGACCGCAAATAAACACTTTTGGATCTTTGAAATGCAATCTATCCCGTATAAGACTTCTTCTTCTAAGTTTACCTACATGTCCTTTTCATTTGATGTATTTTTGGAGTTTTGGACGAATCTCTCGTCCACATTCGCGTCTTTGAAGGCAGTTCATACGAAATAACACTGTACTCGTATGCCCGAAAGAAACAGAAACACTTGCACTTTGTCTATAGGGCCAGAAGTGTAACTATTCTACTAAAACGAGCTAAAAAACTGTGACAGCTAACTGCCTTGGTATTGTTGAAGAATGTTATTGAAAATAACGTATTAAAAACTTGTTTAAACAAACTGTGCCTCGTTTCTTCACCTCAGGACATAGTACGAAGCGATCAGTATACTATACACGAGTGTCAAGGGTTTTGCTTCTATAGACCACGCAGTATTACAGTTATTGCCTCGACAGACGAAGCAACGGGCGTCGCTGTGGCCCCGCGCCCTTTCTACGGCGACTAGTGCCAAGCAAACCGAGTCAACTTGGGCTTTTGGGACGCAACCCCGTAGGACGTCCACTGTGTTGCCAACTGGAAAACAATAAGAGACGGGGGTCAGAGTAATATGCGACGACCTCGGTGGCGCAGCGGTTTGGCACGCTGACTGTAAAACCGAAGGTCTCGGGTTCGATCCCCGGCCGGGTCAAACTGGGAAACGAACTTTTCCAGTTTGTCTCGGGTCTTGAACGTTATCTATGTATTTATTGTATTAAATCTATCGTCGAGTTAGCACATATAGCACAAGTCATTTAGTTGTACTTAGTATAGGGCTAACGAGATCTGTGTAATATTTCCATGAATATTATTATTTATTAAAAATGCAAATCATTAAGAAAACGGTCAATCGGGAGTTGGATTCGTGCGCCGAGGGTTCCGTGCAAATTTATAGGTAGGTTAACTTACATATGATAAATAGTTTAGGAATCGAGACTCGCGGTTTTCCCAAAACTTAAAAAAACATTTTTTTATAATTTAATTAGAAATGTATACTATTCAGATTTATTTCCGTATTTGTAGAATTTCTTCTTGCAAAATTTCATAGATCTAGGTCAACGGGACGTACCTAATGAATTTTGATTCGCTTGAGTGTCGTAATATAGGTAGGTACGTATTTTGTGACGTAAACGGCCGTAATAGTTTTTTACATTAACTTAGAAATTAGATTTTTTCACTTCTTCAAGGGACTGTAAACCGTACAGGTTTAATTCAACTCGATATTTCCAACAACAAAGTGATCCTATAATGGTTCAATTTTTCATTTTGTGTCGGATTGCGAGTCGGACTCACACGCCGATGATGCATAAACACACATTTCACTTAGCAAACTGTTTTCTTTCATTCGGTTTGGTACCTTTAGCGAGAATTCAACTTACATTTGGCCGGTTTTTATTATTTGTTGTTATAAATTAGAAAATGCTCTATAATCACACC
This sequence comes from Yponomeuta sedellus, assembly GCA_934045075.1. NCBI lineage: Eukaryota > Metazoa > Arthropoda > Insecta > Lepidoptera > Yponomeutidae > Yponomeuta > Yponomeuta sedellus. The sequence continues at coordinate 9,748,903 of OW203738.1, read as the reverse complement.
AAGTTTTAAATTTGTATGTATCACCATTTTAAAGATACCTATCGTAAAAAGAAAAACGGCCTTGCCGCCATAATAAAACATATTCTGTGAAAATTTCATCGAACTACTATCCCATTTTATTACCCATTACAGACAGACAGACGTCGTAGGCACATTAATAGATTCCCGTTTGGCAAACACCAGTGGGTACGGAACCTTAAAAAAAATAATGTCACTATTAATAAGGATACATTTATACTTGTATATTCCTGAAATATCGTTCCGGTTTTCTAACAATTCACAACAAAAAGCTTACACCTTGTCATTGTGAACAATACTTACATGACTTGTTATCAGGTGTAGCTACCATTTTCAAACAACGGTACTCGATTGGCACCCTAGAAGCGGTCCCTGGAGCGTGGCCCAAGTTGTGCACCCATTCGGCCGAGACCCAGTTTGAGGGGTGGCATTCTGCTGTGGATCCCGGATATGCAGTGTCTTCTTGCCGGCACCCTAGGCAACGTTGTACGTAGCAGTTTTCACTGGCCGCTAAAAAAGAAAAGACTTTTTTACTTCTGAACACAGAAAAAAGAAAAAAACCTTACTACTGGCTGAAAAGGTAGTATGCAAGAAGAAAACTTAATTGAGACTGGCTGGTCATTTGTTTTAACTACACGCAATCATAAGTAATTTTCCCCACGTTTCGCGCCATTTTCCTCAGCCATGTTGATTCGCATCGAAGCCAAACACGTAATTATAATGAAAACAGCGGGAATCCACTCTCTGTCGGTCCGCGATCCCTTGACCGTACGTTGCGTGCAAATGGTAAATACTAGGCAATTTAAGTAGCTTTCTTTCAAAGTAGAGACTGCACTGAATAAATAAGTTGCTTAACAAGATGATATAGGTACTTGAGTTTGCGTGCACTTTCAATTTGAAAACTACACGCATGTGTCGTCAGGTATAGAGCTATTTAAGGTCCAAGATTAGCATCGTCATCTCATTAGAATAATCACATGTCTCGTGTTAAGCGAATTCCCTCCCTCTCCAGCCCCGTAAGAAAGTGTCATCAAGGCTTGTCATCGAATACCGTAACCACAGAAATGCCCACTCTACCGTATCTCCTCGCAATAAGGTTTACTTTGCTCCCTGTGGAGTGTTGGCTCAGATGTACTAGAAAACATGTCCATAATGAGGCGTGTCATATACTTTGCTAGACCGCGCGGTCTGCGGGCCAGTGATGCGTAAAGCGATAGCCTCGACGGACGCCGGCGCCGATGGTCGGTTCTTGATGAAGCACTGCCTTCTGGTTACCACAATTATTAATGAGCTTGTCTTGCACAACTATGCTTTGCTCTTGATGACCGTGTTACCCTTTTACGCTGTTCAATGGCTAAGTGTAAACATGTCTCGAAAACATGATAAAAACGGTGCCTAAATAAATGAAGCTAAAATGATATGACTTTTCGGTAACTTTCGGTTCTACATTTTATGCTAACTTCAACTTGTTTTTGAAATATCGAATGTTTTTTATACTTTCTTGATGTACGCCGTCCCGCTCGAGCTTTTGCGATTTGTTCAGTTAGCATTTGGGAAGCAACCTCGTCGATAGAAAGCGGCCTATGATAGGCGTCTGACATAATTGCTCACGCCTTGTTGCGTGCATCTCGTCCAGTTATTGAAATCGTATCTCCGGCTATTTTGCGTACGGTTGCGATGATAGTTGCGACACCGAAACTAATCTGTGCAATGCAATAGGAACATTTGCACGTTACCCTTTTTTCTTCGCGGTTTTGTTGAAACTTATTATGTTTTGATTGCATTGGTGGCCAGCGTACCGCATCCATATTCTTGCTATATCTTATTGAAATTGCCCACCTACTATTCTAAATTCGCATCTACTAAGTTTAGCTTACTCAATTGCAGGTGGGCAGTGCTTTTCCACTGGTTTCGAAACTGGATAAGTCTATGTATGAGACTAGGGCATTGTAGAACCACGATTGTGGATTAAACCACAGAACAATGCATAGGTCGGAATTTAATCCCTCAGTGGGCTGATGTATGTGACGGAATCACTAAGATTCAACTCAAGTCCATCTTTCTCATTTTCAATTGACCACATTAATACCCAGCCTAAAAAGGCCTCCAATTAAACCGCAGCTGATTCCGTGTTATCAAATAATAAGAGATAAGATAAGGCTAATGCAGCGCCGCCGGTGAAGAATTGACCCATTTCCTCGAGCGCCGACATTAATATTAAAAGATGCCCACGCGTATGGCTGGGTACATCGGTTTCGTCATCCTAGGTGCGCTTGACAATGTAAATACGATTGTCAACAGAGTAACAAATAAATATTTATACAGAAGTCGTTGCAAGATGAGTCGGTATCCAATTGTGGTTAGGACGCGGGGGCGTCATTCATGGCGTTAGATTTTTTGATACATCAATACTTAAGCAGCGTACGTTTTATGTTTGAGAAGTTGTATTTAGTCACTGTGCGTTTATAGACGTAACCGGATTAAGTAGGATTGAATTTATTAAACTAGTTTTAATTATCAACTTACCATAGTGCGGGAGCGCGAGCACAAAGAGCAAAATATACATTTCCATCGGAAAAACACAGACGTTAACTTTACGCGTCTGTACTATCAGTGCACTCTTATCAAACTAATGTACCTGTGTTCCACCTATCTTTGTTAAGCCAAACTGTTATCAAAGGGACAATAAATTATTTGTACCGTCCGCGTGGACGAATAGAGACCTAATTCGACCCAAAATACCAGAACTACGTCGGTCTACCTAGAACGTTGTCTGGTAGGTATAGGAGATTCATCGACCAAAATAAATTTATCGACGTCTTATTGACGTTAGTTAGTTAGTAAATATGGAACGCATGTGTTTGGTTTGGACGGTTTTGTGACTTTGTTTAACTATAATAATAGAGGTAACATTTAGTGGTTTAGTAATTTGGTAAATACATAAATTTCACAATAAATTTGGTAAAAACATAAACGTGATAAATACATAAATTACATTTGAATTTACTTATACAACTGATCTACGTAGGAAACCTTAGTCACTGTCCTTGGAGTCTTGTTTTTGTGCGTACGTACTTAGTAAAAATATGCGTAAATAGTGGGTTAAATCCAATAAACAAGTAACCGCTGTTGACATTTTATAGACTGATGAATAGCTCGAATCGCCTCTACGACTATAAAGTCACCTAAATAATACCCAGGCATTTGTTTGGTTGTACCTACCTAGAATAATTTTGCGCACGCATCATAAAACAAACTCGTAAGAAAGTACAGTCGACAGCACATAGACCTTTACCTACGTGCACTCTAATCAGTTAACAAAAATGTAATGGTTGACTTGCTGCTGACTGTACAAATTGATAGTTATTTAAGGGGCTTTATGGGGTCCAATAAAGGGCCACCAATAAAAAAAAAACTTTTTTAATAAACATTTTGTAAAGTGTCATATTTTATGATTTTAATAGTGGTTCCTAGGACTCGCGATCGGGAACCTTAGGATCGCGAGTTTGTGCCCATTTTTGTCTGTTCATCTACTCCTAGGTGTTTAGCCTCAGGTTCGCCGCCATGTGTCCTAAAAATCACAATTAACATGATTAAGCGGTTGATCGATATTCGATATCAACCCTTGTATGCCCCCACCGCTGGGGCACTCTTCCTGCATCGCAGGAAGGTTAGGCCATACTCCACCACGGGGGCCAAGTCCGGGTTTGTGGAGGATTGTTGAGCGGTTGATCGTTTGCAAAAAAATATGACTATACCTCGTGGAACCCCTTTTTATGTAGCCGATGAACGTCCCATTGCCGGGCACAGGCCTTCACTGAGAGAGAGAGAGAGAGAAAGAGAGCTTATGGGCTTATTTTCAAGCGTGCCCACCGTGGATTGGCAATTTCAAGCGCATAGGTATTTGAGCACCTCAGACACTCAGGTTTCTTCACGACGTTTTTCTTCACAGATGCGACCCACTTAGCCGCCATTATTAATTCCGGCTTATTATTAATTAATTACCTATTGTGTATGGATATTGGGCGGACTATGTAGAGACAGGGGTCATATCAAAAATTTAATCTGACGTTTATAGCAAAGGACCATATTTTTTCTAGGACTAAAAATGTATGTTAGAAAGTTTGCCAAAATAGTTAGCCACGTATGTGAACGAGTACAGGATTCAATTCAATTCAGTTCAGTTCAGTTCAGTTCAGTTCAGTTCAGTTCAGTTCAGTTCAGTTCAGTTCAGTTCAGTTAAATTTTTCCTATTTTATTATAAAGTATCTATTTCTCCTTTGGCAAATTCTCTAATTTGCGGTTGCCTGGTAGAAATTGTTATTAGCAATAAGGCCGCCAATTGTATCTTATCATTTGTATCTGCCGTTTCTGTAACTACTTTTGAAAGTTTGCCAAAATAGTTAGCCACGTATGTGGCAGTACGAGTACAGGATTCAATTCAATTAAATTTTTTTCAATTCAAAAAATTACAATTCAAAAATTGTTATTAGCAATAAGGCCGCCAACTGTATCTTATCATTTGTATCTGCTGTTTCTGTAACAACTTTTTCGGTATACCTACCTACAATAAAGAATATTTTGATTGATTGATTGATTGATTGATTGATTGATTGATTGATTGATTGATTGATTGATTGATTGATTGATTGATTGATTGATTGATTGATTGATTGATTGATTGATTGATTGATTGATTGGTTGGTTGGTTGGTTGATTGATTGATTGATTGATTGATTGATTGATTGATTGATTGATTGATTGATTGATTGATTGATTGATTGATTGATTGATTGATTGATTGATTGATTGATTGATTGATTGATTGAGTGAGTGAGTGAGTGAGTGAGTGAGTGAGTGAGTGAGTGAGTGAGTGAGTGAGTGAGTGATTGATTGATTGATTGATTGATTGATTGATTGATTGATTGATTGATTGATTGATTGATTGATTGATTGATTGATAATTTATTTACATAAGACACACACGTATAAAAAGTGAAGCCATAGGAATCTAGTTACAAGTCACAGCACAAAGAAATAATAAACAAACAAAACAGTAGCATTGGTACATGAAAAGCGAAACCGAAAATGTACCCGGGCAATGAACTGGACTAAGAGTGACCAACGTAGGTGTGGCAAACGTAAAAGGGCTCCGACTCAGCATGTGCTGGAAGTTCGGAAAAAAAAACTTCAGCGCTGATATTCTGCCGGTATTATTTTAATAATTTGTGCTGAGGCAAGGATGGCCCAGGAATGTACGAAACAAAACCATGAATGTCAAAAAGCAATAATATAATATTAAATAGAATGAAATGAAATAATCGAATTGATAATAATATTCTACATGTCCAAAATAGTAATTTATAATTGATATTACCAATGATTGAAAATATCCGGAGGAAAATACTACATAGATACCAATAATGTAAGTACCGATAATTGAAAACTTTTTATTGCAGCAATTTCTGCTGTTCCAGCAGAAATTTTTTAGTATGCACCCGGAAAGTAGCCCTTGACTGGAGTTGGCGAAGGGGTGGCGGTATATCATTCCAGCACTTTGTGGCCTGAAACCTAAAACTACCGCGTAAGGCGGTAGTACGGTGGTGGGCCACACGAAGTGGAATCGAATTAATCTGTATACAACCCCCCATTGCTCTTCTCCATATGAGTTTTTGGTATAAATATGCTGGTTTTTGAGTTTTAATTACACCAAACAATAAAACAGCCGTGAAAAATGTCAATCTGTTGTCCATTTTTAATAGATTGGCATTATTTATGTAGGGTGTTACATGAGTTCGAGCTGGAATGTGGAAACAAAACCGAGCGCACGCATTTTGGACACGCTGAAGCATTTTTTGGGTCTTGCCATGAATGCAGGTACCGTAAACGGTTAGGGCATTAGTTAACTTAGAAAGCACTAAGGAGTCACAGGGAAGAACTCTAATGTTAACGCTTAGAAATCGTTTTAGCGGGTAAAGAACTTTTAGACGGTAAAAACAGCCCTTTACAACCTCCAAGACATGGTTCTCGAAGCGCAAGTGACTGTCCATCACTACATCCAAGTTTCTCGCCTCATCAACAAAATCCAGCCGCGAACCATTTATGTAGATCATGGGATCAAACGCCATAATGGCCTCTTTCTGCTTTTTTGAACCCATCACCATAACTTTGGATTTGGAATGATTTAGTAGTAGGCAGTTGTTCACGCACCATTTGAAGATACGTTCAAGGTCTTCATTTAGTCTAGTAGTGGATGCAGTGATGTCATACAAGACACAGGGAATTTGGAGTTGCAGATCATCAGCATACATATGGTAATTACAGTTTTCTATGCATTAGACGATATCTGCTGAGAAAAGCGTGAAAAAAAGCGGGCCAAGAATCGATCGAATCGATCGAATCGAGGAACTCCCCGGCACACTGTACACAACCCCGACGTCAGAGATGATCCATCAACTTTCCACACCACGACCCGCTGAGATCTTCCATACAAGTAGCTCTCAAACCATTTTATGGCTTCAGTCTGAAAACCATAGTAGGCGAGTTTGGACAGCAGCAGGTCAAAGTTTATGGAATCAAATGCCTTAGAAAAATCTAACAAAGCAAGAAATGACCTCATACCCCCATCCTGAGCACCCAAGATATAATCAACCACGTCCAGAAGAGCAGTAGAAGTACTGTGGTGCTTTCGAAAACCTGATTGGCGAGCAGGTAAAATGCTGTTAATGCTGTCTTCACAGTACTTGATAATCTGATTATAAATTACCTTTTCCAATATTTTGGAGAAATAAGGCAGGATGATAATAGGCCTCAGATTATACTAGTAGGATTGCTGTTCTTGGCCAACGGAGTTACAGCCGCTATCTTCCATTTCTCAGGGAACGTACATGAAATAATCGATTGATTAACTATGTGCGTAATTGCATTTACGGTATCAGGAATTGTGAGCAAGATCATATCCCTATTTATCACAGAACATTGCTATTTATATTGTCAACACCTTTCGCGTTGGAAGTCAGTTCAAGTATAATTTTTGAAATTGTATTTCTGTCAACGGTATGAAAATTAAAATTATTATTATTATGTCTGTGAAATTCAAAATATGTCATATAAGAAATGCTTACATTATTATTGATGGGAAAATTCAAAAAGTATTTATTTATTTCGTCGGGGCATTGTAAGTGCTCCGGTAGAATTGGTGTCGGGCAGTACTAACCGTTTCAAATTTCGCCATAACATTTTACTATTATGTAAATTCTTATTAATATAATTTTCATTATAAGCTTTGTTTTCAAAGTATAGACTCATGTTGACAAAGTGCTTTAATTCTTTGTACTCAGATCTATGCAAATCAGATTTGTACGTAAGTACTTACAGTGTGCTCTGTCCCTAAGATGCATCATACTACGAATATTATAGGTAAGCCAGGGCTTACCATGCTTCTTAATCACAATAGACTTCTCCGGGGCATGACGGTCAAACAAGTAAGTTGACTCATTTAAAACATTAACGGCCGCATTTACGTTTGGCTCATTTGTTACACTAACCCACTTTATCCGCGCCACTTCAAGCTCAAAGAGCTCCTTCTTTATAGATGAGAGTGGCCTAAACGTATTTTTTTTGGGAGTGGCAACAGGCTTTTTCAATTTTAATGTAGCTATAATCAATGCGTGTGCCCCGAGCTCAGGGATGTTGTTATTTGTTATATTACTAACAGGAGCGTCCGTACAGATTACGTCAATCAGTGTGTGACTGTGCGACGTGAAATGAGTAGGTTCAGTGACGTGATTTTTTTTACGGAAGGACTCCAGAAAATCGCATAGCTTAGTTGAATTTATGTTACATTCCAGGAGATTAATATTCAAATCACCCATAAGCACGATATGGTCGTAGTTCCTAAACGATGTTATGGATTCAGACAATGCGTCAAGAAAGACATCCACATTCACACATTTTTATCTTATCTTACAGTATGTCCTAGTCCCTGAGAGGCAAAAATCATGTCAAAGAAATTGTCGGGTTAACTTTTTAACGCGTGGAGTATCTAATTGAAAACCAAACTTCTGTTGATTGAAAATTGAAAACCGAAGTCTGTTAGCTTTTAGAATATACCTCGGGCTCTAAAGTAGGCTTCGGCTTTCGCCGAAAGCACTACTTCTTGCTCTGTATAAAACTTTTCTTCACTATTTTGAAAGGTTATGTAAAGTTAAGTGTCATATTAGTTCCGATATTTCTATTACACGAATATAACTGATTCAATTCGATAGTAGCCGAGGTATATTCTGAAAACTAAAAGACTGTACGGCCTTTTATGCCTCAAATAACTTTTTTCCACCAACCTGGACTTGGTCACCATGGCCTAACCTTCCTGCGTTGCAGGAAGAGACCCGTGCCTCAGCATACATCGACCGTCCAGATTATTTAAACTGGATCTGAGGAGTGTTTTAGTTGATCGTGTTTCCTTTTATTTATTTTTATAATTAGCGGCCTGATGCCTGTTTTATGGAACTACCATTCATGGTTTACTATGACAATTCGATAAAAAAATTGCTAACGCTAACAAAGTTGCAAAGTCCATTAACCCATAGGTTATCAAGTGGGTAGACTCGGCTACGCAATGCACATCGAATTGTCAAAAATAAACAGAATAAATGTAGTTTTATGAAACGCGGCCCAGCTATACGCAACTATCCACTCTATTGGGTTGACATATTTGACGATTCCAAAGTGTCAAAATATGTATGTATTTGATAGTTCGGAGTAGGTTAACTCGGTCAACTCCATACAGTGGAGGATTTGCGTAGTAGCGCCCCAGATTGCTGTATAGATTAAGGTCTCTACAAATACCACTAGTATTGTTTATTTTCTCTCTCTCGTACAAACTCAGCCAAATCTTAACAGTCTGGGCGTTAATCCATGTTAGTGATGTCCTTGTCTGGCTCCCAAAATACAGGGAATCATAGTTTGTAACCAGCGGGGAGAAGTATTTCTGATACATGGACGTATGATATATGTAATTTCTTAATAAAATACAAAGATAAACACGTTTATTGCCATACAATTACATCATCATAACTACCCCATATAGGTACAGATCCTCACACTAGGCGATGCCTATCCCGTGGGGGATGGAAATAATAACTGACCATTTTTAATATAACATTTGAATTTTATCTTATGAGCTAAATGAAAATTAAATTAAAAAGGTAAACTTCTAAGGTACTTCGTTAAATCTATAAAAAAAAATTATGCTGTTTAATTTCTTAATGTTTATTGTGCTGTGAATACATTTTTCGAGAGCGTCTTTATTCACTATTTCGGGGACTAGCTAAAACTAAAGCATAGCAAAAGATAAAATTTAACAAACGGCGGCTGCGCAGGAGCACGACATGCGCGGGAGTATCTCACGCCATCGTCTCAGCGCGCACGCGCCACGCGATCCTATCGCATGGGTCACTGTGTCGCGCAGTCACGCTGCTGCGTTTATACCGAAAAACATTTGTGGGGAAACCTCAGAACTAATCTATGACATTTTTTACTACTTTTAGCCTAGTCTAGATCGAGTAGATCTAGAGTAGGTACATCTCAAGTTTTTAAATCCCACTGCAGGGTACAGGCATTCTGTCCGAGAGAAAGAGTACGGGCTTAATTACCACGCGTGCCCATCGCGGATTGGCAATTTGAATTTTATGTATTTGAACACCTCAGACACTCAGGTTTCTTCACGATGTTTTCCTTCACAGATTAATTTAATCTGTCAAATATTTCTGATGACAATCGACCAAGACCTATCACTTTGGACAGAAATACGTAATTGAATATTCACAAAGATACAGTTGAAAAACAGATTTGCTTTGGTTCGCCGGGTCTAAATACAACATTAGACTATTTTAGCGTGCTCTACTGTACTCTACAGGGTGGATAGTGATACGCCTGTTAAGGCGCATGTAACTGTTGTTATGTAACGATTTGTTACATGTTACGTCTAGTTTTCACGCTTTTGTGTGAATATAAATGGCTTATTTCTAGGTTTGATAGAAAGCTAAGACGTTTGGTTTTGTTATTCGGTATACCTGCGATACTACTATGTCCATAATATTCTCAACATTAGCCCCTACAGAGACATGTTTCATAGAACCTCTATGATAGAACTACAATAATAATTCATGGTTTACTATGACGATTTCGATTCGTTTCGAGGGTTTTTGCAGTCTATGTGGTTTATTTTGTTCACGTATGATAGACCCGTTTTTTACTGTTACTCCGACTCTCCAAGGTTTGCTGGAAGAAATATCTTATAGAGATAAGCTCACCTTTGTACATGTCTTATTTTTGTACATTTTTGTTTACGTTATTATTTTTGTATATCTTTGTACATTTCTTAAGTAATGTCCTGTTTAATGTTGTTTGTCGTGTGCAATAAACTATACTTAATAAGAATAAGAATCGATGTACTGTGTGTCAAAGTCAATTGTTATTAACACACAGATTTAAATACTAAAAAAGGTACTTTCAATTGTTATTTTGAACTACGATAGATCTAGTTTATAAGATTGTCTTAACGCGCAAGGCCTGTAACTACCCATTAATGCGTTTTTGCAATGTAGAAAGATAAATCAATCTTCAAAAGAGTCTTACCGTTATCGTGTATTTAAACTGGTATGCACTATGCACTAGGTAGGAATCAATCCACCTTTAATACCTATTAAATATATTCCGGTGTAGAGAAATCAAAGAGAATCCCAATCAGTTTATTCGATTACCCTTGCCAAACCGAGAATAACATCTTCATTGATAACGGTCATATTTCAGCAAGCAGTTTAATTGCTGAACCGATGTTGGTACACTTGCCATCGCCCTCTTTAGTTCTGCAGTAACGAGACATAATCGTCATTCGATCTTTGCCCTGAGTGTTTTTAAGCGTTATAATTTAAAAGATATGCACAAAACTGAAAAACTCAGATGGTCCCCTTGGAATACAATATAGCATGAAGCTATAACTGTCAAATGTTGATGATCATAACATAGCATAACCTCACGCCTGTATCCCAGACCAGGGACTGTCTCTTGCCACGATCCTCACAGATCACCTTCGCTTCATCAACGTTCATAAGTCGTCGCATGCACGCACGCCGATTCCGGGTACTTTTTATCTTCCCCTTTGTTAATACATCCCTTACTTGGTCTAAAAAGGTCCGCCTGGGAAGTCCCTTACCAGGCCTTCTAGTTACATCCGCAGTGTATATTTGTTTCACCAATCTTTCTCCACATGTCCAAACCAACGCAACATTCCTTTCTCAATTTTAGTCACTACATCCTCTTTCAGTCCACATGCTGATGACTTTTATTTATAGTTTGATAGGTGTTAATGGTTTAATTATCTCAAAAAAATACAAACGCAACTTAAAATAGTCTAAGTTAATTGCTTAGTAAGACCTGTAGAATATTGGTTCATGAAACTTTTCGGGAGCGGCTTCTCGGTTTGGTTTTCTGTTTAAAGCTGTTTCAAGCGGGCTGCTTTCACTCAAGAGGCCCAATTAATTCTCGGCCAAAACATTAAGTGTTCGATAAATTCTCTCCCAAAAATGCGGCGGCACAGAGAACCGATAAGAGAAACGAGCTCGGGACCTCTCCCGTTAAATCAACGTGGAATAGAAGCTCTACTTGTACTCGAACCGATGTTTTTAATTTTTGACAATCGAGCATTTTATTCTAGACTAGATTTTGGCCGCAATTTAATTCGTCAGTGCGCGTAGAGAAGGTTTTCTAATAAGAAACTTTACCACCCCATTTCACCCCTTCAGAAATAGTATTTCAAATCATTTCTCTATAGTGGACGTTTATTCCAAATATCTACTGATTTAGACTGTGCGTTGTCTATCTGTCGGTCATTTATGGTACCGTTTTAGAGGTATATTGATTTATGGTAACGGCCTGCTATGTCAGTAAGGATTTGATTAAATTAGATATCAACCAACTGATCAGCTGCTACTGTATGTACAAATGAGAAAAAAAATTATATTGTATATGTTGTAGAGCTTTCGCCAGTACTGTTAACGCTCATAGTAGTAGGTACTAGGTAACCGTCACAATGTCAAGGCAATAGGTAGATTCGTAGGTCTGAAAGTTTATCTTATGATTTTTCATAAGACGTCTGATGTGCTTTTGCCACTTTTGCCACTGAAATTCTATCAATCAGCCCGTTCTGGTCCACTACGGGACTTAGGCCTCCCAGAAGGCACGCCTTTTCCTTCTATTCTCAGCCATTGTCGTCCAGCCGCTGTCAGCAATCTTTCTCAGATCTCGGTTCAGCGAGCTGGTGGGAGTCCAACGCTGAGTTTGCCAATTCTTGATCTCTACTCGAGAATTTCTCTATCTGAAACTCCATTGTATGAAAACTACATTGTATGAAATGTTTTAACGATAACACTGAGCAGTGCTTCTCTCGTTTCCCTTGAGTCTCTTCGCGGCTAAAGAGGCTTTTTATTTATCATGGACAATTTGTTATTGCCACTCGTCTTGCTTTCCAGTAGCTGTGTAATTGAATCTTCTCGTTTTAGTCGATGATTCATGACGTCGTCTTGATTCGGTTGCCGTCGTCTTGATAAGTTAGCCGTTTGACTTAGCTTCGATAATTTGTCTACTTTTCTAGGGACATTTGTCAGGCATTCGTTTCGGTACAAGATGCCCCAGTTGAAGACAAGTGGATTTTTAATTTGATCGGCTTCCTCATTTTGGACTCCTGCTGGGAGAGCAGTTTTGTTGATGTTCGTTTTCGTTAAGCAGTTGAAGTACTGTTATCGTTTAAAAATATTGATGTTATTCATTGCAAACCCATAATATTAATGAGTACGTATTTTCAAACCGTCGTAAGTTCCCATGCATATTTTACTTACTTTTATTGGCACAGGCAAATTTATACATAAGCCAACTTACGTCCTTATTCCGGAGGGGTCGGTAAGGCTTGCTAACTACAGGAACCCTGAGACCACTCTTCATTCACTGATTAGTCGTTAAATAGTTAGACCTGACATATCCGCACTTAGCCTCATAGTTTGGCCATTGTACGTAGCAAGTGATGATGTGTGTAGGACGACCTCTGTGGCGTAGCGGTAGCGCATCTGCCTACCATGCAAGAGGTCCTGGGTTCGAATCCCGGCTGGGAAAAAAAAGCCTAGGTCTTGGACGTTTACATGATTGTGATGTCGTTGTTTCTGGTTCCCACGACACAGGGTATCCTAGTGAGGGCCAGAAGCAATGTATGTGCGTGTAAGTAAAAAAAAAAATTATCTTAACACTTTAGACACTTGGAGTTCCTCACGATGTTTTCCTTCAACGTTAGCTACCGGTATTGCTACCATAATTTCACAATTGTACATAACTTAGAAAATAAAGTCATTGGTACATGTCGGGTTTCGAACCCACGACCTATTGATTGAGAAACGTTCTACCGCGTCGCTACCACAGTATGCATCAGACATTATTAAAAAATCGCTTATAGTTATAAATAATTCGCTTGAGGAGCTGACTTTCCTAGGTCTAGGTAAGTGTAACAAGACTTTATAGGGCTTTCTACTGTAACTAATTGAGAGCAAACATGATACACTTATCTAATAAGAACATCGCGTGTCCATTAGCACCGTACGTCAAGCGATGTGCATGTAACTGATCCGCGGATGTGTCTTAAATGTTTTCTTATCTATTAAAGGCATCCCCGTACAGTCTAATCTTGTAACTACAGACTAAAATAAACTTTCGTCCTGTGCATATAAAGTTCAAAGTGCTGAAATGCAGTGTAGAGGACAACATAGTAACCGCATGCCAACACGTTGAACTGAAACCATGACAACTTTGATCTCGCACATAATTTTGCACATCTTACAGACGGATTTATTTATAGAGCTATAATAACGCTTATTTTAAATGTGCTAAAGTCTGAATTCCCTCAGGGCACCGGCGTGGGCAATTGGATGTAGACACTGGTATAAAGGGAAGAAACAGAGGGTTGGCGCAGTCGTTACTTACCTATACTAAAACATACTTACTGAGGTATCTATCAAAAAAATTCAGGTACTATGTCGCCAGTTGGTCTTGTTTTAGAGCTCATTTCAGGGTATCTTGCATAACAGATAAGTCGATCCGGCGTGTCCGGTTACTGTTTATGGTCGGTTTTATGTTTAGCCTGAGTTAAATTCTGATTAAAAGTTTAAAGGTCAACGTGAGGAATGTATAAAATGTACCTAAGAGATGATTTTAATAGTTCGCTATCAGTTTTTAGTCTGAATATGACACTTTCAATACATCAGCGTCTCAGAGGGCCATACCCCCCTTGATTATGTAACTTTTCACGTATATATCTCTGTACAAAAACGTAATATCTCCTGGAATTTTTCGTACAATTATGTGGCTTAATATAATTGTAACGTATCAGATATCCACCGAAATATAAGATACATAATATTACACCTTTTATCTCGACAATGCTAAATAAATATTCCGCTTTCGCACACAGATATATATGTAAAAAGATACATACTCAAGACGCTGAGCTTCCCTTTGAGCAGGAGCAGCCCTTCTAGGTTTTCTTACATCTTAAAGCCGCCAGACGTATTTGGTAAAAGATTGTCCAAGTTAGGAAATGACATGACACCTCGGATCGATAGAACGTGCTAATATTTCTCGCAGTGTGCCTCGGTTGAGTAGTTACGGAGATAGCGGTTTTGTTTATGCTTTTTGCTTGTAGCTTGTAGGCAAAACAATGCAATATTTGTGCGGCTTACTAAACTTGCAAGTACTTAAAGAAAAGTTCATGTAGTGTTATCTGTATCGGACTGGTCTGCTTAGGAAAAAGGTTTTCAAAACAAAACCATGAATTTCCAATCCGTGAAAATTGAAGAATACGCGGGGTGTAGTTCGCGCGTTTTAAAATAGATTTATTTTTTTTAATCAGCCAATAATGCGACTATGGTTCTTCTAACAGCCATAACAGCCCGTCTTTATTCAAACAATATTATTATTTACTTAAAGCGAAGCCATTTTTCTGCTTTGGGATCCCT
Organism: Yponomeuta sedellus; assembly: GCA_934045075.1. Lineage (NCBI taxonomy): Eukaryota > Metazoa > Arthropoda > Insecta > Lepidoptera > Yponomeutidae > Yponomeuta > Yponomeuta sedellus. The sequence continues at coordinate 9,733,829 of OW203738.1, read as the reverse complement.
TTGCATAATATTGAACTTTAGAGTGCAAAATTTTCTTAGAGTAGGGAGTCCTCGAGACTCTCCCGGGTATTCGGTTACTTGTAGAAACGTGAAAAAAAAAATTAGGGCGGTAGCACACGTAGCACGTATACAAATTTAAGAGGAAAACCATCACGGATAAGTAGGCTTTACAAGTTATCTAATAATAGACTACCAAGTTATAAAAGCAAAACTACGTATAAATTCTATTAAAATCACTTTGATTTAATTATAAGTTTTGTAAAGCAGGTAAAAACACCTCCTTCCACGAAATCCTATAATGCGCGAGGCCCGACACGCACTTGACCGGTTTCATCATATAAATTCAGCTTACGTATTCAAATGTATCTTTCCTATAATTCAATTCTTTATGGCACTAAAATAAATTTGTACAAAGGCGAGCTTAATTCTGGATAGTTTTTTCTTCCAGCTAACCCATGTTGATGTGGCAAATGGAAGGGGCAGATCCAGAAAAATATATAGGAGTGATTTAATAAATGGGTTAGTTTAGTATTAGTTACTTACAATATAAATATACCTAATTTAATTACACACACTTAAAGTAGTACAAAAAATATTAAATAATACTAAAATACATGTTTATCCTACTAATAATCAATATAATTTTCATGCATACAAAATAATAATACATAGATACTGCATAACTCTATTGAAGCCCAAAGTAATAACCGTAAACTTTACTCTAAGGGGCTTAGAGGCGCAAACTAGCGGCACCAATGGAATAAAAACCATAACTTGTTTCATAATACGTTCTTTTTAAAAAATTAAACATATTTTTTTTAATATCTATGATAACAATTTTTAGAACTTATAGCCTAGAATGTAGTATTAAAGTCCTAGATTGTTGATCCAAGGTTCTAGACAGTACGTTCTTAAAATAGTATTCACAGGTTGTTAAGATTTCTCATGTTCACCTTTAAATAAAATACAAATACAAGTACAAAATACAAAATGTTTATTTTAACCACAAAAACACAGCAATATCTTTATGTTACATTGAGTATACAAGCAGAAGGTACATTACAAAGGTGTTACAGTTTTTATGGCAGAGTTGGTATTATAATACAGGTTATGATTGTAATTACATTGGTGGATATAGTTAGTACCCCGAACCACCTTAAACTCGTGTACAGATGGAGACTGGAGTGGCGAATGCTTAGAGGCGTTATTGTAGATCGCGTTCCACAGACGATTCGCTGTCACAGTGAAGGAATTCGAATAGCCTGCCATATTCCCGCTCGGTGATATAAGTCTGGGCTGATGATAGTAACAACCGACTTAAGGGCGCTTTGTTATAAAAGCGATTTACCTTTTAATATTACTTCTAAAAGGCATAAGTACCACAATTGGAAAATTAGATCATTAGAAAATATAATGAAATGAAACTGTTTTATTTCAGACCGAGATCCATACACATTCACACAAATAATTAAGACACAAAAATAATTCATGTCATGATGTCACAGATTGATACACAACATTCAAAATATTAAAAAGTCAATTATAACGTTATTAATAATTAATAATAATAATAATAATAAAGAAATTTTCTTTTTGATAGAAAATGGACAAGGAAAATATGAACTTTTCATACTAGCGTTGTGGCTACTACAAAATAAGAAACTAGATTAAAATTAAACTTGAAGTACATTTAAAACGTTATATATTAAACGGGTCTAATCGCGATTATTTATTAGGTAAAACGTATATAGCTATGTATGAGTATCGCGAATCATTAAGAAATACTACATATAAAATGTCCGCAATTTTATTTATTGCGTAGTGGCCATTAATGAACACAAGAATTTTTTTGTTCGACTGAGCCGGAGCCAGAAGTAGAAGTAGTAGCTACGGCACCAGAAGCGACTCTGAAGACAACTCTATGTATCGTATTACATTTATTGTAAGCACTAGATATGAACCAACATTATTTTACTCGCTGGTGAGACTACCTAGTCTCAGCAGCGAGTAAAATAGAGCTACAGTAGTCGAAGGGCTGGCTGGCGAAGTTTGGAATGGAGGAATAATAAGTAATTAACGGTGAGACTACCTAGTCTCAGCAGCGAGTAAAATAATGTTAATTACTTATTATTCCTCCATTCCAAACTTCGCCAGCCAGCCCGTCGACTACTGTAGCGTTAATTGCCAAAGAAGTTATGGCTTCGAGTAAAACGTTACTGGCTCCATATCGTGCACTGAATCGAGACGTTATTTGGCAGAGTGATGGCTTCGCGTGTTTGCATACAGCTTGGGACTGTGTTTTAATCAGAGACACTTGGTCGCTGGTCAGTCGCTGATGGTTCCGCTCACGCCATCATTATTGGCGCATACCTACTCCTACATGGTACGGATAATGAAAGTTCACACATATTTTTTTGGTAGAGACCGTGATTTAAATATATAGGAAATATCAAGTACTTAAAGAATGTTTGAGAAAAGTTCGGTTCAACTTAAGAGGGTTATTCTCTTATAAGAGTATGTATATACGTCAAGCTGCACTACAGTACCGTGTATGCCTTATCTTCTGTGTGTTCTTGCTTTTTATGTAATTATGCTATTTTTTTTGTTATAGGTAGGTATGCTTTGTTCGTGTTGTGACTTGTATTTGGTTTTGTATTGCTTTGCTTTGTATACGTGTGTGTGTCTTATGTGAATTTTATGTTTTATGGTCTATCTACGTTACCTGAAAATAAACGGCTTATACCAGATTTAACCAATATTAAGTAGCTACGCCTTGTTCTATCCGGCTAAAACTAGGTACTACACCACCACGCACTTCAGGTTCTCGCAGTAACATACAAATTTATACTTTTGCAAGGGTGCATCGGACATATTTTGTTCATATTATTTTATTTGTAAATAATCTGGTACAATAAATTGAATCAAGCGGCATATCCCGTCATCGAGTGCCTTATTGGCATCTCCAACAACTTATAACTACAATTACCCGATTGTAGCCGACCGATTATACAGCACTGTTTGTGTAATTTTTTGCTAAATTATCACCTACCCGGCTATGGACAGCTCGTTATTTACATAATAACACTTCATAAAATATGGCATATAAAAAGCGATGGGTGCTAAAACTGTTAAATTGAATTCGGGGAGCCGCGCAAATAAGAAATGGTCGCGCGAAAATTGGCTCGGTCGCCGTTTAAAGTATCGTTAAGGCTTGTCTCGGGCGAGGAAATATTGTAATCGAACGCCGAGCGCGATCGGCGAAGTTTATGGGCTGCGGAAAGCGGCTGCCCATTACTGCGCGTGCGCCTTTGTTCGTTATTCCGTACGTGGAATTCTTTGGGGTGGTTTCTGCTCTGACGCGACCGAATTGATGCCTGTCCAAATTGTGGTCGCTGATTATGCCTGTCGTGGTTCCCGCCCCATTATTTTATTTTTAAACGTGATGACCGATACGCTGGAATTTCGAAACGAAGCGCAGGTTGGTGTCAGTCCATCCTGCTCCGTTCACATTCGACGAGTGTAGGCTCGAAACTAATTGTGGGATGTACATACATAGGTACGCAACTTTGTCTTTGATGATAATATTGATATAAGATGTGTTTCTATCTACGAGTAATATCAATATTATCATCAAAGTACTAGCTTCTATCTACTAGTATCTATCTTAGAACACAGCGTCTCTATTGAAACTCTCCATTTTGTTGGATGGGGGCAAAATATGTATGAATCTGAAAGCTACAATTGCTTAAAAAAAGACTACTAAAATACTCATAACCTACTGAGTAGTCACTCGAATTATTAAGATTAAGACTAATCGACGTGCGTGCATAGAATGACTAATTTATTTTATTTTATTTATACAGTTTGGAGAATCATCAGCTTACAAAATTATGCTAGTAGAAGAAATAGGTTACTAAGAGCTAATAACAGATTCCCGCCTATAGATACAACGCAATCAAAAAATGTATGGACTTCATGCTTCGCGCTTCAAACACTTACAATGATATATTATAATTTATAATGATTTTAATGAAGCGATAGAAATCTTTCAGGAACGTGATAAGTGGCAGACTGGTCTTTGGTGGGCACAGCGACACAGCGATACCTCCGGGATACAGACCGACAGGTATGAACCCTTTTATATCCCCACTGCTGGGGCACGGGTCTCTCCTGTTATCGCAGGAAGGTCAGGCCACACTTTACCACGGGGGCCGCAGGCAGAAACTGCAGGCAGATGCTGGATGTGGCAAGCTCATTAGGGGAGGGTTATGTGCACTAGTGGACTAGTACAGCCTGATGATGATGATGTGTAGTGTACAGAGTTTATAGAGAGAGAATTTTCTTTGATAAAATATGCAGAAGAAATATAAATGCATACTTTATCGAGTTCATTGCTGAATGACTGTTTTGGATCCAAGCCGATGTCAAGGTATTAATTGAGTTCAATGACAAGTACATAAATCGATTGATATTGTATCTATTCACGTTTCAGCGGATATCAGCTCATAGTATTTCTGCATTTTTTCAGTATAAATGTATAAATGACAACAACTTATCTGTTGCGTTTACGAAATATTCCAGCTGCCGAGTAGTCTAATGCAACGACCAGGGGAGTTACTATGAGTCGTCAATATTCGAGTTTCAAACATAATTATGCCAACATAAACTTTTTGTGAATTAAAATGTGAGCGCAAATGCATTCTTTTTAAGGTTTCATCAACAGACCTCTATTAATACAGTTACAACATCCCTATACAGAATAACAACTGTCCAAGTGTGAGTTATACTCTCGATACGAGTTCTTAACTAAATAAAACTACACATTTTTGCTTAGCACCTACCTACCTGTCCGTCTCCATATTGTCCGATTTAACGATATCCGTTTGATTACCCATTCGGGGACATAATTTATTATGTAATGCCCGACAAGTAACTTGAACAGGTGACTTGTAATCATTTCGTAAGGATGCGACTCGAAATTCCTCGGACATGAGCTTAGAATTAAAAAAACATAAAAAAAGAATTGCTCCCACGTATCGCAAACTTTTGAGTAACGTGAACCTTGAAGATTATTCTACTAATCAATACTAACATATTTTATTATGAGTAGGTATCACGTTATTTTTTTTTATTTGCAAAATGTAGCTAAACAGTATCGACTTATTTTATTTTGCTTTTTTGACTACTAGTTTCATAATTAAAGTTGTTGTTTAGTAGACAACCCCTTAAGTTTTATCGGTCGTTTCTGGATGTGGGTATGAAACCTGGATTTAAAAATACATAGAATTCGCACTTCAGCTGTCATTAGTAGTTAAAGGCTTTTGTCGCTCTATTAAAAAGCATCAGCATAACAGACAAGCTCATAATATACAGAGCACCAACTTATGGTGTGCAGGCGCAGCTAGTAATATTATCTAGACCAGATAGGGAGGTGCTATAGAGCCTATTCGGCTTACTTTATTGCGTCATTTTGAGATATCCGGCCGGTAAGGGACTGATTAAACCCCGTTTCAATTAAATATTTTGCAGGTGTAAACTAGAAAAACTAGGTTGCGCAACTTGACAGTACCATTTGGTTAGTATGGTCGGTTGGACGGTCTTTCTTCAGCTTGAATAAAACTTTTGTGTGAACTTTCCTGGTGAAATTGTTGTAAGAAAATTTCTCGTGGTGCTCGTCACAGAGCTGTTTTCATAGGCCTGCGTAGACGAGGGACTTTTGTCCCCAAGGGACAAAAGTCCCGGAATCGTAAAAAATGTCCTCCGAGTATTTGCCGCGGACTCAATGCATACGGTGCCCGGTCATTTGTTCCCCGGAAATTGAGTGAAGCGTAGATACGCTACATAATTAAAGTTGTTGTTTAGTAGACAACCCCTTAAGTTTTATCGGTCCTTTCTGGATGTGGGTATGAAACCTGGATTTAAAAATACATAGAATTCGCACTTCAGCTGTCATTAGTAGTTAAAGGCTTTTGTCGCTCTATTAAGCTCTATTAATTTGGAAGCAAATATTCTGAGATTACATTGTGTTGTAATTTACGTGAAATTGAAAAAGAAAAAGAGTTTTAAAAGAAAACACCGCAATTTGTTCATTTCGGTCTCTTGATGTCCTCGGTAATTTTTTTCATAGAGCAGTGAAGTCGGAAATCGAAACGGGAGTGAAAGGCTCACCTTCAGGACAGCCCTTTGGGCGTTTTTGACGCCTCGCCCCAGACGTTTATGCAGTATGATATTAAAGATTGACAGAGACCATAATAATTCATTTTCATGACACTCGAGTCTCTAGCATGGCGAACATTTCTGAAAATGGCCATAAGTTTACGGACTCTGTTTGTAAGAAGTTTGATGTGTGGCTCAAATGTCAATTGATTATCCAAGACAATACCCAGATATCTTATGGTCTCTGTTCTATCGAGCTTGGGATACGTGCAAGAGTCTAACGTTGCCAAAATCTCCGATGAATTATGACAAGCTATGTCGTGTCCTATTAAGTTAAATTCCTCCGTAGGTGGTTGTGATTTCTTACGAATTGTAAATGTTAGATACTTTGTTTTGTCTCTGTTAAGAGTAAGAAGGTTACGACGGAGCCAAGCGGAGGCCATATTAAAGCCTGTCTGGGCGAGAAGGAATGTGCTTTCCCAGGATTTTCCTCTGAAAATGAGTTCCGTATCGTCCGCGAATGCAACTATCTTCCCATTATGGACGTTGAGATTGCAGAGTTCGTTGACATACACCAAAAAAAGGGTTGGCCCCAAAATACTTCCCTGCGGGACGCCAAGCGTAATAGGCAGGGAGTCGGTGATATTTTGGCCAATTTTGACACACTGCGATCGGTCTGACAAATAATCTTTTAAAAGTTGTAGTTGAAGACCTCTGATACCAAGAGCTTCCAGCTTCTGCAAAAGTAGTGGGATCGACACAGTATCAAAAGCCTTTGCCAGATCCAGGAAGATTGCTAGACACTTATCACCTACATCAAGGCCCTCCACTATATATTCTGTTAGATTAGATACGGCATCAGCAGTGGATCTATTTTTACGGAAGCCGTACTGATTATCTGACAACAAATCAGCAGATTCTAGGAAACCAACGAGTCTATTATTTATTACTTTCTCCATGATTTTTGATAACGTGGGTAGGATAGATATTGGCCGATAGTTGCTTACGGACTTTTTACTGCCACTTTTGTAAATAGGAGAGATTATAGATTTTTTTAAAACGCTAGGGAAGCGGCCAGTGGAAATAGAAAGGTTACAGATATGAACCAAAACCCCAGCTAGCATTTCCTTATTGTCTTTTAAGATTTTTGTTGATATATTGTCCCAGCCAGTTGAGGAGTTTGATCTTAGTCCATTTATGAGGGTCAGAATTTCAGTAAGGTCTGTTTCAAGCATTGCAAATGATTTAGACGATGAAGTAGAAGTAGTAGGGAGACTTCTAGATATGGGCGTTTGATTCAGGGATTGTAAATTTTGTGCCAGGGATTTACCTACATTTGCGAAGTACTGATTTACATTGTTAACCGCTTCTTTTTAAGAGCGTGAAGTAGCTAACAAATCTTGAGATATAACTTTTTTAGTCTTAAAATGTGTGATATCATTGATGACCTTTCATGTTTCTTTCACACTGGTAGAACTTGCCCTTTCCAGCTCTACGCGTTCATATTGTAATTTCAGTTTTCTTAAAAGAAAATTACAAAAATTACGGTACCTGTTGTATGTTTTAGTTATAGCGTTATTAGGGTTTCTCTTGACATTTTTATGCATTTTGTCTCTGTTATTGATACATCTCAGTATACCGGGAGTGACCCAGGGTTTGATTGGAGTTTAAGTTGAGATGTATTATCCGCAATAATAGTAGATAACGTCTCCACAAGGCGTTCCGCAGCCTCATCACAGTTAGAGCTATCGAGAACAGGTTGAAAATTTACACACTCTATTGCATTTTTTATGTTGGCATGTTCTATCTTAATTCTAAACCGTTGAGTAGCAATTTTTCGTCGTTTTATATCTAGTGATAGAATGAGAGAGTAGTGATCAGTCACTGTACTTTCCACTACCAGAGTAGTTGAAGGCACGGAAGATCTCAGAAGGACGTGATCGAGACAATTGTTTTACCTGGTTGGGAAGGTGTGCGATGGTAAAATACCATGTGATGCCAAAAGATTCAAATACTCAGGTGCGTTGCGGTTTAAAGTATTGTGCTTAATATCAATGTTCATGTCGCCCATTATGGCGATATTTTTATGTTTATTTAGTGATATCAGGAGTTTGTCTAGAAAGCTCAGAAATGGACCAGTATTTTGAAAAGACGGTGATCTGTATATTGAGACCAATACCAGTTAGTTGTCAATTGTTGTAACTATGCAGTTAGCTTCATCAAAATCAGGTTCATAACATTCAAATTTGATATCATTTTTTATGTATATGACTACTCCATCATTTTGATTTTTGCAGTTGCTTGTTTGGGTAGATGTAAAGTTTTCTATTTGTGGTATTCTAAAGTTTGTGGAAGAAGACAACCAGCACTCCGTAAACATTATAATATCTGGGTCCATTTTAATTTGTATTAGGAAAGCAAAAAAGCCAGAGATGTTTATTTATTTATTTTATTTACTTATGTTACAGGAAATACTTCTTATATTTTGTGTGATAATATTGATATTTTTGTCGTTACTAGTGAATGTGTTTACGGATTCTGGGTCGCATGTAAAAGAGCTATACATATCATCTAGATTATTTATAGTGCACATGTTGTCATTCATCTGAAAGGATGGCTTCGAGATGACAAGCTGATTTATACGATATACGCATGTGGGGAGATATTTTAATATATATGCAGAATGTGTGTCGGTGATAGTGTGGGTGTGTGTGTGAGCGTGTCAAGGGGTGTTTGAATCGGGGTGAGAGCTCCATATGACAAACAAAGACTGATTGTACATAATGATTAGGCAGGTTAGTTTGCAGGAAAGGTAGCACTATTGCACAGAGCAAAACCCATGTGTTGGGCAAGGTCCTCCGATGTCCGGATTTGGATGGAGGGCTTTTTGTCTGCTTTTCTGGCAAGTATTTGGCCGTTTTGAATTCAACAATATTTGAAGCCGTATTGGTTTGCACGAAGTCTTGCCTCACGAAATAAATGCCGGTTGTATTTGGAGAGCCTTTCATTGATGTACATCCGACTTTCCGATCCTTGAAAGATGTCCTTAGCGTCAATATTGCAATGCATGGTAAGCCTTTAGAGCTGGCTGTCATGTAATGGTAGTCGTTAGGCCAAGTCAGAGGCCTTTTGGACAGTTTGATAACTTATGACAGTAAGGCCCGCCGCTGTCTTATAATCCTTCACCAACCCGGACTTGGCCCCCCTGGTGGAGTATGGCCTAACCTTCCTGCGATGCAGGAGGAGACTCGTGCCTCAGCAGTGGGGACAAACAAAAGGTTGTTTATAGGATTATGATAACCATTATCTATAATTTTAGCTATACGTTTCGGAGATACGGTAAATTTGTTTTGATACCTATCATTCCGATACTATAAAATTCCGTAAAAGCAGCTGCACAGCTTATCTTGAGCATAACCTAATTTGTTTTATGGCTGAATATATAAAGCCTGCCTACTTTGCTCGATTCATTTGAAATGGAACAACTGATTAACATTCAATTTTCAAGTCATTATTTATTATTTTATTTTCTCGTGTTTTTGTGAAGTAACAAATGTGGAGTACAAACGGAGCAACTATTTTATACAACGAGTAATTCAAATAAAGCTAAAGAACATTTCTTTAATTAAATTCTGCTATGTGGACTCATTGCAGTGATTAACCATTGCTTCAATATCGATAAATTTAAATAACCTCAAAAAACCTAAAGCTAAATTCGCATTTTTTATCGATTTTTATCTATAATATATGTAAAGCGCTTAAATCTGCGAAATAGTACAAGTAATTTACAGATAACTTGAAAACTTTCAAAATGGCGGCCATTACATTTTGTTAAACAAAATCTTGAAAAATATTAGGTAACCCACGCCACCAGTGGCAGAGTTCATTCACTGGTTTTAGGTGAGGCCGAAGGCCTCCACCTAAACTTAAGGCGAAGCCCAGAATGCCCATCGTTTCGTCACCGAGAAATAATTAAAAACTAATAATTTGTTCATCTTATGTTAAAGGACATAAATTCGACCTTTGCAAAAATCGTAGGGTATTCGCGAAGAAACCGATAGTCAAAAGGTTACAAACAGTGTCAATTGTTTTTTTTTCTGATTATTCTATGGCGTATAAAAAGTTTCTTCTAAGGTTCATTACTTTTGTCTCCATAGGTAATGGCCAGAGCCGTGATCTGTCTATGTTGCAACGCTAATTTCCATATTAAACTTACAAAAATAGTTTAAATAATGTCGTAAATTGAACCAACCGAATGGCTATAATCATGACATGCTCCTTTTAATTGAATACAGATCGAACGAGCACGCTTGAAAGTAATTATTAACCTAACTTCTTTCAATAACATTTTCAGTAGTAAATCAATTCAATTATCAATTGCCCTTATGGTCAATTAGTTCAATACATGCTGGGCATTCATCGATCAGTTCGGTGACAAATGAAGAACGACATTTCATCAATTTAATATTTTAAATTTAATATTTTAAATTGATGAAATGTCGCTACCATACTCAAATAATAATTTACCACACTTTCAAAGTAATTATAAATAGTATCACCCCGAAACGGAAAGTAGGGGTTGCTGCCAATTTCACCTGGAGCCTGTTTCATGGAACTATGATTTATGTTTAACTATGCCAATTCGATTTACATTGCAAAGTCGGTAAACGAATGAAAATTGTTTATTGCACTAACAAACACAAAGATGAGCTTAATACTATGTAGTAACCCACAGATTAACAAATAGACTCTGCTACGCCAAAAGTACCTACTGTGAAACCAGCCCAGCAGTTCTATCATGGCGCATCAGTGAGTAATGCAGACTGCGGATACAGAGCGAACGTGAATATCCAACATTAATCTCGTCCAGTAGATGACCGTTGGGCAGGGCAGGTGTGGGTCGCGCTTTCCCTGTCGACAGCCGCGTTATCTGCACACGATAATTAATTTTTATATAATTGGCCTCAATTTATCAAAGCTAATTAATGGGCTTGCCCAACTTTTGGTCGATTGCACGCAACGTTTTGTCTCAAAGAATAGGGTCGCCGTGATAAAGCTGCCGACTAAATTGTTTGACCACGCAATGTGATCAATTATTCTAAGCATGCTTTAATTATTTTAAGATGGAGTCATGTACGGTTAAATGCTGGGTGCAATTTAGCATAGTGTCGAAAATTTGTCATGGGTTACAGGCAAATAGTCGTCAAATATCGGAATTTGACCAGAGGCATAATTGTAAGGGTCCATAGTTACTTTAAAAAAGTGTGTGTTATGGGGACATTTGCGTTAGATATTGCCCGGAGTAATAAAAATAATTTGTTTATTATCTTTGCTTTATAGTCCTAGGACTGATCGCAGATAATGGAGAATAATACAAAAAAAATATCTCTGCTCTATGCTTTCATTTAGTTTAGATGGACTTTTAAAATGTTATCAAATGTTATCCATTTTCTCGCACTCTTTTGCTACTTGGTATCAATATATATTCGATTTAATTATTTATGTACATGCATCTACCGACTTTATTCTTCATGTAATCCACTCCACCCAAAGGTTGTCTAGAAAAGTTCGCTCTTAGCGATAAGACCGCCAATTGTATAACATTACTTAGATTTAAGAAATCATGGTTGTATACTTTTTTTCTGGTTGTGCAATAAAGTGTTCTCTTTCTATCTAATCTAGTCATGACGCTGCAACCTATGGTTATTGTTAACGCTTGTATGATTTTTTTGTATCCTAAAATCTTTTTGTATATTTAGGTATTGAAAATTACTTTTTATAGAAACGACGAAAACCTGAAAATCGTTTCTTCAGTATCGAACCAAAATAAAACCACGTCAGTAGCAAAACTGAATGTTTAAAATTGGCCATTTAAATTTTTCATAGGATTGGCGTACCGTGAAACCAAACGGCGTGAGTAGAAACCGGAGTAGTGAAGTTTAAAGGACATTGAAAAAGTCTCATTAGATATTATCAAATATACCTATAAACGTATGTCAAAGCGTTAGCTACGTCCTTTGTAAAGAGATATCGCTAATGTGTAAATTCAGGAATCTTTGACAAATAACTATTTGCCACGTTTTGTTACTATTAATTTCTCCGTTATCTTTAAGTGGCAACCTCACCTAGAAATTAAGTGATGTCCGCCGTATTTAGGTAAGTGCTTGGTTCCTTTTTACAATAGATAGCGCACTTTATTATAACAACAAGATTATTTTACATCTTTTACGATCTAATTGTAGTTGTTTACCTCGGAGAGATGCTGTTAATTCTATGAGTAGTGTTTATTAATCATAATTATATTATAGTGGTGTAATTTTATAGGCATCATCTAGACCATTCCCTACTCTTTTCTCTAAGTAGAACCTACCTGAATCATCTCTGAATCTGGGATTTATTATGGACATAAATGGGCTAGAAAATTTGGTAGCGGAACAATAAAAAACTCGATCAAATTACCTCGAAAGTATGGCGCTTGGGAGTTATAGTTTCCCCAGCCATCATACGTTAGAATTCAACACACATTAAATGTGAAGTTTAGGAATTGTGACAGTTGACATATTTATCGCACTTAGGCCCAAGCCACGCTGCGTCGTACGACGATGTTGTCGAAAAGTCGCAGTCATGATTTCATCAGTTTTGTAAAGCGAATAAAACCTATGGCTACAGAACCCTACACTGCGCGAGGCCCTTAACGCACTTGGCTGTATTGTTTACTATTGTTGGTCAACCTATGATAGAAAAAATTACACACAATCTGCAAAATGTGTCCGTAACGTAGTTTCGAATGACGCTGTAGCGACAAACTTGGCGAAAAACTTGCAGCGCGGTACGCTGGGGCGAAGAATTATTGAAGCGAAATCCACGAGATCGAGAGATTGAATGATAATTAAAATTATAACATATTAATATATAAGAATCGGAGCGAAATTCCGTCGGATTCTTCGACAACATTGAACCCCAAACCCCAAAGTAGTGTAGAACCAATGTAAGAAACAGCAGTCGATGCCACGTACTTGTTTACAATTTGTAAGTAGGTCATCTTAATAGGCCGAGCCAAGAACCCCTAAAAACTAATCAACCCAAGTCAGGGTCCTGCCGAATGCAATTATGAGATTGAATCTACAATTCATTATTATTGTAAAGGTCATGGCTAGTGACCAGCGGGAGTCAGAGGCACGTATACCTGTCAATAGTGTTACGGAAGGCTGAAGGCATTGGTGATCTTTTATCACATAGTCTTACACAACTGGCTTAGCGACCAGAAGTGTCGATGTAACAACTTTGTAAAATGCTGTACCGGCGCGGTTGTATCTTGTGGTAGGTATCGGGTAACAAAGACCTATCGAAGCAGGCTGCCGAAATTGTTATCTAGTCATTTGGCTAAGTATAGGGTGACGATGCTTTCGAACTTATGAGGAAACGACGCTTTTGACTTCATGCTCGGTGGGTGTGAGTACTGCGGTTTCGATGGCTTCCCTTAACAGTAAATTAATGTCTTAAGAATTGATTTTATGATTATGTCTTTTTTAATTTGGGATCAACCTGTAGGTAGGTGAAATAAAAGATCAGTTTTTTTAATAAATCATGGTCATCTTATTTGGACGTGCCGCACTCTGAATTAGATTGGGGTGGAGTCAAGGACTTATAAATAGATATAAACTCGTTTGATTACCTAACCACAGTATAAAGAAGAAACTCTATAACCAAAGCTTATGTTGGACTCGAAGAGAGGTAGGTACAGGCATCAGCGGGTCAAACTTTTTTCCGTTACGTTACGGGCGACATTGCAACCCGTATGTAAAGGTTGATGATGACTGTACAGCATATTATGTGGTAGGTCAGAAATGTTCAACTAATTCTCTTATGGTAAAAGCCAAGTATCTTGTTTTCTATGAGTACAGTTATATATTAAACGGGTCTAATCGCGATTATTTATTTGGTAAAACGTAATTACAGTGCTACACAAGAAACAAGTCTCGCGGATGTACCTGCGCAGATGACCAAATTTTGGATGTGCGGCAAGTTGATCGACCAATCAGATAGTTTCATTTTATGGCAGGCCGCGCGCCTTTGTTGCTATTGGTTGATTCAACGTCATCGCTGCAGGTGACTATTAGTTAGGCAATATAAGCGTGAGCGAAATAGGTAGCGCTACTGCGGCAATCAATTCTGCACCTTAACCGTATCGGTTAAAGATCATGTTGAATATAGCTTCTGGTACTTTCGTTACACTTCTTCCTAGTCTGCGCGAACGAAGATTCCCGAAGGGTCTTTTATGATGTGTATACTGTACCTTATTTTCCGACTTTCGGCACCGTTACAGTTACCATGGTCTCGAGTAGACTGAAGCGGCGAGTACAGTCAATTATTGTGAGTAGTCACTTTTAAATTTTAATTTTTCGCAGCTGGCCGACACACAACACTTACTACGCCGACGGATAGGTCCGGTGATAAGGCGCGTGACTGGTATTACTTGTAATAAATAAGCGCGATTAAACTATGTATGAGCATCACGAATCATTAAGAAATTATATCAGTACCACTTAAAGAAACCGGAGCGTTCCAGTACTCGCTCTACAATGTAATAATACTTTGTATACTTTTCACTCAATGTTTACATATATATATATATATATATATATATATATATATATATATATATATATATATATATATATATGTTCACTCAATGTTTACATATGGGTGAATATACAAAAATTGGGTAACTCAATGTCATCAGTCAATATTTACAAAGTCTTATTATATTTTATTGAGATTACAATTTATTTTAAAACAATGAAAAGTCCTTTATTTGGTCACCCAATTACAGCTCTTCATTTTAAATACAAGTTAATAAAAAAACACAATAAATGCTTGAAACGTCAGTTCTTTGGCATGTCACAATCCCGAAAACCAACAATCAAGTGACTATCTATTAAAAATTATCATTGATTTAAGAAAACTTACTTATCTACTACAATCTGTGATGTACATAGTAATATATACTACAACTTTCATAATGCAATGTTCTCCACATTATTTAAAAAAAATTAATAAACTTTGTGTTTGTTTCATTCGTCAGTCCGTTGTGCGTTGTTTAAATTTCAAATTTGCGCCAAATTATCACCGACTCAACGTCAAATCGCTGTTTGAATTTTAATGTTTGTAATGCAGTTAGTTGCGGACCGCACAATTTGACGGCCGCCATAACTGTACTAGTAATTGGGTTGTATTTGTCGTCTATACACGTGCTGAGTCAGTCAAAATGTCAGTCCTGTGGTGAGTCTTTATTTTCTTGTTAATCTCAGGTTTATTTTCATTTATACATTGTTAACTATGATTTGTTAAAATGTAGTTTGTTGATGCTCGAAATTACAAAAAAAAACATTAGTTCTGATTATAACCTCAAATTATGTCTTTTTCGTCAGTCCGTTGGCGTCAGTCCTTTGTCAGGTATCGCGCCAGAGGACTCACGTGTTTCCATGGTACTGATGTTTTTTTCTATTTTAGAGCACTTTTATCTTAATTTCTATCGTGTAAAAACATTTCTATTTTATATTTCAGTTTAAAATATGCGGCAAATTGACTCGGGACGAAATACAAAAAAAAAGAGAGAAGCCGTAAAGGCTCGCTTGGCCAAAATTAAAAGCGACCCCATTAAATTAGCGGAATACAAAGAAAAACAAAAACTTCAGTACTTAAGTAAAAAGAGAAAGGACACAGAAAAAAAGTTGAAGACATGACACCAGGAGAGCAAAGAAAACACAATATGATCTATTTTGATACATCTGTACTTGATTTTGCGTTTTTTTGTGGAGAAACATAACATAACATGTTTTTGTTATGTTATATATTAAAGTTAAGTAATACCTATAACATTATAAAAATGTCAAAAGGCTGTTAAATGTCAAAAGGCTGTTTTGAAAACTAAGATGGTATTTTCTCCCAGTATTACATATTAATAATTATTTTTAATTGTTACTAAGTGATTTAAATACTTAAACGACATGTGCCATTATAAAATCCTAAGAGATTTGTACCAATTTTTATTAAATTTCCGTATAATTCTTACAAAATGGTGTATTTTATCAGTACTATGTCACCCTCGTCAGTCCCTTGGCAGTCAAATTCTGAAAATTTGAAATATCTCACAATGTACTTAAAAAAGTGACTGGCCCGATTTGGAACAATATATTCATTACATTAGCCATCTTATACACCCGAATTTGTAGAAATTTGATTGAATAACTATAGTAAACAAAATATCCTCAAGAGTTACCCAACTTTTGTATAATCACCCATATATATATATATATATATATATATATATATATATATATATATATATATATATATATGTAAACATTGAGTGAAAAGTATACAAAGTATTATTACATTGTAGAGCGAGTACTGGAACGCTAATATATATATATATATATATATAGGGGTAGGCAGAGACCAGGGACTGCCACTTGCCACGATCCTGACAGATCACCTTCGCTTCATCAACGTTCATAAGTCGTTGCATGCACGCACGCCGGTTCCGGGTACTTTTTATCTTTCCCCTTTGCTAATACATCCCCTATTTGGTCTATGTAAGTCCGTCTGGGACGTCCCTTACCAGCCCTTCCACTCACATTCGCAATATATATTTGTTTCGTCAATCTTTCTTCCTTCATCCTCTCCACATGTCCAAACCAACCCAACTTTCCTTTCTCAATTCTAGTCACTACATCCTCTTTCAGTCCACAACTTTCTCTAAACTATTATATATACTCACGCCTGTGTCGTGGGGGGTGGGCAGAGTCCAGGGTTTACCACTTCCCACCATCCTGACCGATATTTTCGCATTAACATTTCAATGTTTATTCTCACTATATCAGTCGATAGGTATACGTAGATACAAGTAACGGTTACTGCACTGTAGTTTTTATTGCGTGTGGCTTAAATGCGACTATCGAGTGAAAGTTAATTGCGCTTTCTGTACATATAGAGATCTTGGTGTATTTGTAATTGTTACATAATTATCTCCCAGATAAAGATCAGATTTCCCCAAGATTCAAATTGAGTTCCGATGACAGAGCAAGTTCGATGACTCTCACATAAGTGAAAACGTATAGAACAGAAGGGCCGCCAGAACATTATTTATTCCACTTAATATTATAAATGTGAAAGTTTGTAATGATGTTTGGATGTTTGTTACCCGATTAGGCAACCATTGATATTTGTTCCAGTGGGAATTTTGTCGTTACCGTAACCGCTCTTAAAGCCAAAGTCTTAGATATTTATTCATTGTATTGCCATGGTAACAATAATCGTATAAACGGATACTGTTGTGGTACGAAGTTCGCAGGGACACCTAGTATTTAATAATTATTCATATAAGAACTTCCATACAACACTATCACGACAACATAAACTCAATAGCAAATATACCTACTATAAACATAATTGTATTTATTTATTTCAGACAATGCCCGTATAGTGTTAGTAACAATGGTTGACTTATGCTATGTTAGCATTAATATGAATGTAACATACCATAACATAACAATTACATACAGGCACCATACATCGTTTCTGGCTCCACACAAGGTTTGTCGTGGGAACCACGTCACTAACATGTCAATATCCAAGTCCTGGGGTTTTTTTGTCCCCAGCCAGGATTCGAACCCGGACCGCAGGGTAGACAGATGCACTACCGCGGCGCCACAGAGGTTGTCATACTCGTATGACACATTAAATTTGTATTTACATTGCCCAGTCCGAGCCAGCTTCACTAATTGTCGGTATAACGTGCATCGAAAGCTGTAATAAGTAGACCTTCTGCATTCACGTTTTGTGTAGTTGTGTTTTTAACAGCCGAAGTTCATTTATTGAGGTGTTTAATTAAGAACTGATATAGAATGAGATGAAAGTGAAATTATGCGGAATGATATGGAACTTTTGTCTTCATTAGCGTTATCGTTTTGCAAATCAAAAATCAATTACGCTTTGCGTAACAGAGCAGATAACTTCTTATAGCAAATGTCGAAATAATAATTTTATTTTCTTTCTCATTATCAATCTGGACAAAGACTTACTGCATCGTTAGTATTACGTCTGATTACCATTCGGGAGGTCGTGAGTTCGATTCCTGCTGCGGGTCTCCGTACATTTGTACGAATGGATACAGTCTGGGGGTATTTCTATGTTTGTGATATCATTGTATGGTTAACATAGCGCAGGGTATCCTAGTTGGGGCCCGGGCAAGTGATTGTGTTGTGTGTATGTCCCCACTGCTGGGGCATGGGTCTCTTCCTGCTTCGCAGGTAGGTTAGGCCATACTCGTGGAGGATTGTAAGACTGTGGCGGGCCTGACTGACAGCATCAAGCCTCTGATATATCATAAGGCCTCTGATATGGCTTAATGGCAGCCGGCACCAAAGGCTTAACGTACTTGCGAAGTATCGAAGCGCTCGGAAAAAATGCCACTAGCGGTAGTCACGTGTTGTGTTGCGTGGAAATTATTAATTAATTTATTTATGTGACTTGGTAAGCTTAAGGCAATATAAAATTACATGAACTTATTGAATCGCACACTAGAGACCGCGGGAAGAAGCTTAACGGTGATAAAACCAGTAAAGAGGCTCCAATTAAACAAAATGATGGACGATCGTACGAAAGGCGACACAAAAGGCGCCGCCACAGTAGCATTGATTTATGACGAGTAAGGACATTTTGATTCCATTAGCACTGAAGTGTGCAACCCGTTTGAGCGGCTACTTTTGAGTTGATATAATATAGAGATAAAGATTCAAAAGAACGGTTGTTTATAAATGCCCAATCTGTTACTCCTGTTACTTAATATACGCCTCTCGTATTACTCGTACTTTGCATTAAATAAAAACGTAGCTGGTATCAGTATGCAGAATATTAGTTATCATAATACTCATCCTTATTCATGCATCGATGTAGATTAAAATAGTATTTCTCAATTAGATTAAAATACTTATTCTCAGTAGATTAAAATACTTATTCTAATCCATTTTATTTTTGTCACAGTTAAATACCAAAAAAAGATTCTGATTCTTTGCATATTTACTGGTTTTCCACTCAAACGTGTAGTAGTGTAAAATGCCAGAAAGAGTCGGTCCGAGTTAGTTCCGAAATGAATCTACGCGTGCCTATGTAAATATACTTAGACGTTATCCATATTAACAAGGTACAGATAACGTGCAGAGTTACGAAAATAACAGTCTGTTATTTTTACAGGTAAATGGAACGATTATTTTCTTACAACAGAAACAGTTTTACATAGTATCGATGTTTGCCTAGTATCTATAACCCACCACTATTTTGATACTAACGTGTTTCTTAAAGCATAAGGAAGATAGCATCAATTTAATGACTCTGTAGGTAATTCTTGTGCTAATACATCTTTAAAGCTCCACATAAGAACTGTAATCAGTGTAAACTGTTAACTAAAGTTGCTGCTATTCGGTAGCTCTTGTTGGAGCGTAGGTAGATGTCTATATCGCATAAAAATACAAAGGTGCGTCTGTCGCGAATAGTACGTAAATCAGATAATGAAAGACACAGCTTTTCGAGCTCATATTAAATTAGCTAAGGCAAAGTGCTACTCAACTTTGCCTAAGTTAGAAGGTTGTTATTTTTTTACGTCTCTCGCTTTTTTATTTAATTGCGGAATGTTATAATCATCAATCTGGCTAAACACACACAAAACACTTCACTCATAAAGATGCAACTAATCTAGACTAACAACTACGAGTAAAGTATATTCTTCTTCAGGCTAATGTAGTCCACTGCTGGACATAACCCTCCCGTAATGAGCGCCATAGCGCCCTCTGCCTTCAGCTTGCCACATCCAGCATCTGCCTCTCAGTTTTTCGCAGATCGTCATCCCACCTGGTCGGAGGGCGTCCTACACTACGTTTGCCGAGTCGCGGTCTCCACTCAAGAACACGCTTACTCCAACGGTGTCGGTTCTTCGCGAGATATGGCCAGCCCACTGCCACTACAGACGACCTTTGTGGCGTAGCGGTGGTGCATCTACCTACCATGCAAGAGGTCCCGGGTTCGAATCCCAGCTGGAAACAAAAAAAAAACCCCCAGGTCTTGGATGTTTACATGTTTGTGATGTCGCTGTTTCTGGTTCCCACGACACAGGGTATCCTAGTGTGGGGCCAGAGGCAATGTATGTGCCTGTATGTAAATGTTATGTTACTAAAGTGTCTAATGTAAAGTATCACAGTAAAGTATCTAATGTAGGCTAATACCTAAGACTAACACTCGTTGCATGTTCGACAAATTATTATTGACGATCTGACAGTTGTATAATTGTAAGGATCTGTAGGTATGAAACTACCGAAACAGCTAATCACTTTGTCTCGGCAAATTAATTACCAAACTCCGCGGGCTCCTCGTGTTACGGACGCAGTGGGGAGTCTCTGGCTGTACGCTAATGAGATTTTAAGCAGCGATATTGTAATAATTTCCCCAACAAGTTGGAGGACGTGATTAAAATGTAAAGCTGAGCGCTTTCACAATTCAGGGCCGATTACACCAGACAATATGTTCTCTTATTACAAACTTTAGGCTCGGGCGAATGCACCAGTTTTTGGAGTAGCAATCTACTTGATTTTTAACTAAACTAGGAGAAGTTAGTGATCGCCATCGAAGAAACAATGGTCATGTAGAAAAAAGTTCCTAAGTAAGGATCGTCCAGGATCAACGAGTGAGGGTAGTATGATCGTTTACTTGAGGAAATTAATATCGATTCAGCTACCGGCAAAAACTATAAGATCTATGTTCGAAGCCAATAGAAACCTTTACCACATATTTACTGATTTTTTGGTACTATAACACTTTTAGTTTAGATTGGAAATACTTTAAGCATAGGTTGATGTATGTGGGTCCGAGACATATTTTAGGTACAATATTTTGGTTTGTCAAATTACTCGCTTTTATCGGTCCCATCTTCGCTTGCTTTTAGCGGCGATTAATCAAAGGTCTATACAATATTGCCTAAAGGAATAACGTAATTGTCAACATCGATCATTCATTTACTGGATAGAGTATTAACGGACGATAAGACAACCATATATTTTAAACATTTCGAAATTATTGTGTTCACTATAGATGTTTATGTAGGTACAATTGAGTACATCTACAGAATTTATTATATACTGTGTTGGTGTGTTGTGATAGGCAAATAACATCATCACGCCACATGCCTTCACGTATCTGAAATATAGACAACTCCTCCCAAGGCACGTAGGATTATTATATATAAGCTAGTGTAAGACTAGAAGAAGGGAGTTAAGAGACTGAAGTCTTAACGATGTATTAATTAAAATGTGATCAACCGTTCCTGTTGTTTCCCTGCTGCGCCGCCGTCCTGCAACCACTTCCCCCACCACTGGGCATACTTCAGTGTAAAATTTTTGTTTATCTATCTATCTACATCTGAAGTGAAAAATCACGTGCGATCTACCAATAATTGCTTAAAGTATTATCTATTTGATTAGTTAGATACAGAGACCAAGGAGAGCACCAAGCCCTAACCTTAAGCAAAGAGGTAAATTTTGATGATGTTGCATTTCAGCACCAGTTGCATTGTTAAATATCTGGACTATGTTAACAGCAATATGACTAACGTCTAAATCTGCACATAGTGTGCTAGGCGGGCAAAGTAAGGGCCAGGCAGTTCGAAAGGGCACAATGAAAATGGCAGCTCTATATACCGAAGTGAATAGAATAACACAGGTTCCTACTATGAGACCATGATTCTATAGTTTTTGAAGTGGAAACTTCACAGGGCGCACTTTTTCTGGATTGTTAATAAAATGCTTGGGTAGGTGACAATGAACCGCCTATACTCGACTGCAGCCCAGTTAAATTTAGTAAATCATATTCGTAGTGACTTCTATCGGGCGGTCTTAAGTATACACAGTCTTATAATAATATTTATGTAAAGAGAGCGACTTGTAGGGGTGATCAGTGTCAAAGTGTCAATTAGTTAGATAGATAGATAGAGGTCACTTTAAAGTATATAAACATGGAAATTACACATATATTACTTAACCTAAGAGTACACATGGTGGCCTTATCACTAAAAGTGATCTCTTCCAGACAACCTTTGGATGGACTGGCTATTAAAATACATGTTAATTTCACAATGGCCATATATTGTGTGAAGTGAACCTAAATAACATTGAGCTTTTGCTTATATTCAACGTTTAGTGCTGACTAAACGTAAAGTGGCACCTGTTACCATAATAAAGCTACTTGCCTACTATAATTAGATAGTACTTGTAATATGCTAAAAGGGAGCTTTTATCCAACATTGATAAAGACATTATCCAACTTTATCCGACACTGAATCAGCTAATTAACAAAAAATTATCTCTAAGAGTACAAATTGTAGTTACAGTTGTCTGAAAAGTATAAGAAAACTACTGGGTTGCTCAATCACAGTATTCCATCGCTGCCCCTGCGGCACCGACGTCGATCGAACGTCGACGTGTCAGCGGAGCGCCGGCCGTCTTTTCCGCCACGCGACTGTCAATGACATCATCCGGAGGACTTTTGCCACAAGGGATCCCGGCTACGCTGGAACCTCTAGGCATCATTCGCGACTATGGTAAACTTGCTCACAACATGTAAGCATACGACAATATTCAGCGAGAGGCAAATAGTCTTTCAGTCCCTATCTACATATTTTTATCACTTTTATATGTGTATAGGTGTTTATCTACAATACTTATTTACTTCATATCTAAATTTGTATTACTAATTATAAACTAAATCTAAATATTAACAAAGCAAACCCAAATATATGTATAAAATTAATTAATTTAAAACACTACCTAAAAGCCAATTACTGCGCCCAGAGCATCGCCGCCTCTGGGGAGGGTCACCAGTACATTGAGGGCTACATTACCTCGTTGGATGGCAAGACTTATCCTCTGCCCGAGGTAAGAGCCAGCCCTGGAGTCTCTGGTCGTGTCGATGAGGCGCGACGCAAGTTCTTTAATAGTCCCTATCTTAAATTAGCAGTGTTCTATCTAGGTGTCTCTCATAGTAGGGCTGCCTGTTATCGCTGGAATTCGACTGGCGTCGCGCGCTGACTCACCGCTGGCCACACCTGATGCACCGTCGAATATGTACGGGCCATAGTGTCTAGAAGTTGAATGCAGCGAAATTCCTGCGAGGAAATAATTATTGCTAAGAACGGTTACAAATTTAGTTTCTATTGTATTTCATTACGTCTAACTGGGTAATATGTCTGTATTTAATATTTTAAAGAAGTCTATTTTTGTGTGCTTTGATCTTCAGATATCGATAATAAGTACTGAATTGTTTAACATATTTTGTTTGAGAGCGATTGTCTTTAGTGCACAAAGATGATCGATTGCAAATAGGTTGGCTATAGGGTAAGGAGCTTTGTATAAAGACAACTAAATCATCATCATCATCATCAACCCATTATGTCTCAACCGAGGGGCACGGGTCTCTTCCATACACCCTCACGGGTCCAAGTCCGGATTGGACAACATACTGCAATTTTCTTTTCCACTTGATAAGAGACGTATTCTTTACTCCCATTCATAGATGCAGCATTTTTTTTTTCTTAGCATTGCTCGTCCTTTCAAGATATCTTGTTTTTTCCATTGCTGTGTAATAATATGGCAATCTGGCTGTCGAATCGATGGCAGTTGAGGTCACCTTCAACTGCCATCGATTCGACAGCCAGATCAAACACGTCAATGCATTGCGTAGCGTAGCGCTTTTCGAATTGCTACAAGGTATCACAGTTTCTGAACATTGTTAAGCGATAGTAAATTGTTAATTCCAAAGTAAGTTGGAATTTGTGTTCATACATATTTCCTGGCGATTTTGCCAAGTGAATTGTCTCTGATAGACGAAGGAAAAGGAAGGGGTTAAACAAAAGGAAAGTACTAACGCAGAACGAGAAGACGACGGCGGGATAATCTCAACAGGTTCTTGTTGGAGTGGTCAGAGAGAGCAACTAACCAAAAATCTTGGTCTGAAACGGCTCCTCCTTTCTTTACCTTGCAGGACACGTGTTGTGGAGGCTACATAAAAATTAAATAAATAGTTATTGAGTACCAAAATTATCGGATCTTATGGTTAATGTAGTCAACATTATTATAAAAAATATCCACGTATTACTTATTTTCGGAGGATATAAAAGGCTACCCTGTCTGACAGTCTCAACTCACAGTCAAGTCGCATCGTAAAAACCGTTTAGTGTAACATATTTTAAACTTTCGCGACTTGTACACATAGTAAGATTATTATCGGGGCTTAATCGCGTAGTAATTTATTGCTATTTTACCTCGACGTTTCGACGACGTTACAGTCATCGTGGTCACGAGAAGACTGATGGCTGGCACCCGTTCGTATCTTCGGCTGATGAGGTTTTAGACTACCCTCAATCAGCCATCACAAAGCACTATTAGGGTTGCGACACACTACACTGATTACTGATAAATAACTACGTGATTAAGCCCCGATAATATTCATACTAACCGTTTAGTGGTTAAACAATTGACTGTTATCAATGCATCGTAACCATAAAGCTACTATTAGCTTTCGCTCGACTATTATTTGAGGTCCTTATTATAAAGCCAGTATTTTCAGGTTTATGTTAGTGAGTTAGTTAGACCTGCGATATTCGCACTTAGCTTCATTAGCCTATTGTACGTTTCCACTGTAGTAGCAGGGCTGTGAGATCACATCAACCGTTCTGTCTCTTTCCAAAACAGTTAGCAGGCTTTAATTTTGCAGCTGAAGGGGTCCCAGCTTATGAAAAATGGTGGTCCATTGCTTTCCACGCTTTCACAGTTAAAAGTCACATAGGCGGTTGTTTCCAGTTCTTTGGAAAATTCTTGGAATAGTGCGCTATCGGTGTGAAAGTTTTTATTCAACGAGCAGTGACCCGTGCACGCAATGTAATACTTATTAATTGGTTTCAAAATCGTGAAAAATAAAGGAAAGTGAAGAGAGGTCTCACTCGTTTAACACTTGTAACACCAAGCTGTTACTCGTTTCAAATATAAGCATAATTTTCTTAATTTTTAAATTAGAATTATGTCTCGAGGACTCATCTCGGACGGTTGATTCTCGCGAAAGATAATAACGCAAGCAAGTAAAATGATGCGGCGAATATGGCTCTTATGATATCAGTTCAGAATCATCAAGTGATACAAGGAATAAGGGATTGTTGTAATAAATAAAACTTATTTAGTCAAATTTTTGAAATAGAAACCAACGTATTGCAAAGCGAATAATAACCCGCAATGACATGTAAAGATGAATTCAGCCCTTGCAACAAGATAGGCATACGGAGTACCCAATTACGTGACTTGGCTTTTGTAACTAAAAACCCATATTCAACATTAGGTAGACGGTAGATTTGTCAATTTAGATGCTAATCAACATTAACTGTCAGGGAGTTTCAGCTACTTTATTATAAAGTGTTTTTTTATCTTATTAGTTAAATCATACCTTTATTACCCAAGAAATTATGGGGAATCCATTTAGATATTGGTAAAAAATCTGATAATTGCTTACAGACTTATGAGGAAAAATACAGCAGGAATTACATACTTACGATTTGAACACATTAGGTACCCAGTTTTGAGCACTGCCGCGGATGTATAAAAAATATGTCTCTAGAGCGCAAAGACATAACCCCAGCCATATCAGGATTAGCGATAGTCAATTACCGATAAATTTTATTACTATTCTCCCTACAGTGAATATTCTCAAAAAAAATTGTTGCTTAAATCTACGCTAGGGACAATATTCCTTAGGACCGCTCATCTCTGGTTAAGTCTATTGATTCTACAAGACTACTAAACCAGGTTGCCTAACTCTACAGTATTCTGCATAAGTTAATTCTAGCTAACTGTCTATGGCATGAGGTGCTAATAAAACTTAGATATAAAGATAGAATTAATGAAGTTGTTAAATGCTTTACGATGTTCCTGTAAGCCGTAAATTAAGCATTTTATCAACTCCCTGCGGAGTAATGTTTATTAGAAATGGTCCGAAGCACATTTGGTGTCACTTAATATGAGATACTGATCAATCGATCATGAACGGTTTTATTTCTGTCATATATAACATTGGAGGAGATCCCTAGGCGATTATGTTGTTCCAACATCAACCGAGTTCGGCAGAAAATATCTTATGAATAAGACCAATCATAACCTGTAAAGATATTTGCTGCGTCAAAGTACACGTTTGTACAAACGTTAAATTAATATGTACACGTTATTCATGCTTATTTGGGTCTTCCAAGAAATGTGCGCGGTCAGGATGTTTTGATTAATAACTTGACAAGAACTGCTGATTCTGATGAAACCGTATAAAGAGAAAAGTGATTTGTTATCAATTTGACGCCACTGGCTTACGGACTGTTTGTCTGAAAATACATGTGATATGAAAATGCGCATAACCTGAATACCATTTCTTCAGTGATTGATATGATATTAATCCTTTGTATGTTCCCACTGCTGGAGCACGAATCTCTTCCTGTGATCGATCGTGGAATATGCTCATCGTAAGAAGGTGAGTATACTCCACGGGGGGTAAGTCCGTGTTGGAGGAGGATTGTAAGGCAGTTGCCGCTACCATGGCTTAGCGACTGCCATTACGTGACAGTCGAAACCAACGGCTTAGCGTGCCTTGCGCAGCACGGAATTTCTTCAGTATAGACAATAAACTATTTCCAACAAATAACATAACAAAGTGATTTGTGATATTGTGAAAATGAAATCTTTATGCCGTATTTTTGTTCAAATGTTATTATATAGTAAGTACAGGTAAGCCTGGATCGTAGTTCCATTCACCAATGGAACTACTATGGTCGATTACACCAATGAGCTTCAACAGCCGATTAACAAATCGAATTTCATCGCAATATTTTCGACGTCCGCTGTCATGTAACGTTGCTGGATCGTTTGCAACAGGCCGTATTGTTTGGCTGAGCACGCTATCCATGTACCGCTTTACGCAAGCTCAGCTGTCGTCGATTGTGAGTTTGCCCTGGACAGACTCTACTCGGAGTCGAAGACTTTTCAACAGGTTATACCTACTGTCACTAAAGATTTTATTAAGTCCCTATGCTTATACTATTTTTATTTTTAATGCACTAACCCGTGCTAAGGACAAATTTAAAAACCTATTTAGAGGCTAAAATTTCACCCATGCCGGGATTCGAACCTGCAACCTCTGGCTATCCGTGCCAGCGCTCTACCAATTGAGTCAATGTGCGACTCACGGCATCAGTGAAATTTCGAACCTCTTTACACTATTCTCTGTATTACGTACAGGCAGCGACATCTGGCTTAAGCAAATTGCATCACTTACAGCCCCGACTACCTACTTTGCAGTTAGGTTTTACATCGGAACGATATCACTGTAACCACATGATTATACTATTTTTATTTTTAATGCACTAACCCGTGCTAAGGACAAATTTAAAACCCTATTTAGAGGCTAAAATTTCACCCATGCCGGGATTCGAACCTGCAACCTCTGGCTATCCGTGCCAGCGCTCTACCAATTGAGTCAATGTGCGACTCACGGCATCAGTGAAATTTCGAACCTCTTTACACTATTCTCTGTATTACGTACAGGCAGCGACATCTGGCTTAAGCAAATTGCATCACTTACAGCCCCGACTACCTACTTTGCAGTTAGGTTTTACATCGGAACGATATCACTGTAACCACATGATTATACTATTTTTATTTTTAATGCACTAACCCGTGCTAAGGACAAATTTAATTGACAATTGGCACATTGACTCAATTGGTAGAGCGCTGGCACGGATAGCCAGAGGTTGCGGGTTCGAATCCCGGCATGGGTGAAATTTTAGCCTCTAAATAGGTTTTTAAGTCCCTATGCTTACAACATTTTAATTAAGACGCTTAGGGGCGCTAACTAGCGCCACCAATGGAATAAAAATCATAAGTTGTTCTGTATTAGGTTTTTTTCAAAAATTAAACATGAGAAATCTTAATATATATACCCCCTTATTCATAATGGTCCGCTAACTTAAAACAGCTGCTAAAGAGTGTTCTTTTTCATTCTGACTTGGGTCAATAGAAGAAGACAGAGTGAGAATTAGCAATGCTTTAAGTTAGCAGACTATTATGAATACTACTACGAACTATTTTTAGAACATACAGCCTAGAATGTAGTATAAATATCCTAGTACTCCGTTTTTGGCGGACATCGATCAAGATCCTAGATTCTTAAAAATAGTTATCACAGTTGTTAATATTTCTCATGTTCACTTTTCGTTAAAAACGTATTATAAAACAAGTTGTGATTTTTATTCTATGGTGGCGCTAGTTAGTGCCCCTTAGCGCCTTAATTAATCATCGGTCAACGAATGGCTGAAATGTCAAAAATCGCGACTTTTCTGTGCATTAATTTGTGACGGTGCAAACCTCTTCACACCATTTTTATTTCTTTTTCCATCTATCATTTTCAAATATTTAAATTATGTACGTCACACATTCTTCGATTTCCCTCATTTTTCACCACTACTACTTTACCCTTTGACCAGATCTGACTTTTTTACCTGCTTCTCCGTTTTTATCCAGTTTTCTGTTTTAAAGTTACTATAAATCTACAAATAAAAAAAAATTGGTTAGCAAATGTCCTGGAGGATATTTTTTTTTTTTTAAACGGAGAAGCAGGCAAAAAATCAGATCTGGTCAAAGGGTAAAGTAGTAGTGGTGAAAAATGAGAGAAATCGAAGAATGTGTGACGTACATAATTTAAATATTTGAAAATGATAGATGGAAAAAGAAATAAAAATGGTGTGAAGAGGTTTGCACCGTCACAAATTGACAAATTCTGACATTTTAGCGCCATAAAGCGCGTGACTCATGCCATCGTGCATCGTAGTGCCCAGGCGGGTGCATTAGCACGAAGAAGTAGAATTTTTAAAACACAGTGGATATATTGATGGGCAAACTAAAGCACATAAGTAAAATCGTCATTAAATTGAATAATTCAATGACAACATAAATAATTACAATAGAAGTTTTCTTACTTTTTGTAAAAAAACATGTATGTTGAATTAAATGTCTCATAACAGCTCTCCGTTTATCTAATGAAGAATAACGGAGAGCTGTTATAAAGTTATAAAACTGTCACAAACTAGTTTCATAAAAACAATAAAAATCTTATAGAGTTTTTAACACTGCCTCAAAATGTTTGTTTTGTACGTTTCTAACTTACATACTTAGTGAATTATACTATTTTTGTTTTTGACACTGTCTCAAAATGTTTGTTTTGTACGCGTCTAACTTACATACTTAGTGAATTATACTATTTTTATTTTGAATGCACTAACCCGTGCTAAGGACAATTAAAAAAAAATCTATTTAGAGGCTAAAAATTCCACCCATGCCGGGATTCGAACCCGCGACCTCTGGTCCGCTGTAAGTGATGCAATTTACTTCAGCCAGATGTCGCTGCCTGTACGTAATACAGAGAATAGTGTAAAGAGGTTCGAAATTTCACTGATGCCGGTGAGTCGCCCATTGGCTCAGTTGGAAAGAGCACTGGCACGGATAGCCAGAGGTCGCGGGTTCGAATCCCGGCATGGGTGGAATTTTTAGCCTCTAAATAGATTTTTTAAAATACTTTGTGAAGTCATACTAGCAATACCACTCGCTAATAGTGAAGGAATACAACGTGAGGAAACCTGAGTAACTGAGCTGTTCACATACCTCAGGGTTTGAAATGGCTAACCCGCGGTGGGCACGCATGGTGATTAATCGCATACTCTCTCTTTCTGAGCGAAGGCCTATGGCCTACGGTGGGCCTGTTTGTATAAAGGCTGCATTATTAAACTAGGAAACCACATCTGGAGTAGACGCCCACTCCTCGCTCTCAGCGGTATAGCGCAGTGACGAATGAGCCTCGAAACTGATCTTTGTCTAAGCCTTCACGGTTATGTACTCCATGTCGTACATAGATAACTTATACCCACCAAACGTTGTATGTAATGGAAAAACAGAGACTCCATAATATAAACAGCCTACTGCCAGCCCCTGGTCTTTGGTCTTTGCTTATGCTAGAACCAGCTCAGTTACAGGTACACAATGATTCGAAGCAATTACACGATTGTTTCTCATGCGTATGGTCCTAAGTTCGAATCCTGGCATGGCTTAATTTTCAAACAATGTCCATTATTTTGGTGGAAGGGCTGGTAAGGGACGTCCCAGGCGGACATACATCAGCGAAATAGGGGATGTATTAGCAAACGGGAAGATAAAAAGTACCCGGAACCGGCGTGCGTCCATGCAACGAGTTATGAACGTTGAAGAAGCGAAGGTGATCTGTCAGGCAAGTGACAGTCCCTGGTCTCTGCCTAACCCTCTGGGATACAGGCGTGAGGTTATGTGAAATTAAGTGGCCTCGGTGGCGCAGCGGTTTGGCACGCTGACTGTAAAACCGAAGGTCTCGGGTTCGATCCCCGGCCGGGTCAAACTAGGAACCGAACTTTTCTAGTTTGTCTCGGGTCTTGGTTATTATCTATGTATGTTTTGTATTAAATCTATCGTCGAGTTAGCACCTATAACACAAGTCATTTAGTTGTACTTAGTATAGGGCTAACGAGATTTGTGTAATATGTCCATGAAGATTTATTTATTTATGTATGTATGTATGTATGTATGTATGGACAAACAAATTCAGAAGAAGAAGGAAATGGTGCATTAAACAGATGTTCCAAACTTTATTGTGCACATTCAAAATAATTTAATTTGAGTTCAGGTCGGAACCACTAGACAAAGCAGGTATCTACTCTGATATAACCGTCGTCGTACCTAATTTGAATAAAGCTCCGCTTTACCAAAGCATCGATTAAATATTAACCGCTGTGGCATTTGCGTCTTTGTTCGAAACATTATCTAGACAAGCTTTCTCGCGCTAAGAATTTGATTCTATTTATTTTCTGTTTCTGAAAAAGCTAAACTTTTTTATAAAGTTTTCAGAGCACAGGTTTAGAGATTGCCCACAATAAATTCCACCATTCATTTCTCACTTCGTCAGAGGCCTAATTATGAGGGTAAAATCGTGGCCGAACCCTGAAGTGTCCGATATCAATTATTATGAAGTTAATGAAATAAACTACACCTTAGGAATCCTTCAGGATTTTATGCGCTTAATATACAGTAATTGTAATCCGCATACAGATATTTTTTTTCATCTTATTTATTTTGTAAGCCATACATCAAATAATTAAGGCGGCTGTCCGCATGCAGTTGTAAAGTTTTAAATTAGTACAGTGAACACGAAGTAGTTTAAAACTGATCGTAAAAAAACTTCATTATATTATATTCTTTGTATTGCACTAACCCGTGTTGAGGACAATTATAGAATCCTATTTATATTCATTATATTTTCAGCGAAACATTATCGATGTTACTCAGAATTTAGTAGTAAATCCTCGAGGTCTAGTTTCAAAGGGCCGTTATTACCACATCCTCAGCTTAATCGCGTCAGATGATGGTTTAATTAAGGCAAGAACACGGCCTGCGCCCACGCACGCGGCATTCCGCAGCACAATGGAGATGGCGACGGCGGGAGGCTTGTTACGTCTTTTCTAAATTGCTGGAAATTTTGTCCGAGACTGGCCACACTGCTGGGGGCTTTGCGCTAGAGAAATGGTTGTGAACACTGCATGCAACAGAGGCTGAGGGTCGGTCGGTTTCTGAATTGAGGATTTCACTAAATTACTTAAGTAATATTCTGTCACGCTCTTATCGAAGAATTTCGTAGAGAGAGTTAAGTAAATAGTTAACTGTATGTAACTATTCACTCCTAAGATACAGGCTCCCCTAGTTTAGCAGTCCGGGGCTTAACTAGCTATGTAACATAAACTGTAATTTTGTAAGTGTCGACAGAACTGTAATAATAATTGGACCTTGATCAATAAATTATTATTATTATTTACTTAGCAAAATTCTCAATTCAGAAACTGGTTTGTCCTCAGAGTTTAACATTTGATTGCGGAATGTTTAGAAGAAACGATAGGACTTCTCGAGGCGGGTTTGACGGGTTGATGACTTTCATATGTCTAGTAATTGTTAATGTATAATTTACTTAGGTATGTACCAGTTTAGTTTATATAGCAGTGTTCTGATACATAACTATTTATGGAACCTGGCTGGGCTTTGTTTTTTTTTTATTTTACGCTTAGTTCATTATTTTTAAAACTTCTAGATTCGTGTGTCTTTTAGCTGGACATTATGAACAAATTTTACTATCGAGAAAAGTCCGAACTGGTGAAAAAATGATCAGCTAATCCGTACCAGAGTTATCACCTGAGGCATAAAAATGTGTGAAGCAACGTGATTTGGATTTTTTCCAATAGTAAAAATTGTTCGTATTGATGTGTACAACCTTATGCAGGTTAAAATGTAAAAAAAAAAAACAAAATACAAAGTATAAAGTGCTAATAAAAATACGCATACTCTGAAAAACACATTTTTTCAACATTGATAAATTGAAGCACTTCTAGTGCGCTAAACTTTCGCGCGATAGTTTTTTTCATTTCACAGGCTACTTGTTATCAGTTGTGATAAAACATTATTGACTTGGGTTCACTTACTGATAATTGAATCTGTGCTTAAGTTAACATCTAATCAATTAAATTCCTAATAAGTTTATAAGTGAAGTGTAAAACATTGTTCTTGGCACTAAATGGTTATTAATTGAATCATTCATTATTAGAAATGTAGAGGACTTACGAAAAATTTAACTCAAAAAATGTCTTTCTCTGTTAATATCCATACAGTTAATTTAAGAGTTATTATGTGTTAGAATTAAGATGTAATTGTAATTTATAAGTAGCATACCTTACTAAGCCTGTAATGATGTAAGTATATATTTGTGGATATTACATAAATAAATAGACTACCAGATACGCCAGTAGTCTTAACACCGCGCGGCGTGTGTACGGTTGCGCAGCTAGCCGGGGGCGCGCGTGGCTTGTCGATGATTTATCAATAGCCGGCCGCGATCGCAGCACGAGCGCCTTACCCACTCGGCCACTCTTCCTGCACTACCTAGAAGCGGGTGACTCAAGGCAAAGGTTCGTAGCGATCTGAGTGTGCCTGCATTGCTATCAGGTGTCAGTAGAGTAAGGCTACGCGCCCAAGGGTTACTTTTGTCACCGTGACTGTTTCGTCACTCTTATCAAGACCGTGGATATGTATGGAGATGCGCGTATGTTACGACGTGATAACTGGGTGACATTTCGCGCATCTCCAAACATATCTACGCAGTGACGAAACAGTCACGGTGACAAAAGTAACCCGCGCGCGCTTAGCCTAAGGATTGGCATAGCCAACTTCAACAAAGGTTGTAGACTGCCCGCAAATAACATAATATAACATAACATTTACAACAGGCACCCCCACTTGGATACCCTGTGTCGTGGGAACCAGAAACAACGACATGACAAACATGTAAACATCCAAGACCTGGGGTCTTTTTTAATCGTAAATGTAAATGTAATCGATGGCTTCGGAGATGGCTTCGGATAGCTCTCAATAATGGACAAACACGCTAAACTCAGTACGAATTTGTAAGATGACGAGCATTTTACAACAAAACCTTGTACCCGTGCACAATATGACAAGCCACAAAGCCAAAAATAGTTTCATTGCGGTTTTCGCGTGTTTTATACAAAATCTGTAAGCGTAAACGTGAATGCCAAACAAGCCGATGTGTTTGGCATTCATTGTTGCAGTCGCTTGTGTTGAGTCACTTAAGAATACATACGGTGATTTTTAACGAAAGTTCATAAGAAATATGGATTCATGAGCAGCTTGATAACTTCTGACAGTAAGACCCGCCACTGTCTTATAATCCTCTACCAACCCGGACTTGGCCCCCGTGGTGGAGTATGGCCTAACCTTCCTGCGATGCAGGAAGAGACCCGTGCCCCAACAGTGGGGACATACAAGGATACAAGGGTTGATATCGATGGATTCAGGTGGATCAGTTTATAACTTGTCCCGTGCGCCGTCGCACTGTCCCTTAGCCCTCTCCAGCCGTCCCTTCTAGCAGCCTAGTTGCGGCGCACGCGTCGCCACGCCCTGGCCTACCGCGTTAAATATATCAGAGGTCAACAGTTTACCTCGCCGCTTTACATCCGTGGACCCCACTCTTTAGGTAATACTGGTTTATATATTTGAAAGGCAGAGATTAGAGTTTAAGACAGTTTCAGAGGTCAGCACTTTACGTTGCTGTCCAATAACAATAATGCTACTTAACTGGTTTTTGAAACACTTCAGTGGTGTTTTAGCGTTTAGAGAGATATTACCGTATTTTACGGGTTAAGTAGCAATTGAATCGTTTTACTGATATTGAGCAAGACAGTGCCTTATTTAAGACAGTACTCGTGTAGAGACCTGATCAACAGCGATGAAAAATCTTGGGTTGTGTAACTATCAGTCTTAGAATCTACAATCAACCGGCTAGCATGTCGCTCGATGCAACACTATATTCAATAGCTCTTAATAATCATTGCTCCGTAAAACTAAATCTCCGATAGCAATCTCATGAATTCAGAATGAACTCCTTTATTTGCTGAAGAGAACACATAAACACACTTTCTCCGACGTGACAATCGGCCGCGTGCCGGCGGTAAATTCAAATGACTCCGCAAATGGCAAATAATCAGCGCCAAGTTGACAATAAACCTCTCTAACAACAGTTGTAGATTTGCCAATTCCTTATCTATTGAATGGTCATAAAAAGAGGTTATATCGACAAGCGATACCATCTCATCGTGAAATACCTCGGTGCCAGCGCTTAAGTCCCATTATTCCATCGAACATCCGATAGAATTAATGGCCTATTCGGTCGATAACTCTAAGCCTCTTATTGTCCAGGATTCGCACTTTCGCCCCTATCTTTTACGCGGTGACAAATTTATTAATGTCCGACAATAGCAACAGGTTTGGTCGCGCGCACTGTAATTTGACGCGGTCTTCGCTGGGTCTTCCTTTTGAAGGGCTGTTAAGCTATGCCTGTTGAGCTGAGTAGAATCTATGTGCCCAAGTAATTCCATGTGACAAGATGGGAAGATGATCTAAAACTGACTCTAGGTCCGCTTTAAGAATTGCAACCGACAGGAAGCAGTGGAAGGCGTTGGAGGAGGCCTATGCCGTAAGGCACATCGAACTTAGAGATTTAATGTGATTAGTGTACTAGAACCAATTTGTAGAAAGGAAAAACTGTAAAAAAACTTCGGAGTAAAAGGCTTTCTTATTATTATTAATTCCACATTATCCCTCTCCATAGATGTGATAAGTAGAATTGGTCGTTCTATTAAGGCGTTTCGGGACGCTAACTAGCGCCACCAGTGAAAAAAAAAATCATAAGTTGTTTTATAATACGTTTTTATCTAAAAGTGAACATGAGAAATCTTAACAACTACATATGACATCTATTTTTAGAACTCACAGTCTAGTACCTATGATCAATAGAACTTAAATCGATTTTCGCTAAAAACGGCTGTTTTGGCGGAAACTGATTAAAGTCCTTGGTTGTATCAACAATAACAACGACAACCTAGAATCATCTAGGTTCTAGACTGTAAAATCTAAAAATAGTTGTCACAGTTGTTAAAATTTTTCATGTTCACTTTTAAATAAAACGTGTGAAATGATGATGATGAGAGCTGTAATTATAGTGATGAAAATGTAGGTAGCTTTACAAATCAATCAACGAACCAAAACTAATCTTCGTCGTGACCATCATAAAGTCAAAATTACCAGTAGCCTCTATAACCTAACTAGTTCAAGCGCTACTTAACTATCGTGCACTACACTTTTAATTTATAATCAGTATTATTAGATCTCAAAAACTTGTAATGAAAGAGGCAAGGCCATCGAAAGTAATTAAGTGCAGGTGGACCACCTTGATGACAGTTTTGCGGCTTCTCTTGGAAGGACGCTGCGGGCTTTTTGATTCACATGAAAAATTACACAAGTGGGTATTTTTAGGGGTCCGCAGTCAACTAGGAATACGCTGATACTTTCACCATGTCCGTTTATCTGTTTTTCTCTCTGTCTGTCCACGGCTTAGCTCTGAGGCGGTTAGTGCTACAAAGTTCAAATTTGGCATCGATAATAATCAGCCGAGAAAATTTAAGGATGAAATCTTTAAAAGAAAAAAATGTTTTCGAGTACCTGCCCTACATTTTATTTTCTCGTTTACTCCATAGTCCGAAGTGTCGTTGAATTGATCGTTTCAAAATATTGTGAGTGTAAGAAAAGCATTTTTAGATTTAAACGCTAATGCGCTAAAAACTTAGTGGTCACCTTCTTCTCCTGTTAACTGTAGAAACGTGAAAAATTTCAGGGCAGTACACATAATTAAATAAAACGAAAACCCATTACCAATAAGTAGGAGTTAACGAGGTATAATAGCAACTTCCACACAGCAAAGTCTTTTGTCCTGGTCCCAAATTATGTTACCATAGGGTAACCAGACAAGAATATCACAAATATGGAAATATACCCGGGCCGAGAACATTTGTACTAATATACGGCGGCCTCCATAGGAAATCGAACCGATGACCTCCGGCAAGGTAATGAGACGTAGTACCGCTAGACCAACGAAGCAGTACAATTTATAAAATTAAAGTTACTTTAATAAAGTATTTTTTAAGGTTAACACGAGCACTAGACATAATTGAAACTGTTTCTATACGGGTTTTACTCGTTTATTACATTTTTAAAATTTTCCGACGTTTCCTCATCCGAGACCACGGCACCTGAAAAAGTGCCGAAACGTCGGAAAATTGTAAAAATGTAATAAACGAGTTAAATCCGTATAGAAACAGTTTTAATTACTTTAATAAAGTTGTTACTTGTTTAAAGCAAGTAGTAAGTATAAGAAACTAAAATCATAATTTCGAGTTCTAAGTTCGAACATATTTGCGACCGACTACGGAACCCTCCCAGTGATAACAATGCGCGTGACCCGACACGCACCATGCCGGTTTTTTATTTTTGAAAAGTGATACCTTATTTATGAGACTCTCTACAAAACCGTTGAAGGTTCGCTGGTACTAGACTCTGGTGGTGGTGGCGGATCGGTACAATTCTTGCCTAGTCGTATCATAACCGTGCAGACCAGGGTTCGATAGCGGCATCTACCAAAGACTTTTTCAATTTACAGTAGTACCTAATGACATTCTCTTACTGTGAAGTTAAATATCGTAAGGAAACCTGAGTACCTGAGGTATTTAAAAACCTTTGCGTTTGGTATCGCTACTCCACGATGACTGCTGAACATAGACTCTCTCTCTCTCTCTAAAAGGAGGCTGACTACTATTCACAGTGCTGCAAACCCCACCAGCAAGAAAAAAAGGAAACTTTGAAGAAAAAATCAGGAGACGCCAAAAAAAATCGGAAGAAAAAAAAATACCTTTTTGATCAATTATGAGTTTAGATTAAGTAAATTATGTTAGTGAAGCAGAGAAATACAAACCAAAAAACACATGCTTTTTTATTCAATATAGATTATGGCTTAAAGGTTGTGTTACCAGGCCATAAAATAACAAAAAAAAAACCCTTTGACACTCAAGAATTTTGACAGTTGACAATTAGGTAGATTGATTTTTTTTTTTTTAATTTTTTTTAAACCAAAAGGTAGATTGTAGTTAGTAATTTGAGTTGCCACTAACTAAAAAAAAAATGCTTCTATTCCCTAGGCTATTTTAAGCGCCTAGGAAATAGAAGCATTATTTTTTTTTATGTTGCGAA
Organism: Yponomeuta sedellus; assembly: GCA_934045075.1. Classification (NCBI taxonomy): domain Eukaryota; kingdom Metazoa; phylum Arthropoda; class Insecta; order Lepidoptera; family Yponomeutidae; genus Yponomeuta; species Yponomeuta sedellus. The sequence goes on along the minus strand of OW203738.1, from coordinate 9,695,823 downwards.
TACTTCTTTTTTTTCGAAGAACTATCTATCACTAACCATTGAGATTGTGTTAGTGTTAACTAGTTAACAAAGGTGGAATATGCAGAAATGTAGTGGCTACTTGTCAAAATTCAGGAGATTTTACTCAATTCTACAAATACAACAGTAAATCAGGAGACAGTGCCTAAAATCAGGAAATCTCCTGAGTAGAGTTTGCAGCACTGACTATTCATACTCTGGATGTCTGTTAGGCTAAATAGAAAGCTAGTCTTGGGTGACGCTCGTACAATGTGGATAATAAGTGACTTTTTATGACTCAGTTCATTGAAATTACACATTGAACAAAACGCCAGTGCTCTAAATCCTCTATTTTGATTATTTAGGTAACCTGATTTAGTTGATTTACATAATTTAACAATTTCACTAACGACCGGCTTTAGTTCGGGTTTTCCACGCAGTTTAATCTAAAAAAAATTTTAAGATAAATTTAAGTTCCAAATGTTGGTACAACAATTACACAGACACTCGTACATACATAGTTCAACAGCAAACACGTTGAGGCACTGAATTGAAAGTGTAAGGTGACCGAGTGACCGCAGCGACAAAAAAACGGTACCCTCCGTTACTTGGGGTGTTGGGTAAAAAAGCTTCAATTTAAAATTAATTTTCGAAGAAATCGGTGTTATAAGACTAACACCTATACAACTTAGCGGGAAAACATTATTTTAAACTATTTAATGAAAGTATAGACTGGGAAAGTAAAAGCTCTTGTGTGTTATCGACCTATTTCAATGTGTAGGTATATTTTGTTAATTAGTCATGTATTTATAGATAACATTAATTTTTACTTTTATTAACGTAAATTATTTGTATGTTTACGTATCTGGTGATCATTTCATTTATTAAGACTGTTATGTAGGCATGTATTCATATACCTCTGAAATTATTATTTTATATGTTTTGTTTGTACATCTACTGCTTCACTAATGTATTAGTTCAGTCCATTCAAAGATTGTCTGGAAGAGATCACTTTTAGTGATAACGCCGCCGTCTGTACTCTTTGGTTAAGAAATATCTGTGTAAATTTCATTCTTCATCATCATCATCAACCCATTAGGTCCCCACCGAGGGGCATGGGTCTCTTCCAAGGTATAGCATACTCCATCACGGGGGCCAAGCCTGGCTTGGTGGAGGCTTGCAAGACTAGAGGCTGCTCTTACTGTCAGAAGTTTTCATGCCGCTCTAAGGCCTCTGAGTGCTTAGTGCGAGTTTGACAGATCCAATCGAATAACTTTACTACAGCGTTAATCGAGCATTGAGTAGTGAGTATGAGTAAGTTAACCGTTCGAACTGGCAAAACGCTGTCACAGTACAACTCGCACTCGCGTTTATTCGTGTTTTGGCTGGTAACTCACTTCTCAACGTAAACCATTACAACTCGCACTCAGCAATTTTAATTTCCATACTTGTCGCTAGGTGGCGCTTCCTCGATGCCATAGAAATATGAGTTTACGTTAACGCGATCGAGTAGTTAAAAAACTCGCACTAAGCACTCTGACCTGGCTTAACGACTGCTATCTATCGACTGCAACCAGCACCAACTGCTTAACGTACCTTGCGAAGCACGGAACCGCTCGGAAAAATGCCACTAGCATTAGTCATAGACGGTTTACCCATCCATGCACTGAACGCACCCTGTGTTGCATAACCTTTCTTTTCCCTAACGTAACCTTTATAAAATTCCATTCTTATGTACAATAAAGCGTTCTCTTTCTACCTATCTATTCGGGTAGCAGTGATGTGTACTAAATGTCTGCTAATATTAGATTGACAATAAAATTGATTGATTGCGGCGGCCGAGAAAAGGACGACCGGTTAGTCAGCAGACCAAGAACCCGTTTTAAAAACTACAATTCGCAACACACTATGACAATTCGATGCACAATGCAAAGTCGATCAACCCACAGATTAACAAGTAGGAAGACTCGGTTGCGCTACCTGGAGAGAATGGTCATAATCAACTAGAAATGGTAGTTTTCTGAAACAGATCCCAGTAGCTTGCTGGTCGGATATGGCTTAATAGGTGGAAGGTCCGTAGACGCGGATGGAGAGACCGTGCGAGATGGCATTTGGGGGGAGAGGCCTATACCTAGCAAAGGCGGTGGCAGGCTGAGACGATTATGATATTGATAGTTCCTACTTATAAACCTATTTAGAGGCTAAAAATTCAACCCAACCTCCTCTTTACAATATTCTCCGTTAAACGTACAGGCATACAGAGAGTATTGTAAAGAGGTTCGAAATTTCACTGATGCCGGTGAGTCGCCGATTAGCTCAGTTGGGAGAGCGCTGGCACGGTTAGCCAGAGGTCGCGGGTTCGAGTCCCGGCATGGGTGGAATTTTTAGCCTCTAAATAGGATTTTAAAATTTTCCTTAGTACGGGTTAGTGCATAAAAAAAGAATATAGTTCCTACTTATATCAAGGTTTTGAAATTAAACTTTTGTAAGCACTACATTATTCGGATTAACTTAGGTACTTGATTTTTTGTCAGAACAGTCCGGCCAGGTTTCACTCTGATTCGCAAGTAAGTTAATCCAGATTTGAGTTAATAATATACCAAAGTTATTGAGCATGTAAGACGAACAATTCAAAGAGTTTATTAGTGCTGCTAATATTGTGTTGGTGAAGTCTCTACTCTAGAGTTCGTTAAATGTGGAACTGAAAATACTAAGCATAGACAAGTCAGAATTTAGGCTATGTATGATTGATTGAAGACGTTTATTGAAATAAAAATACAAAAGTTGGTTTCTGCCAAACTGCATAAGAGTTTGTTGGCAGATAGCTCTTGGTTTTACAATTTAAAATATTCTTATATGCTAGGTACATACAAAAACTAAAAAATATATTTTAAAACTCCCTACACACTACCCTCTTGCTCGCCCTACGCCTCGCTTGAGGCTTGGGTTCGTTCAGTCACATAACATTGCAACGAACAAGAGGTTAGTGTGATGCCGGGCAGAATCAAAACTAGCCAACTACCGCCATACGGTGTGGTTTAAACCAAACACATTGGAGTCATTTCTTAATAGCTCTGGTTTAAATGCACTACCTTTTCCGTTTTGAAGGAAATGGTCCATGGTGATTGGTTAATTATGTTAAATAAAACCGGTAGACAAAGTTATGGATGAATTCACTGCATATATAGGTGTACCTGATGTGCAGTGCTTAATTAAATGACGCAGTGTGACTGGCAATATCACTTCGCTCCACTTCGCATTGCCGAAATCCATCACAAAGGAGTTCGACGGCAGATTAATAAGGAAGTGGCACTGTCATCATAACACGCGAGAAAAAAATCGATCACGAAGTTTATGTTGCGTGAAATTAGCTTTTTACACACCGACATACCGTACACTTTTGTGCGGACGCATTTTTTGGCCAGACAGTACCAGCTGTATCTGTGCGGAAGAAACTGTTAGTTGCGTAACCGTGATGGCTATATTTCGATTAAAAATTTAATCAAAAAGAAAAGTGCTAAATGTCATTCAAGCTTTGTCATGTTCGACTGAATCTAAGCAACGTAAGATCGCCACTTACCTATTGAATGTTAGTTAAGGTTTAGCTCGAAAATAAATTAGAATTGAGGAAATGACATAGGTAAAAACTATTTCGCGGCATTTCTTAGAACTTCATCCTAATATAATATAGACGCTTTCGAAGGCGATAGAAGATTAAAAAGGCGATTGCCATGCATATGTCGTATGTCCTAATTTACAAATGATCGCAATAAAACTTTACCAATAAAGAGAACATAAGTGAGGTTTGAAAATAACAAAGTAAAAAAAAATTGGTCTTTGCATATTATAATTCTTTTCATACAAAATTTTTACAAGGCTCAAATTTATTTTTGATTAGTTAACAAGAGAAACCTTGAGTGTCTGGGGTTTTTCAAATACCTCAGCGCTAGAAATTGCCAACTAACTAAGCCTTAATTAAGCCCATACTCACACTCTGAGAGAAGGCATGTGCCCTGCAGTGGGACGTTTATAGTCTACATGAAAAAAAATCTTCTTCTTCTTCTTCAGGCTATATTATGTAGTCCACTGCTGGACATAGCCCTCCCCTAATGAGCGGCATAGCGCCCTGTCTTCAGAAAAAAAATCTAAGCAAGATCAAACTTCGATTTGTAACTACTATTATATTGGCATAGATATTGGTAAAGTCTGTAAATTAAAACCAAACTACGTTTATATCAATTGCCTCTTGTGAGGCACCCACTCAAAGTAGTCGCGTCGCGCAAGTAACCTGACCAAAAATTCAGACTTGACTGACATGTAAAACGCCGAAACTTGAAAATATCACCTTGAATCCATTATCCACTACTGTATTTATCGTTCGCCGGCCAGATAACATCACATATGGTTTTAGGAAGTTTATACATAGTAGGTAAGTATTAAGTGGTGCGCTAAATTAATTCGGAGTAACTGGGTATGAGGTATTCTCAAAGGCGATGCTCTTCCGCGTATCCAAGGTCAAGCCGCCCGAGGCGTCCTGAGACAAAAAAAAACGTGAAAAAATGTCGCCGTAGTGGGTCTACTTAAGACTTGTAGAGTTTTAATTTAAATTACGAGTGTTAATCGATCAACTTTTTTTTATGGAGTCTATAAACGTCGCATTGTAGGCAGACTTCCTCTCAGTCAGAGGGTATGGGTATGGGTTTAATTAACACGCGTGCCCACCGCCATTAGCAATTTCAAAAGCGGAGGTATTTGAACACCTCAGATACTTTGGTTTCCTCATGAAGTTTTCTTTTACAGTTAGCGAGTGGTATTGCTACTGTGACACATGTCAACTCTGCGCGCGCGCTACAAACTCCAACATCCCTGCATCGCGCAATTGACAACATTTAATTTTTTTAGCATACGTATTTTATTGTCTTAAAGGAAACTAGATACAAAATAAAACGACCCATATTTTTTTATTTTCTGAAACACGCACGTTTTCTTATATTTTTTAAATTTTAAAGTTTAAAATATTTTTACCGGAAGTGACGAATCAACGAGGCTCACAATATGTTTTCTTTTGCCTAATATCCTAAAAAAACATAGTTACAAGCAAATGTCATTTTAGTATTGCCAGGGCCATGTTAAAAAACAGTTTCTGTATTTTTTTAATATCTGCAAATATGTTTTTCTTTTATACAATTAAATCAGCTTAGTTCAATTCATCATCCCTTATGTATGTAGTTGTTCCTTTTTTTAAATGCACTTTGTGTTGGCAAAGCCTTTATCTGCATCGGAGTGTTTTTGCTGCCAGTTTGTTACTTTTGTAGCTACTTTTTTAAGGTTATTTATAATGGTAAGTATAAAGTATGGTAACCCTGATACTTATGTTGTGTGGCTTGCCTTGCGTAACGTAAACAAACTTTGTGTAGTGTTAAATTTATTTCTCTCTACTCAATTTTGTTCAATCTGTTCACGAAGAAATACTGCAGTTTCATTGGTTTCCAAGTTGTCACGTCATCGCCCATCATTTCGTATCGAATAATTACTAAATACACACAAAGTAGGTAATTTTAGATCTTGAAATTGACTTTTTTTTTATCGTGGCACAGGCATGTTCACTGAGAGCCATGGTGTGACGTCATCAGCGTATTTTTGTGTTTTTACCATTTTCTCGGAAATGCAACCACAGAAAAAACTGAAATAATTTTTTAAGTGCTTTACAAAGCCAAATCTCGAAATGGTTTTCGAATTAGAGCTCCATACAATTTTGAAATGTTGTCAATTAAAGTGTTTCAATGACATAACCATAAATATAACGTCCGACTAACAATAGTTTGACCGGCCGTCCCCAGGCATACGATCTGCCTGGCGGGAAATTTCCCTTTATAGTGGAAGAGCACGATCACTCGCTCTTACCTATACTACTATAACTTCACAAATGTACATAATATAGAAAACAAAGTCATTACTACATGCCCGCACTGGGAAGCGAACCTGGGTCTGTCGCTTCCGAGTCCATTGTTCAACTTATAAAAGGAAAATTTAACACAGAAATTAAACATAACATAGTACTTATATACACCCATACATTGCTTCTGGCCCCACACGAGGATACCCTGTGCCGAGGGAACCAGAAACCACGACATAACAAACATGTAAACATCGGAAATTATTTGATTGTTAAGTGTTTAATTTACCTATTAGTATCATAATAATTCAGGAATTATTTAAATGTTGTTATTACCTAATATATACTAATTCATAATTATAAATTTGCTATGCCGTTATCGGTGAAATTAAACTCGTCGTCTATTTTAATAACACCTCTATACTGTAATTTATTGCAATAAAATTGAATTGAACAGGTTGTTGGTTTCTTTGATCAATTCATTTGAGTGATTATTTTCAGTTTCAATTATTCTGTTTGTCGTAAAGTCGACATGAACATCGACAAATCCACACGTGCTCAGTGTTATTAAGTTACGAGCAACTTTGCAACAAAAATGTAAAGTTTCACCAGCTATTGACTGTACGTTTCACAGCCAAATGAAGACATAGAGAAAGAGAGTAGAGGCCCAAACGGCGATGTGCAGTAGAGCAGATAATCCATTATGATTCGATCGAAAGTGATTCAGCGAGTGACAGGGAGGTGCTAGGACGATACAAGGTCGCCGCGCAAAAAAATACTATATTCGGACAAAGTAAGTAGAAGTCATTGCAAGTAAACAATAGCCATGAACCCATTTTTGTTCATTCTAGGAAACAGTGTATCGTTTTTGACGGCCTCGGTGGCGCAGCGGTTTGGCACGCTGTCTGTAAAACGGAAGGTCTCGGGGTCGATCCCCGGCCGGCCGGGTCAAACTAGGAAACGAACTTTTCTAGTTTGTCTCGGGTCTTGGATGTTATCTATGTATTTATTGTATTAAATCTATCATCGAGTTGGCACCTATAACACAGTCATTTAGTTGTACTTAGTATAGGGCTAACGAGATCTGTGTAATATGTCTATGAATATTTGTTTGTTTGTTTTTTGTTTGTTTGTTTGTTTGTTTGTTTGTTTGTTTGTTTGTTTGTTTGTTTGTTTGTTTGTTTGTTTGTTTGTTTGTTTGTTTGTTTGTTTGTTTGTTTGTTTGTTTGTTTGTTTGTTTGTTTGTTTGTTTGTTTGTTTGTTTGTTTGTTTGTTTGTTTGTTTGTTTGTTTGTTTGTTTGTTTGTTTGTTTGTTTGTTTGTTTGTTTGTTTGTTTGTTTGTTTGTTTGTTTGTTTGTTTGTTTGTTTGTTTGTTTGTTTGTTTGTTTGTTTGTTTGTTTGTTTGTTTGTTTGTTTGTTTGTTTGTTTGTTCGTTCGTTCGTTCGTTCGTTCGTTCGTTCGTTCGTTCGTTCGTTCGTTCGTTCGTTCGTTCGTTCGTTCGTTCGTTCGTTCGTTCGTTCGTTCGTTCGTTCGTTCGTTCGTTCGTTCGTTCGTTCGTTCGTTCGTTCGTTCGTTCGTTCGTTCGTTCGTTCGTTCGTTCGTTCGTTCGTTCGTTCGTTCGTTCGTTCGTTCGTTCGTTCGTTCGTTCGTTCGTTCGTTCGTTCGTTCGTTCGTTCGTTCGTTCGTTCGTTCGTTCGTTCGTTCGTTCGTTCGTTCGTTCGTTCGTTCGTTCGTTCGTTCGTTCGTTCGTTCGTTCGTTCGTTCGTTCGTTCGTTCGTTCGTTCGTTCGTTCGTTCGTTCGTTCGTTCGTTCGTTCGTTCGTTCGTTCGTTCGTTCGTTCGTTCGTTCGTTCGTTCGTTCGTTCGTTCGTTCGTTCGTTCGTTCGTTTGTTTGTTAGTTTTTTGTTTGTTTCTTTGTTTGTTTGTTTGTTTGTTTGTTTGTTTGTTTGTTTGCTTGGTTGTTTGTTTATTTATTTGAACGCCAAGACACGTTCTATTTACAAGGTACAACTTATTAATTAAATATTCCAATTTTGAACTAATCTAATAGTGATTGATTAACTTGGTTGATAAAGAGTAGTTTTTTATACGATAACTTGTATCTATCATCTTCACAAAAAAACCAACTATTCTATTATTTAGATTTTTCAGTTTATTGTATAACACGATAGAAAAATAAATTGACATAGAACAGTTAGTTTCCCAGACTCCTACTTAAAGCCTAAATGAAATGAAATGAAAAGGTTTTATTCAAAGTAGCACAGAAACTGCGGCTTAATGAACGTTACAATTCAAACTAGGTGTCCATTTCAAAATCTAGATTATTTAGGAGAAAAAATGGACAAAAAACTCCTAACTTAGTCTTTTCAAAAGTCCTTAATTAACATAGTTTACATAATTATTTTAAAAATAGAACTCATACATTGTACTGGCTTTCATTCCAGACCTCATTGTCATCCAAATAATCCTTTATGTTATAGTAGCCCTTTTGGCACAAAGTGTGCTTAACATATTTTTTGAACCGCGATTTAGGAAAGCTTAATATATCTTCAGGGATTTTATTATAGAAGTGTATACAATGCCCCATGAAGGATGTATTAACCTTTGCCAGCCTAAATAGTGGGAACAAAAGTTTATGTTTATTTTTAGGGGGTGTAAATTAAGCAAATTATGTAGTTATTTATGATGTCCTTTGTGCAGGACGCCAGGGCTCAGGAGGTTAGAATAGGAATTGTATGTTGTTATTTTTCTACACATCATTTTCATTAAAAAATTTCCTATTGAGTTCTTTCTTTGAATTTTATGTAAAGATGACTTTGAAAAGATAACCGTGACGTGTGGATTCCCAAAGCCAGAGTCAGAGGTACCTACCATGAAACGCTGACACAGGCCGCCGAACGAGAAACAGGTACAGCGCATTGTAGTGGCAAGGATGGCGGTCCAATAGTGGAAAGTAATGAGTTGACATCTAATGTATTATCTCTAATGACTTAATTTCGTTTGTTGCATTAATCAGTCATTTACCTAAAATATCATCACATGAACGATCTTAACGCCATCTATCGGTCAGAGTCGCTAAATTTTGGCACGCGATGTTGACTCTAAATACATGGCATCCCTGAGAAGGGAGGTCCCACGCGGATGTATTTCGTAAAAACCTAAAAACCTATTTAGAGGCTAAAAATTCCACCCATGCCGGGATTCGAACCCGCGACCTCTGGCTATCCGTGCCAGCGCTCTTTCCAACTGAGCTGATGGGCGAATCACCGGCATCAGTGAAATTTCGAACCTCTTTACACTATTCTCTGTATTACGTACAGGCAGCGACATCGGCAAGTAGGTACTCGGGGCTGTAAGTGATGCAATTTAGTTCAGCCAGAGTGCTTAGTGCGAGTTTTTTAACTACTCGATCGCGTTAACGTAAACTCATATTTCTATGGCATCGAGGAAGCGCCACCTAGTGACAAGTATAGAAATTAAAATTGCTGAGTGCGAGTTGTAATGGTTTACGTTGAGAATTGAACACGTTTACCAGCCAAAACACGAATAAACGCGAGTGCGAGTTGTACTGTGACAGCGTTTTGCCAGTTCGAACGGTTAACTTACTCATACTCACTACTCAATGCTCGATTAACGCGGTAGTAAAGTTATTCGATTGGATCTGTCCAACTCGCACTAAGCACTCTGATGTCGCTGCCTGTACTTAATACAGAGAATAGTGTAAAGAGGTTCGAAATTTCACTGATGCCGGTGAGTCGCTCATTAGCTCAGTTGGAAAGAGCGCTGGCACGGATAGCCAGAGGTCGTGGGTTCGAATCCCGGCATGGGTGGAATTTTCAGCCTCTAAATAGGTTTTTTAAAAAAATTGTCCTTAGCACGGGTTAGTGCATTAAAAATAAAAATAGTATAATCATGTGGGTACAGCGATATCATTCCGATCTAAAAACCTAATTGCAAAGTAGGTACTTGGGGCTGTAAGTGATGCAATTTACTTCAGCCAGATGTCGCTGCCTGTACGTAATACAGAGAATAGTGTAAAGAGGTTCGAAATTTAACTGATGCCGGTGAGTCGCCCATTAGCTCAGTTGGAAAGAGCGCTGGCACGGATAGCCAGAGGTCGCGGGTTCGAATCCCGGCATGGGTGGAATTTTTAGCCTTTAAATAGGTTTTTAAAAAATTGTCCTTAGCACGGGTTAGTGCATTAAAAATAAAAATAGGATATATTTCGATCAAATATTAGCATCAAATCTGTATTAGCAAAGAACAGGATTTAAAAAAGTACCCGTAACTGGCGTGCGTGCATGCAAGGACTAATGAACGTTGATGAAACGAAGGTGATCTGTCAGGCAACCGTCAGTCCCTGGTCTCTACCTACCCTACTGAGATATAGGCGTGAGGTTATGTTATGAAGTCTTTTTTTAAACTTTTAGCTTACAGCTAAAAAGACAAATACGTAGTGTTAGTGTAAGCTAACAATAATTTTCGCATGTGATAAATAAGTATAACATGCACAAATATATAAAATAGGTTTATAGTAGGTTTAAACTACAATATTGATGATACAATATCGATAATGCTCATAAACTGATAAAAGAAAATTCACCACTGCCATGGAAACAAATTAAATAACGCTGTCTCAAATACTCGTTTTGAAACACATGTTTTACAATTTTTTGCCTTTCTGTGGATATGGTATATCCACAGAAAGTCAATATACCGTAAAACATTAGTTATTATCATATCATCACAGTATTTTTGGTAATTTTTATTCCAAATAGTCCCTAAGTTATTCGACAGTGAGATGTGTATATTAGTATAGCCGTAACGTTTGCCCCAAAGCGTTAATAATAAATCTGTCTCAACCTGTCGATGCGTTTTTTATGTTTTAATTGAGCCATCGTAAATGGGGATTTTAGGCTGCTTTTTGATAATTTTAGGTGTTTTTGGCAGATAGGTTATGGTTTTGAAATGATTACAGTCTTATTTATAACAATATAATTGACTAAAACCCTCCTAAAATGCAGTTTGAATTAGTGCTTCCATTAACGGAAGGCTTATCACGCATTTGAGGAGATTATTAGAAGAATTTCGTTTATTATAACTGCGCACAACATGCATAAGTTCTCATTGATTTCTTTCAACAAAATAATGAAAAATGCGTGTTGCTCTACGCGCAGTGTAGAGTTCCGAAGATTGAATGATTTGTTATCTGCTCTCACAAAGTACTTCATTAAAGCAATTTTCATGAAGATGTTCTTTTATAAATGGTAGCCTCGTCGTCAGGCTATACTAGTCCACTGCTGGACATAGCCCTCCCCTAAAGAGCGCCACGTTGTGCTATCATAGGGGGTAATGCCAATAATCCCCACGCTGGGCATGCGGGTTGGGGATCGCAGTTCGGTGGAATTGTACTGCAGGGGGTGCTGCTGCCCACCCCCCGGCTTGTGTCCTTTAGTCGCCTTTTACGACACCAGCGGGAAGAATTGGGTTGGTGCTATTCTCTAGGCCGACACCACACAGCATCGAGTTTTTCGACATCTAAATGTTACTGGAATCATACTATTCAAATATTTATGGCTTAGTCGAACCAAGTGATTCTAATCAATCACTCGAGTTAAGCAACAACAGGCGCGGTCAGGTGCAGGATGGATGACCGTTCCATTTTTCCGAGCGCTTCCGTGCTTCGCAAGGCACCTTAAGCCGTTGGTGCCGGCCGTCATGTAATGAAAGTTGTTAAGCCATGTCAAAGGCTTTATGGGCGGCTTGATAACTTCAGACAGTAAGGCCTGCCACTGTCCCGGACTTGGCCCCCGTGGTGGAGTATGGCCTAATCTTCCTGCGATGCAGGAGGAGACCCGCGCCCCAGCAATGGGGACATACAAGGGTTGATATCGACAAATATGTATGTGTACGATAAAACAAACTTATGTTATTATCATCGTATTGTCCACTTATGAATGTTACAATTTTCCATATTATATTCAGAAAAAATATTTTCTTTAACATTATAACGAATTCTCTCGCAGATCAAAAAATCTTAAAATAATTATTTTTCTGAAAGAAACACAGAAAATTTTAAGATCTATCTATCTAATTTAATAGATCTAAATATGCAAAATTTATTAATTTCAGAGTCGTTTTCCAGTGCACAAGTGCTCTATGATGCCACGCGTCAAAATACGCAATCATTCAAGTGAATAGCATTTAAATAATTTTAATCAACGTACAATGTTAATTTCAGGACTCGCCAAATTTATTGGACAAGAACATTACAATAAATAATCTAATCGATATGAATGTATTTAGATTTTATCATTTAGGTGTTATTAAAGATTTATTGAAGCATTTTGGACGCATTGCCAGTGCTCGCATAAAATTATACACTTGTCTTTCTAAATTAGATTTGGGGTCTGAGCAAACCCCAGACGTAGTGGTGTAATGTAAATTAATCTAATATGTGTGTTGTAAGGTCGCCTATTTGCAGGCTCCGCCCATTCGAAGTTTGAATAATATACACGTGAAATTAAGGAAGCTAAGCAATTACTGTAGTATCGAGATAAGATCTAGTAGATTTCTGCTTACGTACTTGAGGATTCGATATTATATTCAGCTATAACAAAAGCGTTTGTTTAACCTCGTAATGCTCCCCATACAAAATAAGTGCCATTCAAATTTGAATTATGAACTGGAAAAAAAAATAAAATATTATTTTCTAAATGTGACTGTGTCAAAACAAATACTACTTAAATAGGTTCTTTTTGAAACGGTTCAAATTGGATTTAAAAAAGAATTCCTTTTAATTTAAAAATCACACTGGCCGTTACGGCGATAAGGTACATTGTTTGCTTGCTTTTTTTTTTTTAAGTTCATCCCGCAAGGAACCGGCTATTGTTTGCTTGCGTAAGAAAAAAATGCTACCTAATTTAAATTAATTTACAGCAGTCTATATAAAAAAAAATAATAAGAAAATTAATGATTTTTTTTAAATATCACTAAATTTTAATGAACGTTACAAGTAAAACTAGTAACTTAAATGCCAAGTATAGGCATACTATCTCTAGTGTACTTGGTGTCATTGTAGTGCAGTAGTTACACTTTTAAATGTTACCGTACTTACGTTACTTGTATGGTCGCCATTTGTTTTTAATAGGTCAATCCGCTGGTCTTATTGTTCTGTGAATATTTTTATTAACTTTCGAGAGAAAGAGCTATGATGGAAGAAACGGCTTTTATCAATAAGGCCGCCAGTTGTACTATGCACATTAGTTTTTTTTATTTTTTTTATTTGTTGTTTTTCCAGTGTACAATAAAGAATATTCTTATCTTATGATGGATGTAAGGCAGATGGATAGATAGACAGACATATGTCTAGTTTTGTATCTCCAAGGTACAAAGCTCTTAAAAAAAAACTTGCCCATTTGTTCCTCTTCAGTGGAGCTCATAGTGTTCGCATATTTGAAAGCCTAACGCCACCTACGCTATTGTCTGATAAATCATAAGAGTTTATATACCGAGTAGCCAGTAAACCTATTTGCTCGCAGACAGATTCACATAATCGCTCCACACTTGACAGATATGGACCCTAAATCTCAAAATGAGGACATTTTCTTTGTTGTGCGCCGCTATGAGGAATAATCTGCTTTATCTTCTTACGTACTGAGATTATTTCGCAATGTTTTATTGGGGCTAGGAAATTTAATGGCCTCAATTTTGCTATAATCGTAATTTTCTTTGTTATGGGGATATGATAATGTTACTGATTTACGGAGTACTAAAAACTACTTATGAGCAAAAGTGTCGTGGTTTTAACTTTTATTTATAAAAAAAGCAAAGCGCTCTTACTAGTGGAACCGAGTGATTGAAATCAATCACTAGGGTTAAGCAACAATAAGCGCGGTCAGGTGCAGGATGGGTGACCAGCCCGTGACTACCGCTAGTGGTATATTTTCCGATCGATATCGTGATTCCGTGCTTCACAAGGCACGTTAAGCCGTAGGTGCCGGCTGTCATGTAATGGCAGTCGTTAAGCCATGTTAGAGGCCTTTTGGGCGGCATGATAACTTCTGACAGTAAGGCCCGCCACTGTCTTACAATCCTCCACCAACCTGGACTTGGCCCCAGTGGTGGAGTAAGACCTAACCTTTCTGTGATGCAGGAAGAGGCCTGTGCGTGAGAGGCAGTAGTGGAGACGTACAAGGGGTTCATATCTTGTAAAAAATATACTCCTCATGCCCATCCGGAAAGGGCAAGGGGGTAATGTTTTTTTTTAAGTTGTCTCCATTGTCTCTTTCTTCTACAAAAAATATTCATATATATTATGCTCAGGCGATTGCTAGGATCGAAGACAAACTTGTAACCTGAAAGGATTGTCGTAAACTTCTTAGGGTGCGCGTTCTGTATATGTACCCATACGTCGTCAGTCAGCGCAACAGTATGTAGCCTTCGAGTCACGATCGGGTCGCTTTGACCCCCGTCGACAAATCGAGATGGATTGTCTAGAATTCTTTCCCTTCGCCACTAAATTCGCCACCGACAGAGCACTGGCCGGGACATTGTGCCTAGACGGGGAAATTGCGACAGTTTGTCGGTTTCAAAACGGTTGCCGGATCGGCATTTAGTAATAACGTTTACGTCTGCGTTAGTCGTGATGATAAAGCGGTTGAAAAATCTGTTTGTCCAAAGTCGCTTTTGTTAAATCTTGATTGAAAATCCTCTTTTTCTTTCTTCATAATGGATTATGGACAATACAAGATACAAAGCAGGAAAAGAAAGAAAGACTGGAAAGTGGAAACGCAGCCTTACGGAGTATGCATCTGCTTTAAAGCATTTTGCCGCTCCATAGCTTTTTTTTTCTTGTCGTTACCTTTCAGTAATTTGGTACGGTTCCACTAAGATTAACCGCCTGCCAAATAAAATCGTCCTATGCTACGTCGGTCGGAGCGCTCCCGACCAGACGTGTTAAACTTACCGAAAAATCGAAGTTCGTTCTCGTTTCAACATCGGCCAATCCGTTGGTGCGAAATAAAAGTGTGCAGAAGGATAGGTCGGAGATTATTTAGATAACAAGGATGTTTGTGATTAATGACACTTAAAGGTCTGAGTAGGTAGGAATAGGTGAGAAGGGTAGGTTTCGGAAAAATAATTTAAACGCTGTTAATTATAGAACGAAATTGAAAACACTAATACTACTTTGCAGTTTTTTTTGCCAAAACGATCTGCATCTTACAATATATACACTTATTATTAAGTTGTAGTAACATTTATTGTGTCGCAGTTTGTGCGATAGCTCAGAAACAACCATCAACAACAATAGCGTTGTTGACGGTTATAAGAAAATCTAATAAAATAAATGAATATACACACGTTTCTACAAAAAGAAATGAAATCCCACCAAAAACATTCTGTCAAAAACTAGCCAAGTCTTGATGGAGCTGCTCATTTATCTCTAAAAAGTAATGAAATCTAGACAAAGTCGTGCCAAATCCAAGGTTCCTTACAGCGATTTCTTTTTTATGTTACTTAATGTTGTGTGCCTTGGCCGTGATTAGAAGTCCGTCTGTACTAGTAATATATTTTTTTATACTGTTTTTTTCAGGCTCACCTATACATAAGTATTGTTACGGGCTAGGGTTCTAGATCTGGAGGTAAAACGCCAATGACAACTTCTTAGGATTTATTCACGCAGGGTCTGGTCTGCAGGTCTTCACGACACGAAGTCCACACGTAGATTCCAATCGCAGGTCTAATCGAAGTCCAATAGTATCGCTGAGGTCGTAGGTTATCGCTCGTATCGCAGGTATGTTTGCTCGAAGTTTACTCTTCGCTCTTCCAAACGGAACTGACAGCGCTCCGCGGCGGCTGTTTATATCCGCCGGCAAGGGTTCTCGAACATTCCCGTACCTACTAAATAATAAGCTTGGAGTATACAATTACAAGATAATTTTAGCCAGCACTTGTATATAAGTGTAAATGCTAGAGATAGGTAGAATGCTCTTCGTGTGGCTGACCGCAGCAATTATGTTTTCCCTACTTTTGTAAGATAATTAACTATTTTTTTGGAATTTAAAGTCATTGATGGCAATCATGGAATGTTATCAAACGTATAGGTGGTATTAGGTTTAAGATGACTTGAGAAAACATGGTCAGAGTGGAGTTTGTCGTGCCGCTTCCTTTTCCTCCACTACCCTACGGCAGCGGCTTACATTTGAGATTGTAGCAAACAGTATGAAAATTCTTTATATGGAAATAAAATTAATTTGATTTAAGTCGTTCTTCTATACCGTGACAATCTAGTCACTGCATATTCAATCAGTTTCATCCGTAAATCCGTCTGACAAAAATGAACGTGTTGCTATTGGTAATTAAGGACATCATTTGCAGCCGCTTACAATGCTTTACGTAAGTTGGTTTTACTGTTGAATTAACAGAGTGTACCCTGTCATTTCATTTGACTTTTACATGTGTGATTGACTTGACCCGGTGGTATTGACTTTAAAAGAAAGCGTTCAGGGTTATGTCTTATAAAATTTGCATTTTGCAAAGATAAAGTTACCGTACAATTATTTTGTGATATCTTTATTAACGTCATAATGTAGATTTACGTAGTCTAAGGCCTATCAACCTTTACATTTTTGATTTCTGACAGTTTTTATGTCTGTGAGAAAAAAGAATAACATGCGATTTCTTTTATCTAACAAAAACTCGCTGACGTTGACTCAGCTTTAGTTACTAACATAGTATTATGTCTCCTATACATAATGCTATGGGAGTAGCTAAAGTTGCAATGTCATTCTCGTAGGTATACTACTATGGTATCGGGTGGCATACATTGAAACTAACTTCATCCTGCAGAAAAGAGCGATCCGATTTATTTACAGGTATTAGACAACCGTTAAAAGGATTTTTTTAAAGAAACTATTATGAAAATATTATTTAAAAACCTATTCCGATGTAAAAACCTAACTGCAAAGTAGGTACTCGGGGCTGTAAGTGATGCAATTTACTTCAGCCAGATGTCGCTGCCTGTACGTAATACAGAGAATAGTGTAAAGAGGTTCGAAAATTTCGCTGATGCCAGTGAGTCGCCCATTAGCTCAGTTGGAAAGAGCGCTGGCACGGATAGCCAGAGGTCGCGGGTTCGAATCCCGGCTTGGGTGGAATTTTTAGCCTCTAAATAGGTTTTTAAAATTGTCCTTAGCACGGGTTAGTGCATTAAAAATGAAAATAGTATAATATTATTTAAGTTAGAGAAAATATCAGTATGAAAATATTTTCATCGCCATCATTCATTCATTTTGTTTTTATAGTAAATAAAAATTTTGAGTTCGTTTGAATTTAGCGAAAGATGGCTAGAATATAAGTGATGGAGACGGTTTGATGCTTGGAGTTGTATTAGATTAGACAAAGAGAAAATAAAATACATTAAAAGGCTTACATATCTAAGAGTCTGGCTTGGCGTTGCACTGCAGAGTCATATCTCAAGCTCGATATACTTAATTATAAGCATGTTGATCGTTGGGCCAGATTTGTATAAAAATTCTCACTTTCATTTTTGATGTCGTCCTTATCTGATACTTGGGCCGACTTGCACCAATTCTCAAACATGTTTTAAGTAGCATTTAAATTAAATTTTGGCTGGCGAATTTAGTGGAATACAACTGAAGTGTCATTTAAAGGATGATATACACCAACGCGGTAGCGTTCTATTTGGTTGTGGCTGTCCATACATATGTAGAGATATTTATTAAACTAGTCTAATCGCGATTACTTATTAGGTAAAACGTAATTACCTATGTAATGTATTGCAGTACTATTTGTATGGACCTGTGACCTGTGACCCGACCACTGACACCTGCTGATTAGGATGATGATGATGATTTATATGGACCGCCACCGTGACCGCCATTGCTACCGCGTTGGTGTGTTTCATGCTTAACAAGTTAAGTGGTGCAAGTCTGGTTTATCCACATGCAATCTTTGGTCCATCGAGATGGCCGCATCCTACCATTCTTCTGCCAATTCAGTGTTGTCAATTCTTTAGAAGATGTGATTAATTTAGCGCCCTAGAAATGCTGAAAGAGACTAATAAGGCTGCAGTTCGTGGACTTTTGCCTGTGGGAAAGTCGGCGGCACTAAATTGACACTAATTCAGCAACTCTTTAACATACCATGCGCAGCGAAATTAAGCTCATATATTTACCAATTCAGACAGAGTATTCCAAACATTCACCCCCTGTCTTAGCACCTAAATTTGCACAATTTCTTGGAAAATTCCAGTGATCCTTCGTGCCACCTACGTCACGTGGCCTACGTGGGAAACCCGAGCTGCATTAAAACCTTTTATTGCCCGAATTATTGCTCGAGAGACCTCAATTATTTATCTTGAGCAACTGACATTAAGCGTTTTTTTCCACCACTTTTTATGCGAAATAATGAAGCCCTGCACAAAGTATTGCAGCAATCCGGTGAGTGTAGGTTGATAAATCGGATCAGAGCAAAGTTTTCGGACCTGTATGAGCCTTGGTCGGCATAGCGACAATTCGGACTTATTCGTTACGTCACAAGGCAACGCCGACTCCATCGAGACGTAATAATTTAAGGTCCGTGCACTTGTTTCTTGATGTAACTGGAGTAATCGGGCCTTCATTTTAATACAATTTTGGTAGGTAATTCACGTTTTAAAATACGAGTTGAGAACCGGTAATTTTTATGCTCATTACGATGACCTTTAACAAAAAAATCGAGATAAATTGAATGGGGCGTTAATTAAAAGAATATTTTGTAAGGTACTTTTTGACATTCGAGGCGCTGTTACATATGATATCTCAAACGTAAGGCGGCATTATTAAAAATGCTGATCTGAGGAAAACGTCTTAGAATAAAAAAAACCCCGGCGGCTAAAAAGTCGTTGTCATGTCAGAGGCCTTGCGGCTTGATAACTTCTGACAGTAAGGCCTGCGACTGTCTTACAACCCTCCACCAACTCGGACTTGGCCCCCGTGGTGGAGTAGGGCCTAACCTTCCTGCAACGCTGGAAGAGACCCGTGCCCCAGCAGTGGGGACATATAGGGTTGAAATCGAAGTTTATTTAGGCCTGTCTTCTGATAATTTTTAGTGGGCGGGTTTTGTATGTTAATTTTAGAAGTTTTTTAGCTTTCCT
Source organism: Yponomeuta sedellus (assembly GCA_934045075.1). Lineage (NCBI taxonomy): Eukaryota > Metazoa > Arthropoda > Insecta > Lepidoptera > Yponomeutidae > Yponomeuta > Yponomeuta sedellus. Next base: position 9,676,772 of record OW203738.1, on the reverse strand, counting down.
GTTACTTTTTGCGAGCAATAATACAGCTGGCGTGACACTGGTGTCGTATATATTTTTCATTCAAAATGTGTCAAGCCGTTTGACCTTTGGGTCCCAAAAATATAACATCATCATCATGATAATCAGCTTGTGCCAGTCCACTGCTGGATATAGGCCTCCCCAAGACACGGCACTGAGCTCGATCTTAGGTTGTCTCCTTCCAGTCACATAAACAGACATACGTAAATAAATATACTTAGAAACGTACATACAAGCCAAACGCGGGCAAAACATAGCCCTCCTTTGCTGTCGGATAAAAATAATTAATTTCAAAACCGAAAGCTCCAGTCACGGAAACAGTAGAACCAGATAATCTTGACATGAAGAAGCCGATAGGGAGTAAAACGACAAGAGAAAGAGGAGCTAATTTGATAAAGCACGAGTTTTTCCCGAGACACGATATGGGTATGGGTGAAGCGATGACTTCTGCCGCAGCGTGTAAGACTACTGTGGATAAGTTATTAGTTGGAACTTTTATCAAATGAAAGATTTTTATTTCAGAACAAGATCCATAGTTACATAAGTAATTAAGATACAAAATAGTGCATGCATGTCACAGATTGAATCAAAAAAATCTAATGTCCCTAATAGTTAATCAAATCATACATTCAAAAGTCAGTTAAAAGGTTTTTAATACTTAGGATGTCAATTAATAGGAAATGATTACATTTAAATTCCCATGAAATACAAAAAAAATAATTTTATTAAATAAAAATAAAGAAAAGAAATTTAGTCATATTTATTTAGTCAAAGTCTGGGTATAGACATTAACTTACCTTTCTTAACGAGACTCCGTCAAAATATTTTCGTTAAGAGCTCAAACGCTCTATTACATTAGCACACATTTATTTATACATTTACAGTGAAATATTATGTCATTTCTATAATGTTTTTTCTATGCCCAGCTGTGAGTAGGACCCTGCCGCTTTAAGTTACAGTGCTTATCGCTTCATTATTCACAGCATCCCACTATTGTGTGGCTAATACATAAAGCCGATGATGATGCATTTGACATTTGCATCTTCTAATGAGAGTGTAGACATAGCTGAAGACCTGTTTCGCTTGGTAAAGAACGAAGAGGAATATGGGGAGCTGACGGCCAATATTAAGTAGAGGAGAGACACAAGAAATAAAAGAATGAGGATGTTTCTTGCCGAGTGTGCGAAGCTAGCGCCTGGCATCACATCTTCTTCTTCTTCTTGAGGTTATATTAGTCCACTGCTGGACATAGCCCTCCCCTAATGAGCGACATAGCGCAAGGTTGTGCCATCATTGGGGGTAGTGCCCATAATCCCCACGCTGGGCATGCGGGTTGGGGATCGCAGTTTGGTGGAATTGTACTGGAGGGGGCGCTGCTGCCCACCCCCCGGTTTGTGTCCCTTACGTCTCATACGTCAAAGGATACTTAGATGACGCTTTGAGTTCATTAAGTACACTTCTATCACAAGCTGCAAGTGTCAGATGAAAGATATACCTAAGATTTCCTCACTAAGCTTCATAGGTGGGCCATTATACGTAGCAGGGCTGAAGTATGTTTATACGTCAGATACTAGGCTTTCTTTATGATGTTTTCGAGTGAGCGAGTGGTCATGCTACTGTAACTTCACAAAAATACAAATGTAGTTTCGAAAACTACGTAATGGTTTCTTTCCGGGATTCCAACTCATGACTTTCCGATTGAGAAACAAGGAAAAGACTGCCTTTGGAGTGTTTTGAGGGAGTTTGAAGGATTTTTTGTATAAGTACCTAATACCGTTTATAAATACTTATTATTATAAAGACAAAAGTTTGTGAGTGTGTATCTTTGTTACTTTTTCACGTCTAATTTGCTGGTGCGATATTAATAAAATTTGTTATTGAGTTAGCTGACACCCTGGATTAACACATAGGCTACGTTTTACTTCGGAAAAATATCTTATTCCCATGGGAAAATTACTAAATATAATTACTGGTGTGCAATAACGAGTTATAAATCTAATTAGAAAATGGCAATGCCTCATCGTGTCCAAAATTCATTATACGACATTAGTTGTTGTAAAACAATGTAGTTCTATTTAGCAATTTTTAATTATATAATTTTGTTGACGGTGCTTCGCAGTTCTGCTTTGCAGTGGCGCTGTGTAATGTATTTTAGGAATTGCGCATTTCAAAAGTAATCCTGTATAAAAGAAGGCCTTTAAAATACTGAGGACACCACGTGACGGGCATATCCACAGAGTACTTTTCTGTCGGTACCGCTTGATTTATACAGTTGCGTCCGTGTCGAGTTGAATAAATAAAATAAAATACAAACAAACAATGCAGTGGACCCGTCTTGTCTTTTTGTAAAGTGGCAGACACCCGTAGGCGAACCACTTGACTATACGATTCATTACTATACAAACCGCCTGTCTCATCCGACAACATTATTTTTCTCTCCGAAACAATAGAAACTGTTCTCGTTAGATATTTATGTTTTCGTAATGGCATTCTTTATTGGTTTTAGGTTATGCATTTGTTTGAGTTATGAAAATATTTTAATGGATTATGAGAGCGCTTGGTAAAACACAAATACAACAAAAGCGTACGAACACAATTTCCATTCTGATTAGCTCTTGATTCACCGCCAGCGACCACAGCTAAGCCACCAATGAATAAACCAATAACGCTGCAGATTAAGTGATTATAAAAACCCCGAAGAATTCGCGTAAAAATTCATGCAGTACCCGTAAACAACAAGAATTTCTTTTGTCCGTCGAATGCTGCGAAGAAAAAAGGGCACCAAAATAAGGACGAACTCGAAAAAAGCACCGGAGAAAGGTAGCCCGTTTTAATAAAGGCGATGGTCGAGCGAACTTATTTAAAGTCTGCAATAAAAGGAATGCCTTAATGATGCTGACACCGATATTAATATTGAACGCACTCGTTTCTCTGCTCCTCGGATAAATGTAGTTATAAATTACGTTTTTGGCGGAGAAGCGCCCGCGGTGCAGCGGTGCCGACTGCTCTCGATCTGTCCGCCCCCTAGCTGGATTCTGTTCAACTGCAATAGCTTGGAACGGAACTTGATTGTAACTGCTTGCGGTAGAGCTCTTTCGGCAAGAAGCGGTATTAGCGGTAGAACTATCAAATTTCGAAGGTCGTGGGTTCGAATGTTTTTCCTAAGTTTCGAACGTTTGTAAATTTGTGGTAGCAATAATACTACCACAATATTCGTGAAGGAGAATATCGTAAAGAAAATGGAGGGGCGAGTTGCACGGAGGACTTGTTTACATCGTCAATTAGTAGTGGGCACGCGAGGTGATTAAGCCCATATCTCTGAGAGAAGCGCTCTGACAATTCTGTTATCCTGGTTGATTGGTTTACGTAAAACGCAAAGTGGGGCTGTATTTTTAGTTTATTGGGCTACGATAAGGATGTTCATTATTGTACACTAGGAAAACGCTAACATAACATACTTAATTAGTTGTAACTATAGAACTATATAGAAACATAACGCATAATAAAACAAATTATTTAGGAAAAAAACATTGACCATTTAGCAATTTAATCTCGCGAGCAAACCTAAGTGCTTGAGAGGTTCAAATACCACAGCGTTTGAAATTACCAATCAACGGTGGGCATGCTTGGTAATTAAGTCTATAATCTCTCTCTAAGAGAACGTCTGTACCCTGCAGTGGGCCGTTTACAGGCTATAAAAAATCAATTTAGAGGTACCTAATATTTTGACAATTTCATTAAACAAATTAATTATTAATTAAACTGGTACGAATATATTAATTCTTGATACTTACTCACACATACATAATTTATGTTTCGGGCTTGAGAATCTAGAACGTGACCCGTAATTCAGATCCAAAATGTCTAAATGCAAAAATAGTGCACTCACAAAAAAATTAAAAAATACCTATAAGTTTCGCAAAGTCGATGTTCTCGGAGATGGAATCTTGCTCTACAGACAGTAATTATGATTCTGTGAATCTGTTCGTAGAATAAAACAACTTGCCCTTTTGCATGTTGCGGTACCTACTTACACGGACGAGATGATTTTGCAGGCTTTTATTTCTTACGTCACCATCAAACTTGCTCTGTAATTTTATATTTTTACAATATTACTCTACACAAAACTTGCATTTTGTATCTACACAACGTGTTATTGAAATTATGCACACCGTTTAAAACCGTTTCTTTTATATCGATTTTGAAGCCACATTCAATAAACAAATGTTTAAATTCTCTATTTTTATGGTTCCATACCTCTAAAGGAAAAATAGAACCCTTGTAGGATTACTTTATTGTTGTCCGTTCGTCCGTCTGAATGTCTAGATATTTTATCTCGGTAACGCGTGGAAGTATTAAAATTAAAACCGTATACTCACGTCTATTGTACCTTAAGATTGTCAAAAATTCAAACTTCCTAGTTTAAGCAAAGAAAAGTTACCGCTGTTCATGTCGTAAAAAAGGGACGCAAGGGAAACGAAATTCATAATCATAATCAACCTAGAAAATTGGAAAATAATATCGTTTTATGGTCAAATATCGGAAAAAATCTGAAAACTATAAATTTGTAATTAAATCATAAAAAATACTCTTTAAACTTCGGGATAAGCCCGGAAAAAACTCTGACACTCAATTATTTAACTATATACAATATGTAAAGATCTATCTACAAATTTACACAGAACCCTCAATGCACGAGTGCGATTCGCACTTGGCCGTTTTTTGTTCACGCATCTCAAAAACATATCGCAGTTAACTTGTACAAAAGTAAAAATTAAATCAATTTGAAACCTTTGTTTTATATTTAAAATAATATTTTACAACTATAATGTTTTTGAAACGATTTTCAATTATGCATTATTTAATTAGCACGTTCTAGTTCAATCTACGATTCGATACGACTCTCCAAAATGTTTTTGCCTCGATGAAGAGCCACAGCAAGCTGGCGTTTTTGCAACATTAAGCTTTAGTGTAATTTAATTAATTCTAGCCCCAAACTATAACCCGGCGAGTTATTAAATATTCTATTATCTATAGCTATATCGGCAGCTACATTAGTGGGCGGGGCCCCGTAGATTACCCAGGGTAGCCTCGAGGGGTCTCGTACAAAGCGTAAGCGCAAGAAAGGAAGCAATAAGTAGTCATAATTTGTAAGCCTAGGGCTCCATACGTGACCTGTTAATCTCGATCTGATTTCGACTTTACGGATCAAGGCGGTGTTGTTTGTATGAGAAAAAATATAAAGTGGAAATGTCTGAAATGAAATGAAAAATATAAAAAAAATCACTGACGTTGAAAATGTTAAAAAAATCACTGACGGAGTTGAAGCCAAATACCTTTATAATAAATAACCTACTTTTTCATATTTATTTTGAATAAGGTTAAGATTTGCTGTGTGGTGTCGGCCTAGAGAATAGCACCAACCCAATTCTTCCCGCGGGTGTCGTAAAAGGCGACAAGGGACACAAACGGGGGGGTGGGCAGCAGCGCTCCCTGCAGTACAATTCCACCGAACTTCGATCCCCAACCCGCATGCCTAGCGTGGGGATTATGGGCATTACCCCCTATGATAGCACAACCTGGCGCTCTTTAGGGGAGGGCTATGTCCAGCAGTGGAGTAGTATAGCCTGACGACGAAGGTTATGATAAGTCTACATACAAAAATTCATTTGTACAGCCTACAATTTTTATCTTAAGCTAACATACGAGTAGGTACACACTGTCATTATACGTTCGAACTTTTGACTCCTAAACTAGGTAGAAACCGTGTCTTAGGGATCGCTAAACAGAGATAACGTACAATATTTTATTGAAATAACTTTAAGGGTTCATCAATAATGTTAATTAAACCACATTCATATGCGAAAATTCATACGAACACGATACCTTTAATACGCTACATAAACACAGTATAGTCTGTGATAAAATCTGTCCCGTATTAAGTTTTTTTTAAGGTATTCAAATTATTCATCGACAGTTTGGAACTGGTTTTATGTTTTCGCGTTAATTCACTAACACTGTATTGTCTATGAAGGTTTCAATTTGTCTTTACCTATAGCATTAAAACGGAGTATGTCAAATAAAAGTAGATAAGTACTTATATTCGCTAACCCCATATTTGGAACGACCGGCATCCGACTCTATAACGTGAAGTCTACATTTGATCACATAATTATCCTCCTTCGATCAAGTCACCTACCTTCATCTAAACAGTAACATTTCTAGGCTACCTGGGGTAGTTCTTCTCGCGTGCGACGTAAGTGCCATTATTCAATAACTAGGAATAACTCTTGGTGTATCTAGTAAACTGTACATACATGTCGTAAGAAAGGAAGTGTCTGTGCGTACGGATCCGCCGACCTTACTTACACGCCGCATTAGCCGATATCATATCAATTTCGCGAGCGCCGCGGTGCGCCGTTTCCTGTCATTAGACATCGAAGTCCACCACAGGGACAGATTAGGCTAGATATGTAATAAAAATATGTAGACAGCAAAATGTTTCATTTACGTCATCGTCAATCAGTCCGTATATAGTTCGCAGCTGGACACCTCTTTCTGTCTTCGTCTAACTACATTGTACGGCATATATCGGTGTATTGTGCATGTACGGCATATATCGGTTATTCGTTACCCTACGTCATCGACCCATTGGGCAGACCTATCTATGCCAAGTAGGTGTCATTCGTGGATGGTATCGATAGATTGTAAACTCTTCCATTCTATAACTACTCATATACTGATTAAAATTCGTGAGAACCCTCGAGATGATTGGTGGTTATTACATTAAATATCATCGTCATAGTGAACCCACCTCAGCCTCCTATCAGCATTAATTCATCGTTTACATTTTTTCACGGTTCCTCTCCAATCTCGCCATCGCAGGTCGATAGAAGTCGTCGATGGTGTTCCCATAATAATAAATCATTACACCTAAAGTATAATTTGGTCCCTAGAGCAGGTACATGGCTTCTCTTAGAGAGAGAAGGCCCACCGCGGATTGGCAATTTCAAGCGCTGATCACCTCAGACACTCAGGTTTCCTCACGATGTATGGTTTAAAAAGAACAAATTTACAAAAAAATACATTATAACGTCCAACGTACGGCCCTGTATCACGGACTTATAGTAATCAAGTAACGACCGGATAGAGACGCACCAAGTATGAATCGATTACGGATTAATATAAGTAGTACACACGGCAGTCGTACCTAGATAATGTTATTACTGGGGCAATAAGAAGTACTGTTGTTTGTAACTACTAGAAGTCAGTTAAACAAGATTGTAAATATAATGTTTACCAATAACAAAGTCACTGGTACTCGTATCAATGTATGAACCAGCATTAGCCACTTATTTCTTAGATAAAAAAGCTAGAAGAATAAAATACCCCTAACGGGGTAGTTAGAACTGGATATGAATTGAAATAACTACTGAACTTATAAATATAGGACGTCTTTTGACAGATATGATCGCAGTAATAAAAATATAAAACGACGTCGTCATTTATTTTTTAGACTATATCTTAAAAAGAAATGGGTGACAAAAAACAATTTTCCACTTTGTGTTTCTATTCATACTATAGTTTCTAATCACCCTGTTTCATTGCTCACGAATTACACCTTTTTAGGGTTCCGTAGTCAACAACGAAATTTATGGTTTTGCCACGTCCATCTGTCTGTTCGTGGTGTAGCTCAAAGACTGTTAGTACTTGAAAGCTGAAACTTGCCATAGACGTACATATTGATAACGCTTACAAAACGGGACTTTTCTCCCCTCACCAAATTTAGAAATGTATTTTTTTCTAACCTATACAATAATTATCGTTAAATTGGTCGTTTGAAATTTCTGAGTGTAGGAATAATTTTTTTTTAATTTCGGGTACTGTTTGCGAAATGTTAAGCTTTAAAGCGTTGGTTTTTGTTATAGGAGGGCGCCTCCCAGCTTGTCCTGCCTAAACGATTGATTGTTAAAATTTGAAAAAATTAAGGCAACTGCGCAAACAATGAATTTAAAAGAAAGACTATTACGGCTAAGTAGGCTTTATACGTTAACGAGTAATAGGCGACCAAGTTATAAAAAGAAAAGTTCGTACAAATTCCGGAGAAAATTACTTAGATGAAGTTGTTAGGTCTGTAAAGCAAGTAAAAACGCTCCTTCTACGGAACTCTAGAATGCGCGGTGACACGACACGCCCTTGGCCAGTATTTTTGTTAAGATACACATAAATTATACCAAGCGTATCTTCGGGCACGTTTTGATAAATGTAACCAATGGAGATTATAGGTTTATCTGTCTACACACCGAGTCCCTTGCGGGTGTAAGTAGATTTATGATTATAATTATTGATCTAGATTGAAATTTCGATGTCAATGCAATTATTAATTTTTGAAAACGGATGGAGTTGGAGATTGGAATATATATGTATTTTAAAAGCCTGCACCAGTCTCAAGATTAGTTTATTAGCTCATCAAATAAAAATCTGTTATCGACGATTTAAATATCAGGTCTAGCCACGTAACAATTTTATACAGTACTAATTGACCGGGCAAACGTTATTAATTTGCCTCTCAAATCTACGAAATATACAATTTTTTTTATAACACTGTGACATGTTTTTTTTTAAATACGAGTATTAGAGTTGCTGCTTTTTTGCCTTTTGCTACTCGCGCATAAAACGTGCCAGACCTATTTGCGCGAAAAGAGTGGATAGAACGAAGAAGAAGAAGAAGAAAAACATTTATTACAGACACACTACACATGCCACAATGACAAAACAAACTTAAAACACATTTCAACTTAAAACTTAAATAAAGAAAGGAATACGAAGGGTCACGGCGTGTCACTGCTGCTATAAACGGCAACTGACTTATCAATATGCTGATGGGCAAGCCTTCAGCGCTGTTAGTCAGTGCCAGGTGCTACGCGAGCCTTAAAGACTGCGGCGTGGTATAGCACGAGTCACGCCTTTTGTGGGGCTCAATTGTAAAAATTTGACAACACACGCGATTGTCGTCGTCGTACTACCCATGCTGGACAATCTCTAAGTAATAACTCAATCCGCTGGAAGAAGTTTACTGGCTTCCTAGTAATGCAAATATGATGCTAACACCTATTTTTACCCAACTGCGAAAGTAGAGGATGGTTACCTCTTTGCGCGTATGTATGTATGCATACCAGAGGCATTCGATTTTGACAAATGAGGAGTCAAATACAGTCAGTTACCGTTTAGAATATATCTCGGGCTCTAGAGTAGGCTTCGGTTTTCGCCGAAAGCACACGAGTGTAATACTACTTCCTGCTCTGTATGAAACGTTTCTTCACTGTTTGTGTAAATTAAGTGTCGTATTAGTTCCGATAATTCTATTACACGAATATATCCGATTCTATCCGATAGTAGCCGACGTATATTCTAAAAGCTAACAGACTGTAAAGGGTATTGACAAGGCAAGTGATGCTGACTATACGACGTGACAAAAAAATAAAATGACAGAGACCAGTTGACATTATTCTTACTAAAAATGCTACTAAAGAATATTAAGTAAAAGAAAAGTGGTTAAAAGCAACCGCTAGCTAAATACTCTTAATCAACGTTTAGATGAGTCTGTTCAATTTAACATGTCTTCTAGATGGCCCGAATTGGAAGCTGCCGCGAATCACCGAAGTGGAAATGTGTGGTTGAGGCCCAATGCTCCCCTAGGAATTAAAGCACCGAAGAAGAATAAGAGGTTTTATAATATGTGCTATGGTGTAAAATAAAGAATATTTTTATCATATCTTATCTTAAGATGTCTTCTTTAGGCAGGTGGGATTTAGATTTAATTCGATAAAATAAAAAATTTTAATTTTTAAACTCAACTTGTAAGACTTTTTAGTGGGTCGGGTTTTTTTTATATTGTGAGCGTTTCATTATCTATGGTTTTGAACTACAAATGTCAAAAAAGTTCGATTAGCTGTGTAGCAATTCGTATTCAAAAGATCGTTCGATATAATTCGTAGCGTGTTAATTGTTTCGCGCATAACTCAGTGATCGGCAGCGAGGGACACACCCAGCTAAACGCTGTCATTTTCTAATGTGTTTAGTTGAACAATAACTTTGGAAGGTATCACCACATAAAACGTGGACTTCGATATGCAATACTAGATATTAGTGATATTTAAACAATGTTAGTGTTTAAAAAAAACAATACCTCTAAATACTTTAGTTAAATCTTGAAATTGACGATTCACGCTTCATCCTTGAAATTGCCAATCTGCGGTGAGAACGCGTGGTAATTAAGCACATACTGTCTCTCTGAGGAAAAGTCTGAGCCCTGCAGTGGGACATTTATAGACTACATAAAAAAAATCAAATTCAAATTCATTTATTTGTGAAACATGCAAAAAGTTCTTATAAATAATAAAGTTAAAATCTTTAAAAGTTTAAGTTGGTCTTTCCTTTCACCATTACCAATTTAGATTGCTTTGAGGACCTGAAAACTGTTTCTTTAGTCTTTCAACAAACAAAACTTTGATAACCTCATGGTTTGTTTTAATTTTTCTTAGTGCTGCTGCTAGTGTTTACAATTAAAATTTGAGAATTTTAAACTTAGACTGTCTCTTTGGTCTACACGTTAAGGCAGCTACCAAGACAGAGGTCGTGGGTTTGATTCCCACTGGGGGTCGCCGTACATCTGTACAAGAGGCCTCAGTCTGAGTTTTCATGTTTGTGACGCCTTTGCCTGGTTACCACAGTACTGGGTATCCTAGTTTGGGACCAGGCATAGTGATTGTGTTGTGTGGAAGTTATTATTATTATTTGGTGAGTTGGAACTCGTTTCATTTATCGATACTGAAGAAACAGTACGCAAGTTTTGCGTTATTTCTTTAACACTTCACTTGTTTGAATGGCCCGACGGTAGCCGACACTAGGCATAATTTTGACAACCAGCGGATGCCCTTCCCCAGACAAAGTTCACCTTTGCCGCAGCTAATGCCCACAATAGCCTCAAGCTATTACTATGTGGCTGTTATTCGCGCATTTTGCAATATTGAGCGAGTGCCAGCGGTAATTAGAGCCGCGTCCGGACTGTTGCAGCATCCTGATCCTACGTCTATATAGAACACGAAGCAACTTAACTCACACTACAGTTCAAAGAAAAGTCAACCTTCTTATTACCCGGCAGAAGATCTACAGTCAAGTGATTTTAGGAGGGGATTTTACAGCCTATCAAAATAGGGTGTTTGATTTTCAAATCGAATTGTAAGATCGTCAAAGCTGGTTAGTTTTCACGTCATGCAGAACCTTACTACTCTGAACTTTAAGCTCAGTTTTCTTTACATTTTGATAGGCTTAGGATGTTCTTGGTTGGTGTAGACTGGGATGTGGTCCCTTACCTAGACGGGTTTCGTAAGAGGCGGCCACGCCATCCGAGCGATACCGTTTAATTATGAGGTATGGTAATGCATAACGCGCTAGAATCACTCGGTCTCTACTATGTCGGTTCATTCAGTTTGTTAAAAAAAGCAAACCTGAATGAAATTTTATAAGTAACAAAAAAGCTTATGATAAATGAAAAAAAAAAAACGATTGTTTAAATATTTCAAACAACGTCTAAATGAATCTTTGGTTCGTTTGGGTCCAAGCCGTTAGCGATATTCGTCGTGTGGAACCCAGTCAGTGACGATTTTGCCCGCCTGTGTGAGACTATATGGCTTACGTAGCCCGCCCAATCCCAAGCGGAGATGGCGGGACGACCTCACGACCTTTTTACCAGGTTAGAGGGAGATAGTCATAAAAAGGAAGAAGTGGAAAGTGGACGGGGAGGCCTTTGCCTATGAGTGGGACCCAATGGAGGCTACAAAAAAAATGTTTGGTGTGCCCTGCGAGACATTTTAGCATGCTCTCATGATCCCCATTTTCGTTTAACATCGTCCTCAATTCAATTCAATTCATTTATTTGCTAGAATGTGGTACAGTACATACATAAATATAAGTACAGATCATAAAACACAATTTTAAGCACCGCACATTCTGTCAGTCTTGACATGCAACATTTTATAGACTATACAAGAAGTAAAATCAGTTATCCTAGTTAGTAAAACTTTTCTCGTCAAAAAAATCGTTTACTGAGTAAAAACATTTATCTAAAAGCCATTCTGTTAATTTGTTTTTAAACTGATACCGGTGCTTCATTTCTTCGCTATTTGCAAACATACATAAAATATGGTAAACATATTTCTGCAATGCCTTTCGCTGGTTTTCGACGTGCGCTATCTGTAAAGAAGTTAAAAAATGAGTTGCCTTTATTTCTGTCTCTATAAGCACCGACCTACAGTCTGAAAGCGCAGAAAATTGTGCATCTCCTTGAAATACGCGACATTTAAAAATAATAAAACAGTGTCACAATCATTAACCTTTTTTTTCCGTTTAATCCGCTAATTGGTGTAAGACGAGATAAATCTCTCGCGTTCCCAAAAACCTTAGGTACTTCAGATGTTTTACATTGACTCCTTGTCATCCCGCTTTTGCGCAAATGTCAGTCAAGCTGATCATCCGATCTTACAAAAGCATTCTGGAACTTAACCTCTATATATTACAGATTGCTATGGCTTGAAGTATTTTCGGTGGTTAGGTCAGTTGAAGAAGACAGTGAGATATCAGGAGGCGACAGTAATGAACTGTGAGTTCCGTTTAAGGACAAGGCATTATGTGCCTTTTGACATCATTAAGGTAATTCAGAGACCGGTCGCTTTCTGTGGAGATCCTTCGCAACGCGGAAGAACAAAGCAACAATGAGAGATGTGGATATTATACGCTGAGTGCGACTACGCGCACCTCGGTACAATGTTTGCTGTTTTAACAAATAAAAACTTCTGAAATATTAGTGGCTTGAAAACCACATTTATCTAATTCGTAATTAAAAATGCCAACTATCTATTGCCAGTTTCTGAATTGAGAATTGCGCTAAGTAAAATAGTTAACTGTAATGTCATCCCTTCGAATTTCTCAGTAAAAAGTGCGACAGAACCTTACTTAAGTATTAACTTAGTGAAATTATTTTAAGTACGAAGATATAAAAAAAAATACTAGTAAAATCTTATCGAGTTGATAAACCTTGCTTCTAAAAAATCGATTGCAATCGGCACATCCTCTCCGTCTATTAGAACAACTTGCGGCACGCACGTGCCACTGGCTGGCTACTAGTGCTTCTCACAGATTCGAGTTTGTTGAAATATTTTTGAAAAGTGCCTTTAAAAACACAAAGTTCTGTATTTGATAGCTTTCGGTTAAAAGCTTTTTGCTTTCCAACCACCAAAAACTTAAAGTTTAGCAGGAAGCATAATAATGTAAGACAAATATAGAAAATTAAAAATTAAAAGTGAATACCCACAATACATGACTGTACTCGCCACTTCAGTCTACTCGAGACCACGGCAACTGTAACGCTACCGAAACGTCGGGATATAAGGTAATTACATTTTACCTAATAAATAATCGCGATTAGACCCGTTTAATATTAACTATGTATGAGTATCACAAATCATAAAGAAATACTAAATATAGAAAAAAACATATTTTCCAGGTTTTACTTACAAAAGTCGGTAAGTAAAACATGATAAATGTGAAATTGTGTTGGTCGTCTTCATATTACCTCTATACTCAAAACTGGATTGAAATTATTCATATTCAATTTACTCTGAATTATGTTGGAATTGACTACGATAAAAGATTAAAAAATAGGTGCGAGTAGTAAGGCTTGGAAGATTTTTTTTCTTTGTAATTTTTATGGCGTTCATTTTATCACTTTCGGCCTGACTGGCATGATGATCCTTAATGGTTACATACGACTGAGTGAGTAAATAAAGTATGATTGTTTATTAATTAGCACCTTTAATTATTATTGCTGACCTAAAATGAAGGGATGGCAATTTGGCAGTGGGAATTTACTTTGTGACTTCACTGAGCTCAGGGCAATCTTATATTTTACAATTTAATTGGCAATTTAATCTGGTAAATTAATACAAAATAGTTCTGTTTTTAGTATAGAGTTTGTATTTCTAAATAATCACGATTAGACCCGTGTAATATATAACTATGTTTAGAGAGTTGTTTTGTTGTTCAAATTTGGGGGAAGGTTTCCTGTAGTTTTTTATAATGCTTGTGTCTACTACTTTATTTACTTTGTCAATATATTTTAACATACATACTTACATACATACATACTTTGGGTGTCAATCTAGCTTAAAAGTAGTACAATATGGATACTAAAATTATTATACGATTGTTACTTGTTTTACATGCCTAATAAATAAAATAATATAAAAAGCTTTTATAATATAACTGAAGACTGCTGACCGGCATTTTCTTTACGCAAAACACGAACCTTAAAAACATAACCACCTCATGAACACTAATCAGCTGTTTAATGCTACATAACACACGCTAACTATTTGATCACTGAAAGCAGTTTTGAAAGATTGATGATCGGGCCTTGCGACAGACTTCGTGTTAATAAAGTGCCATCAACAAACACTCTCCCATGTGGGGAGCTGGTGTTTCATACTCGCTCTAAACATCAGGGGGTCATCATTACAAGGGTTACAAATTGATAGTATATTAAACCCTGCGATAGAACGTCAGCGGATGATACATCTGTTGCAAATTGACTTGTTAATGCGCCTGATTTCATTCACACGTCATTTGGTGAATGATAGAGCTGTAATAAGTTGGTGACGATCACTTTGGTGACTGTTCTGCTGTCACATGAACTTAAAATGTTTAAAGGCTATCCTATCCTTTTTATATACAACAAACATACATACATACGTAACCTCACGCCTGTATCTCAAAGGGGTAGGCGAAGACCAGGGACTGCCATTTGCCACGATCCTGACAGATCACCTTTGCTTCATCAACGTTCATAACGTCCCCGTAGAGCGGAAACTACCCAAGTCGATTTAAGGAGAAAATGAGCGTTTAGTAACATTAGGATCGCATTTTTTTTCTCTACATTTCTGTCTAACCAGTTTTTTCATAGGAGTCATAGTTCCAAATTTAAAAACTTCAAAAACTAACTAATTACAATGTTTTACAGCCACATTGAAAGGAACAATTAATTAAATGTACTTAATTATTTTATGCCTACCCAAAGTACAGTCTCGTCGTCACCTAAGCTACTTTAGTTAGTTTTGGCATAGACCTAAAATACATTTTTGGTCTATGGTTTTAGCTAAAACTTATGACTTCATATTTAGAAGGGAGAGTTCAAAGAGCTGATATAAATAAATAGAACTAAATTGGGGCCGTTCCTCTTCCTCGTATATGTAAATGATTTGCCATTCATGGTTCAAAATTACTGTTAAATTCAAAAAAAGATAAAATGTATAAAGTTCACACTTCCAAATGTCAAAACGGTTGATAGCAATGTTATATTGGGGAATGACAAATTAGAGCTTGTGAATGAAACTGTATTTTTAGGTATCACAATGGATCAAAGCTTCAATGTAGTCCACATATAGAAAAGATTTAGGGAACTTACTGACGTCGCAACTGCAAGGTTTGTATATTTTAATAACTTCCATAGTGTTATGTGCTATGGCATACTTCTGTGGGGACGGGCAGCAGACATTGAGACCATTTTCGTATTGCAAAAGAGAGCGATCACATTCATTTATAAGCTAGGAAGTAGAGATTCGTTAAGAGATTTAAAGAAACTAACATCCTGACAGTTGCCAGTCAGTATGTCTATGAAAACATTACGTTAACGTATGTCACGTAACGAGTAGGTACGTCAGGAAAAATACCAGTGACTTTAAAACTAAGTAGCCAACACAATGTAAAACTATAAATAAACATAAACTTTTGTTTAACTTTTCTTTTTTGGCTGGTAAAAGTTAATACATCCTTCATGGGGCATTGTATACGCTTCTATAATAAAATCCCTGAAGATATAGGTATTAAGCTTATCTGAAACGCGGTTCAAAAAATGTTAAGCAAACTTTGTGCCAACATAAACGATTATTTAGATGACAATGATGTCTGGAATTAAAGATAATGCGTGAGTTCTATGTTTTATAATAAATATGTAAACTTTGTTAATTAAGAACTTTGTTCATTTTTGAAATGGACACCCAGTTTGAATCGTAACGTTCACTAAGCCGCAGTTTCTGCGCTACTTTGAATAAAACCTTTTCATTTCATTTCGCTTCTCTTCCTACTGTTAAATTCACCATTGATAGACTCGCCGAGCCCGATGTTAATGAACACGATGAAGAAGTCATTTAGCTATTGTTCTTTGTTATGGTCATTTATGACACTTTTTGTTCTTTTTCCTTTTTGAATTGTTTTGAAAGTTTTTTGTAGTGTTTTCTTCTATGATTCGCAAAAAAACTAATTTAGTTAGTTATGTCTGAGACTGTTATGCATTTCCAGAGACTAGTTGTAAATTCACTAAAACGAGTTATTTTTGCTTATAACAGTCAAATCTCGGTGGAAATTAACTAACTTTAGGTAGTAAATCACTAACTCGGGATTAAGATCAAAATATTAAAGGGAAAAACTGTTTATCCATAATAACTTTTAAATTTATGAAAATTTATACCTATAAGTCAAATCAAACAATGCTTTGTTGTAGTAAAAATGCATTAAAACAATAACATGCATTAAAAACATAACATAAACATACTTCTGGGATACACGGAGTGGTAGGCAGAGAGCAGGGACTGTCACTTGTTACAATCCTGGCAGGTCACTTCCGCTTCGTCGGCATTCATTAGCCGTTACATGCACGAACACCGATTTCGGGTACTTATTATCTTGTTCTTTGACTAGAAATCAGGCGTTAGTGAGCACACGAGTTTCTGACCGTCTCCTCAGTTCCTTTATAACGGCAGTTTCATATTTTTTTGACACCGTTAGTATAATTTTATATATTTCTTGATATTTTCTCAGTTGATGAAATATTGTGACGTGATGTACAGTCTGTTAGCTTTTAGTATATACCTCGGCTACTATCGGATAGAATCGGATATATTCGTGTAATAGAAATATCGGAACAGAAATATGAACTTAACTTTACATAACTTTTCGTGAAGAAAAGTTTTATACAGAGCAAGAGGTAGTATTACACTCGTGTGCTTTCGGCAAAAACCGAAGCCTACTCTAGAGCCCGAGGTATATTCTAAAAGCGAACAGACTGTGCTTGTGAATGTGGACTTTTCAAAATGACGTCCCTTCAAATATTACGTGACTCTGCAAGGAAATGAGATGTTTCATGAATACACGGATAGTGTCGGTATTGGTCATACATTCTCGACTTTCATAGCCAGTAGCTGGTCTCTAATTACGCTCTCGAACAACCTTGACATAAAGCACTAAAAGGCAATCAATACATAAACAAGCGAGGCCTCCCCCGTAAATAAATACAAAGGAAACCATTACACATAGCATATATTATGACAAGAAAATATTAGCACCGATTAACGGCTTAAGCGAGGTAGCAATTCTTTTTGCATGCTGCTGTAATTATAAACCCACTGGTCGACTAATATAAACCATGGTACTAACACACTTGGTAGGTATATTATCAGAAAACAAGTAACAGGGAATAGTTTCACTAATAGAAAATCTTACATTTTCTGGGTATGAAAAATTAGCTAAGAAAAGGTATCCTCGGTTTTACTCCAATAACATTCAATGTACCTTAAAATACCTGTTTGAAAGGTGGATTTCTAACCCGTTTGCTATCATAAGCATTGTTTATCAGAAAAAATAATAAGCGGTCAGTTAAAATAGCTGAAATGGGGCTAATTTGCTCTCACTTAAAATTTTTACCATCCCGGAATAAGCCTCCGTGGTGGAGCATGGCCTAATTTGCCTGCGATGCAGGAAGAGACGCGTGCCCCAGCAGTGGGGACATACAAGAGTTGATAGCCGAAAGATTCTATACTTCATTGTCACATGACAGGTACTGTTTGGATCCTAAATTTACTATCATAATCAAGTCTCGGCGCAAGTGACACTTGGACAACCAAGTGTCACTTTCAGAAGATAGTTCGCATATGCCGGTACCGCGGGCTGGACTATTTAGATAATCGCGCGGGGTGATTACACCGGCGGCCCCGACAGTAAGATGATGGTATAAATCACCTGTTAATGAGATGTCATAAATTGGTTCTTAAATAATTGTAAATGGAAAGTGTTGCAGTGGATGAAGAATGGCGATTCTCGTTCGTGTTGTTCTACAAGATAGTGTGTTAGTTTGACAATAAGTTAGGCTAATTTTTAGGGTTCCATACCTCAAAAAATGAAACGTAACCCTTATAGGATTACTTTGTTGACCGTCCGTCTGTCCGTCTGTATGTCAAGACTCTTTATCTCGGAAACGCGTGGAGGTATCATTTACGATATCGAAGTACTTAAATGCAAATTTCTACGGAACCCTTAGTGCGCGAGCTGATTCGCTCTTGACCGGTTTGTTTTTATATTACAATGCAACGACTGCAAATAACAATATAAATGTTAGAAAACGTTTATTGGAAACGTTCACGTTTCATACATTTTGCATTAATTTTTCAACATCCGTGGAAACGTGCAGAGAACACCACATCAACCTTTACGCGCGTGCACTCTACTCAGTTACGTTACGGATGATTTTGCAACAAAAATGTAAAGATAACCGACTGTACAGCTAAAACAACACCTTCATATCGCTTTCGCAATTTTCGGTACCTAAAAGTAAATAGCGCCAATTTTCCTGTCAGCCAAGTTCAGAGTTATGACCTGAGTTGGAGCTAAACCTCCTTAGTTAACTAGATAGCCGTGGAAGAGGTAATCTCGTACGTTGTAAAAGCCACGTGCCTCCCATCCATTCTACACAGTGTAGCTAATGAACGATAGAGCACAGGCCAGATAGATGCTATAAAATAAATAGATTTAAACATTATTGGAGGTGTAAATACATTTATCGTTGGCCTGGCGATCGCTGCAGCAGCTTGACTAGGGCTGGAAATAAACAAATACATTGATGACATTTTTTGTTCTACCTGTAATCGCCCACAAGTTTTATACATTTGTGAGACAGTTAAGATTTCGTACAGCTTGATCTAAATTAGGACACTAAAAATTCTTTTTTTTTTTTGTTATAATCGTATGTGACTGTAAAGTATAAATTAGGACACTAAAAATTCTTTTTTTTTGTTATAATCGTATGTGACTGTAAAGTTTGTTGAGTATATTTCTAAATGTCATAGTTTATAAACAGTTGTAACGTTGTATATCATTTATAAATAGTAAGAACTGGAACGACTTCAGGTGTTGTTTTATTTGTAGATAATAATTATGTAGTAATATTAAAAAAGAAAACTGGATAAAACGGATAAGCAGGTAAAATAGTCAGGTCTGTTCGAAGGGTATAGTAGTAGCATGTAGTAGTGATGAAAAATGAGGGAAATCGAAGAATGTGTGACGTAATTTAAATATTTGAAAATTATAGATTGAAAAAGAAATAAAAATGGTGTGAAGAGGTTTGCACCGTCGCACAGTGACATTTAGAAATATGTACACTTTAGTATCGATAGATTTATTTTATAGATAGATAGAATATTCTTTATTGTTCACCGAAATTACAGTAACAGAAATTATATAAAAATATAGTACAATTATTTTATCCACTGTATAAGTATTTTTTTCAACTCGGCCGAGTTTAGATAGAGGTCGTATAGTGATTAATGAATACCGTCTCGGTGAGGATATTTGAAGGAAAAGCGTTTAATGAAAACAGTGGAAAGATGTGTACCGGATTGCTTGTCTCGTCTAGAATTACAGCGGAGTATCTCTCCCTGTAGTAGTGTAATACATATACGTGCAGTCAAAACGGGTCAACCTATTCCTTTTTGTGGTAGTACTGTGGTAGTGTGGCAGTAAGAAGCGCTGTCGACTGCATTTAACGGTGATCGCTTCTTTCTGCCTAACTCCTTCCTATCATTATTTTTATCCTAAGCACGGGTCCGTAGGGACACGGTTTTTTAAGGCATTTGTCGCTAGTCCGTCCCGACAGCTCGCCACAAGCTGCTTTGCGATGGCTGATTGCGCCAGTGATACATCTATAGCTGGGTCGTCACATCGTTATCGTTATCAACCCTAATATGTCCCCACTGCTGGGGCACGGGTCTCTTGCTGCATCGCAGGAAGGTTAGGCCATACTCCACCACGGGGGCCAAGTTCGGATTGGTGGAGGTTCGAAAGACAGTGGCGGGCCTTACTGTCAGAACTTATCAAGCCGCCCATAAGGCCTCTGACATGGCTTAACGAATGCCATTACATGACAGCGGACACAACTTAATGTGCCTTGCGAAGCACCGAAGTGAAGGTTGCATTTCGTTTGATTTATTTATTCGCAATTTTAATACGATTAAGACTTTATTTCCTTCCTCTCAGCATATTAACAAAGTTCCAGGGACCAAAGGTCGTCACATGCCGACGCCTTTTTATTACTAATATTGCATCTGTGAGTACATATATGCGCAAGCACTATAAAATAATCTATTTATTACATTAATCTATCTAGGATCTTAAATAATCTATCTAATTTCTGGCATTTGTATGCCAGAAATTAGATTCACGAGGACTCGATTCAATTTTTTTTAGTCTAATGAAACAAATGTTGCTTCTATTCAGATGAATAGCGTATGTCACACGGTAAGTAAAACAATGAAAGTAAAAAATACAGCTCATCACCTTTACACTTTCAATCGGAATACGACTCTATCTACACTCTTTGCATAGGATCTACCAGGTGATCGTGTGTTCGATATTGAAAAGCTATTGTCTATATAACAATAAAATTTAGCGCTGAAGCGATCGCTGTGGTGTTGAGTCCAAGCACTGCCTTTTGATACCACAATTTGTCCCCTAATTTGCTTTGAGGTAAGTTAACTAATTTCAAAGCACGCGGTATAAGTTTTACGAGCTAATCTCTCGAGTCCGGTATTTTGGTAAAGGAATTGATAATATCGCACTTAATTATCGAGTATGTAGTTAACACGAATAGTTACGTGTTTCTCTGACTAAACTATAAAATTTTATGGTCAGATTGAAATTCTGAGTTCCACATTCTGCTATTGCTCAGGACAGTATGGCAAAACCAGTGAGGTAAAAACTAATGATATTAATATACGAGTACCCAGAAAAATAGTACATCTCTATCGGTATTGTTTTTCTCTCAATGAACGTTATCATTCCCAAACAACAATCTATCTTTGTTTTATTTACTTGTTCCTTTAGATATCAAACGAATTTCTCTTGCCATCCATCTCATCAACAATCGTACTACATCTCCTTGAGGCTTGTTTCGGGCGCCAACGGCCAAACCACTAAACCAACTGGAACAACCCGATGTTGAGCTCTTTATCCATCTAATCCTGATCGAAACTCATGTTTTGTCTCTTTCTTCGCCTACGGGTTAAAATAGTAAAGTAGAGCTTGTGTCGCTGGAAGAGTGAATAGACAACGATTTTGACTCGGGGAGTAGGGAGCTCATTAGAATGATTGATGTTCGGTTTGACTGCAAAAGTGTGCCTACCTGTGAGTAAGATTTACTAGCCACAACGGCCTGAGCCCACTAAAGTGCTTATCTCCATAGGGACAAGGTTCATAATAGTTTGGCAGATGGGTGAATTTTGGTAGCGCTCGGATTCAGCGCCAAAGTCACGATTCTAAGGCGCATGCGTGTAATGATATACAATGCACGAGCTCTATTCTGAATGGATGAGGCGATAGGAGCGAGATGGATGGAATGCTGAGTACAGGGCGTTCTTAAATTGAATTTTCTATTGGAGAACAAATAGAGCTGACGCAATTTGAAGGTTGGGAGTGATTTAAATATTAAAAAGGGAGACGACGAAAGAAAAACGTAAAATCACATAGAAAATACAACAGTCAACAGAATATACGACGGCCTCGGTGGCGCAGCGGTTTGGCACGCTGCTGTAAAACCGTAGGTCTAGGGTTCGATCCCCGGCCGAGTCAAACTAGGAAACCAACTTTTCTAGTTTGTTTCAGGTCTATGTATTTATTGTATTAAATCTATCGTCGAGTTAGCACCTATAACACAAGTCATTTAGTTGCACTTAGTAAAGGGCTAACGAGATCTGTGTAATATGTCCATGAATATTTATTTCTTGTTATTATTATTAATAACGGCTGAAATTTGGGTAACAGCATAAAATTTATATATTACTTATAAAAGTAATTATAGGTAAAATAAGACGGTGGTATTATGATTCTATCGACTATGTTCTCGCAAAACTTCGTCAAATCTTAATGATTTCGATTATTTGGTTTTGTAGAATACGTTTAGCGTCCTATTAGTCCCATTTTAATATGGTGAAGATGTGATGAAGATAATTTTATTCAGAGATAACATCCAGTTGATGCACCTATCACATTTAGAGCAAATGGTATTAAAGGTCCCTTGGCCTTTGGTATCCACTTCATGCAAGCCTCAAAAGACAGTGAAACTTAGGATATATTGTATACGGCAAAAATTAGATATGCCGATAGAAACTTAGGTAAGCCTTTATACATGAATTTTGTTTTCTGCTGTGTAGAATAAAGAGTTCTAATCTAATCTGTAATATAAAAATGAATCGCTGAATGTGTTGGTAAGCGCAAATCTCGAGAGCAGCTGAACCGATTTCGCTTATTCTTTTTTAGAATAATCCTTGAAGTACGAGGATGGTTCTTACGGAGAGAAATAAAATAATTGACTGTTAGGCGGTACGAAGTTCGCTGGGTCAGCTAGTATAATAATAATAACAATGAACAATCATGACAGAAACGTGCTAAAGATGATGAGCACCCTGTAAGCGGGTGAGAGATTTGAATAAATAATTACAGCAGATGTCGGCGGGTGATAACAATTAAATTAAGAGATACGTGACGCTCGCGTGCCTCGCCTCCGGTCGTGATGTTGTGACGCAATGAGATGGAGAGGATTGGTTGCAGGCATGCGGCATAGACATACTACGCTAAAGGCCTGCGCAGACAAGGGACTATCCCCCGGGTACTTTTTTGTCCGTCGATATAAATCTCTTATAAATTGTATCGAATAACGCACAGGAAGGACTAAAAGTATCCCGTACAAAAACGTCCCACAAGTTACCAAGGACATCAAGAGACCGGACTCGATAAATTCGGTGTTTTCTTTTAAAACGCCGTTTCTTTTTCAACTTCATGTAAATTACAACCGAATGTAACTTCAGAATATTTGCTTCCATAGCGTACGCTTCACTCAATTTCCGGGGAAAAAAAGAGCGCACACCGTAGGCGACGAGTCCGCGAGAAGTACTCGGAGGACATTTTGTACGATTCAGGGATTTTTGTCCCTTGGGAACAAAAGTCTCTCGTTTGCGCAGGCCTTAAGATAGTATCTCGCACAAAATTCCGGTCAAAAGCGAGGCGATACGCACACATTTACGTAATAAGTGTGCACCTGCGCGGATTGTAGAAGGGATGTTTGCAGACACAATTTCGACTACCCCTTTGTTGTCTCACTTCGAAAGCTTTGACTGCGGTTCTACGCCGTATAATTCTTTGGCAGGCAGGGTGCACTTAGGATTGACACGCACAAGTCGCGGCCTTGTCTGTTGTAAAATGTATGCACTTATAAAATGTATCAAAATGTACCAAAGCAGAGACTTTAGGGAGTTGTGCCTACAAGTGCGTTCAGGCCCTTATAAACTGAACAAACCATGGAAAATGAAGGCAAAAGTGAATAAAAATAAAATCACTAACATAGCAATAAGGCCTCCAATTGTACCTCTTCTTTTGTTACTGTTGTCTCTGTAATTATTTTCTGGTGTGTACAATAAAGAATATTCTTATCTTATCACTTTTTATTTCTTTGATTGCCTCGTTGATCAGTTAACAGGCTTCGCACAATTCTTACAAGTAGCCGCCATGGTTGATAAGTCTGAATGGCCTGTCTGGGTGAATTTTCATTATTGTGATGACCTTGCCTGGTTACTACAGCACAGAATGTTCTAGTTCTTGGCCAGGACATTGAATTTTTGTGTTAATGTGGAAGTCATTTAATTTTTTTAAGTTTCCTAAATTCAGGTAAGTATTCATAAGCTGTCTCAATAGGATCTCGAATATTTGGATTCACAAAAAAAACATTAACATTACATACTTCCTATAAAATTGTAGGTTTTAGTGGCAGCTGTGTGTATATGAGTCTAAACCAAAAACGCTATGAGATATCAAAATTTTATCAAAGCTGATGATCTTAGAAATGGCTAAACCAATGTCCACCAAAGTTAGCTTGAAGCCATTCCGATTAAATTAGTACCTATACCTAAAGAAAACCATAAGAAAAAAAACTGTATTTGAAACTGGTAAGCTCCTAAGTTATGATCCCACTTCTTTTATGTGATGCATAAAGTCGAAAACTCATCAACCTCTACAATCACGCTACTTAGTTACATTACTAGCGACATTGCAACTAAAATGTAAAGGTTAACCTGCTGTTGGCTGTACTGGGTCCAAAGAACCGAGATGACGTTCATTTTCCATCATCCAGAATGCCATGAATCGCATATCATACGGTTTGATAAAAACTATAGCACTCAGTGAGGCGTAATTGAGTGCCCGGCTCGATGACAGCAAAGCATTACGCCATGAAAATCGCCCAGTTTACTTATAACCACTGAAAATGTGGACTTGAAACTACTACTACAGAATATGACGTAGTACTTATCTAAAATAATCTGTGCAACAGTCGCAAAAAATTATCGAATGAAACGAGATATTTTTTACAGCCCTATCAACATTAAGATAAGTATTTAATAAGTCTGTGGTCCCGATCTAGAGAACAGTGCCACCATCTTAGCTGTCCAGTTGCGAGCGGCGCTAGTGGAGAATTTGGGGTGCCATTTTAGAAATTTACTTAGAAAGAATGAAAAATTTAAAGTCAAAGGCCCTTCTTTAAATGTAAATAAAATATATCTATAAATCAACAGAAAGCGGAATGTTTCTTTTCAATATGGCAGGTGACTAGGCCGTAATTATAATTTTGTCCATCTGAACAAATAACTTGGTGGCGCTGTAACCTCTTCTGTCAACTTTACTACAACAGTCAAGCAAGAAGATATAAGATAAGATTCAATAAGAACGTGCACCAGTGGAAAAAGTTACATAAACTAACGCCTGTACACCAGAAAGTTAAGCAGATACCTTAGTTTGCCACTTGCTAGGATACATACAAACCTATTTGGCTTCATGAACTTAGATTTCATCTTAGATTCATTCCTTAGATGTTGCATACATGCCCGCCGGTTTCAGGTACCATAACACGTGTGATAAATATACATTTTAACAAGCATCAACGTGGGTTAGCTGGAAGAAAATACTATCTAGTAATACACCTCGCTTTTGTACAGCGATATCAATCCGACGTAAAACCTAACTGCAAAGTAGGTACTCGGGGCTGCAAGTGATGCAAATTACTTCAGCCAGATGTCGCTGCCTGTAAATAATACAGAGAATATTGTAAAGAGGTTCGAAATTTCGCTGATGCCTGCAATTACTCATTAGCTCAGTTGGGAGAGCGCTGGTACGGTTAGGTCGCGCGTTCGAGTCCCGCCATGGGCGGAAAATTTTAGCCTCTAAATAAGTTTTCAATAACGAATCGAATTCGAGAGAATTCCAAAATTGATTAAATAAGCTTACACTCTAAGGCTTAGTGGTCAATTTCTACATGAATAAAACATAGAAAATATGATGTTTAATACATATGATGTATTACTGATCAGCGGACGAGGCTGCGTAATATCGCGCCTTCGTCGTGTCTCTAACCTGCGCGCTTTATTCAATGAGATCTAGTTCTTGATGCTCGGAATGCCGCCCTAAGAACATTTGCTGACCAGAACTCTGCAATGGGCTTAAACGAGAAACTATGTGTATATTCATCAGAATGGATCGCCATACACGCGTCCCTTGCGTCGAAACCACCTATTCTTTGAAATATAATCAACGTCAAGAGATATAAATCAGGGATTGGTATTTCTTGAATCTATGAAGGGTTGCCAAACTGGGAGTAGCAAATCACTAGATATACATTATATTTCAACGTATTCATCGATTATTATCAACAATTTGTTTACAACCAAGCTAAGCCTGACTGGAATGGAATATACGTAGCTGGGAGCTTAACAAAAAACCCTGTACTTTCACTGCAAATAGGTTTTGTGCTGTCTACCGTACTATACGTCAGCATAAGCTTCTTTCAACTGCAATTTAGTCGAATTCCACGTTATTTTAATATTTTCTCTACGATTATCGATTCAACACGAATCCATCTACATCAAATCGGCATGTAAGCCCCGTGCAGCCTGTCCACACGATACAATTGTTTATTTATGAGTTCATAGCTGGTATATATTGGAAACATATCGGTATGTGCTGGTAGCTGTCCAGTCCGGCCCAGATACCGCGTCAGTACGCATTCTATGGATTGTTACGATTTTTGTGCGAGCATTTGCAGCCCAGCGGGACACTGCAAACTGTTAATTGTGAAAATTAAATTGGTTTCTAGCTGCGTTCTGTTTCTAATGGGTGTCGTTAAAGCGTTAAGTTACATGTTCTAATTATATGGGTTTTACAAGTGGGCACGTAGAGAAGCGGTTGGTCTTTGAAGTGTTTTTTTTATTAATGATGAAATCCGTTGTACATGGCCTGAGAATTCCCGACACCATGTTGACAGGATAAAAATATTTAAACCAAAATAAAAACCTCTTTCAAAATAATTAATAAAAGAGCACTGATAACGTTTTTCCTTACTAATTTAATTGGTGCCCGGTAATTTCCAAAAAATAGTGAGGCCTACAGCATCTATGACATTTCGGCCCCAAAAGTGTGAAGCACAGCAACCTAACAATATAGAAATAAGTGCGCATATGACGTAAATATGTCTTTGCAAATTAAAGAGTGATGATTTTATGATAGATTCCAACAACCCATCTTGACTTAATCGCAAAAATGAGACGACCTCTAAGTTACCCGTTCTCTAAAACATCAATGGGATCGGACAGCGTGTTAGAGATTATACCATACGTAAAAAATATAAAGACAAATTGAGTCGATTTCGATTTCAACCCTGTTTGTCCCCACTGCTGGGGCACGCGTCTCTTCCTGCATCGCAGGGAGTTTAGGCCATACTCCACCACGGGGGCCAAGTCCGGGTTGGTGGCTGTTTGTAAGACAGTGGCGGGCCTGTCAGAAGTTGTCAAGCCGCCTTTATGGCCTCTGACATGGCTTAACGACTCCCATTACATGACAGCCGACACCCACGGCTTAACGTGCACTCGGGAAAATGCCGCTAGCGGTAGTAATGTCACCCATCCTGCACCTGACCGCGCCTGTGGTTGCATAACTCGAGTGATTGATTCCAATCACTCGGTTCGACTAGGCCACGAGAAATTGAGTACCACTTCTTGTTTTCTGTCGGTTAAAAACACTTTAAATATTGATGTGCCTCCAATGTAATATTCAATGTGTAACTGGCGTTGCTTTTTGTGACCGCATAAGATGTCAGTGTATATTTTTAAACTGATATGGACGAAACCCTAATAACGAATGTCACCATTGCTTCAAATATCAAGGTTCAAGCCCGAAACTGTAACTTTTCTCTCAATTCCAAATACGGACAAATTACATTATGCTATTACGCTCCTGGAAGTCTGGTTACAAACCGTGTAAAATAACTCTGTTGATTTTGTAGTATTATTAATATAAAAAAATCGTAGTATATTTTTTGATTTCCCAACGCAAAGCTGAGCCGAGGATCCAATAATTATTGAATTGGGTTCGAACCCCGGCTGGGGACAAAAAATCCCCAGATTTTGGATGTTTACATTTTTGTGATGTCGTGGTTTCTGGGTCCCACGACACAAGGTGTGGGGCCAGAAGCAATGTATGTGCCTGTATCTAAATGTTATGTTATTTTATGTTAATTGACAGCTTTGATCTTACTTGTTTTTATTTCTTGAACAATAATAAAGTGTCCGACGGTACTTAATTATTTAAAATATTGTTTATTTAAAATATTGTGTTTTGTTTTGTATTACTCATTACATTTCATTCTAACGGCTCGCTGCTCCTACATTGTGATTTGTGAATAGTAAAATATATGTGAATAGTATATATTGAATAGGCCCAAGCTTTGCTAAGGTGGTTTAATCTAAAACCATTTCTTTATGTATGAGTTTAATGAAAAATATTACACACACACAACTAGTGATGATAACTACCTACTCCTACACTGTTGACGTCAATACATGTTTTTTTTATTTTCCGTAGTACAGGTGGCACTTGACCCCAGTCACATGGTAAACGAAGACCTTACCTGTTAAGTGCCAGTTGACCCTAGTTTTAAAAATACCCAGGTTATGCCTACTTAGAAAACTAAGTTAATTATTACTATTTTTTATAACTTTTTTTACTATAATAGGAAATATATTATAACCTTGTTATGTCTAACCGTAGAAAGCAGCTTCCTTCAAAGTTTTCGACCTTGTCAATTTTATTGTAAAACGATTCATATAGTAAATAAACATAACGTTTATTAATTTTTCATTTATTTATAACTCTGCCCCGCGGCGTTACCCGCACTTTATGATTTTTTCCATGGCAATAAGACATTTTTTCGCAGTAAAAACTTACGTGTTAATCCAGGGTGTCAACTAACTCCATACCAAATTTTATTAAAATCGCTCCAGCCGTTTAGACGTAAAGAAGTAACAAACACACACTCACAAACTTTCGACTTTATAATATTAGTGTGATGTGATGTGATAAGAAATGTCACTAACATCGGCGCAAGCGCAAGAAGCCCGAGAGTGAAGATTGTAAATAGCCGTAATAAAGTATGAAACACAAAGTAGAGTAAACGTGCAGTTCTCATTACAGGTTGTATTTAAATTGAGCAAAAACCGCGCGTATCTGGATATGTCGCCCACGGTACCAGCTTGTTTGACTACTTTTTGCCTTCGAGAAAAACTCTCTCGAGAAAGCCAAGACATCCCTTGCAAGTAGATTGTGTTGTGGATGTGGCATTCAAATTAGCGGAAAAGCCGCGCTTTCACGATCTTCGTGCACTCGGGCCGAGTAACCAAAGGTTTTGGAGGAGGACACTAAGATCGAGAAAACTCAGTTCACATAATTTAGCCGGGTTCACATAATTTAGCTCCATAAAAACTTAAGTTTTATGGAGTTTTTACGTCTAAGGTTCATCACGATAGGCGCAGAAACAAATGATGTGTAGTGCTTAGTCAAAATCTGCTGAAAATAATTATTTTATTTGTGATATTATTCTCTTATACTATTTTTATTTTTAATGCACGATCCCTAAGGACAATTTTAAAAATACATAATGTACGTAATACAGAGAATAGTGTAAAGAGGTTCAAAATTTCACTGATGCCGGTGAGTCACCCATTAGCTCAGTTGGAAAGAGCTCTGGCACGGATTGCCAGAGGTCGCGGGTTCGAATCCCGGCGTGGGTTGAATTTTTAGCCTCTAAATAGGTTTTTAAAACGTTATTCTCTTGTTTTACATATAACTGATATTGTTTCAATTTCAAACGAAATCAAATCGAAGTATTTTGTTCAAAATTCTCAAAAACAGTAACTTATTGAACGCTGCAAGTAAAACTAGGTGTCCATTTCAAAATCTAGTTCATTTTAGACATAAATTGACCAAAAAACTCCAAACTTTGTCTTTTAGTAAAAATGGACTAAAACATTTCATTTCCCCAAAGCACGTTTTGCACCTAGAAAACGAACTGTTTTGCATAACAGTAGGTACTAAGCAGAAGGTGCGTCTTAAGATTAATTGCAAGTTACCTAGTGAAAATATTACAATACAAATAATCCGACCTCTAAAAAGTTTTAAGAATTTCAAACCCTCTACAGCCTAAGCGTGTTGGATTTATTAGGTGTTGAAGTTCTTGCGGTTAAAAAAATCATCAATCAATCAATCAAGTACTCGTCGACTGCTGGGTGTTGCTCCCTTAAGGCACACCACTTCGCTCTGTACTCGGCCATACTCTTTTAGCCGCTTCCAGCAACCTGCCTCAGATCGTCCGTCGAGGGACCTGGTTAGGAATCATCATCATACTTTACATCACATCATCCCACTAATATTTTAAAGGATTTTTTTTATTGTTCTTTATTTCCAGATATATTAAACAATCTTGTAACACCACAACACAGTATAGGTATACAAGAAAATTAAGGTTATCATGTTTACAGGCTAGACTCACCTCTTAAAACATTTTCAATTTTAAAGGATTGTGAGTGTGTATGTTTGTTACTTCTTCCCGACACCCTGCTACTTAGCTGACACCCTGGTTACCACGTAGGCTACGTTTTACTGCGGGAAAATAGCTTATTCCCAAGGAAAATCGATAAACCGCGGGTAACACCGCGGGTAACACCGCGGGACAAGCTTATTCCCAACGGAAATTCGATAAACCACGGGTAATACCGCGGGGCACAGCTAGTTATAAATGTTTTAACCTTTAAGCAATGTTTTACCTTCTCCACTCGTTGCCCTACGCGCCGTGCTCGCTAGCGTGCTACTGGCAGGCAAACCAGCCGCGTCTGGCTCCAGGGAGAAAAAACTGTATCACTGCGACGACGCCGTGCGATAGAAAAATGCCGCCTCGAGTAGCGGGATTACATAGAGAGTGAAAACAACGTTCGACTAGGGAACATCTACGATTGGAAATCGTGCTTGACCACAGCTTGTGCGCGCTTCCATCGAAGTCGTACGACGTCTGAGTGAAAAAAGTTCAACAGTTACGTTGAAGTTTAGATTTTTAGAATAAAAGTGAACGCGCCGGCGGGATTGTCTATGGGCGCCCGCCCGCACTAGTTTTTTTTTGGTTTTATTGTCTGTGGCCAAATTGACATTTCTGTACTTTACTGAGCCAACATTTTTTGGTAGCAGAGCGTGACTGATCTTGGTATCCAACATTAGAGTGCGTTTCACATTATAGTTGCTTTCAAGAAATTCTTATCACCATGTAGTAGGGACTATATTTGCTTAATCCAAAGGTCTTATTTCGTGAAACGCACTCTAGAGATTCCACATTTCCTACCCCTCAGTTGAGTTCTTTAAGTTAATTGCGGATTAGACAATGTTAAGAACCGAAAAGTCAAATGTCGAGACCAGAAGAGAAAAATATAGCGAAGCGTGCGAGATTGTCAGGATCGTGGTAAGTAGCAAAACCTTGCCTCTGCCTACTCCCACGGGACACAGACACAGAGTTTATGTATGCGTGTGAAACCAGAAACTTATTAGTTTCTGGTTTCACACGCATACATTTCATTTCATTCTGGTAATCAAACGTAGAAGTTTGGTGTGTTTTAATAGGATATGTTATGTTACTTGGAAAAAAAAATTAAGCGCCACTTTTGCCAACTCACTACCACGCAGGTTGGTGAATTGTATTTGATAAGGTTTTAATGTGTCTTTTCTTATAAACTAATAAAATTCAATACGTGGCAAATCTCATACAAAAAAGAGAATAGAGCCTTCTCTTTCCGAGAAACTTTCTTTTTCACTTGTTTTTTTAGATATTAAAAGAACAATGACAATGATATCATGTAGGAACCGACTTAATAAAAAGAAACTTATAGAGATGGGATTAAAGTAAGAGATTTTATTACAAATATTACAAAAAAACAAGTCTTTGTACGTATTGAGAATATGTTAAATAGATAGATAGATAGAGAACACTTTATTGCACATAATAAAGGAAATTACACAGATGTTCTACAATATACAAAACTTTGTGAGCCAAGTACGTACTGCGTTTTACCGATTCAAATCGTTATCGTCTAGCAACTCTCGCAACTCCAATATGTCTATTATAAACATAAGTAGCAGCCATCTTACAGTGGAAAGTGAATAGGGCGTGGTCAAACTGCTTCTAAGAGGTGTTATTTCGCTGCACTAGTTAGTGTCTTTAGGTTTGTTGCAAAGAGAGCCTTCTTTTCACAGACTAGAGAATAAGTGGAGATGTAACTGACCGACTGATCTTTTTGTACGACTCGTCCCGACCGACACTGTAGTCACTACTACAGTGACTACTTCAACTTCCATTTTGGTGGCGTTGGTGCGCTCGGATATGACTCGCGTAGTAAACCTTTTTTATAAAGGTTCAGTCACATTGCAGATATGCAAGCACACCATTAATGTATGTATAATTGATCGCTAGTGGACACCAAAATCTTTAACTTTTAGGCTTCTTGGCGATCCAGTTCGGATCGCCGAGGCTTCTCGGCGCAGGTCACTCGCTTCTTGACGCAGGAAGAGAGGAAGAGGAGGAAGAGGAGAGAGAGAACTTGAAAGCCTTCCAGTAATCTCTCTCTCTCGTCCTACTCGGATCACCGAGAAGCTTCAAAGTTAAAGACTTTGGTGTTGATCAGAGCTCTCCATTCCGGTTGACAATTTACAATTAACGAATTGACAATTTTTGCTCCCATTGAAAGGGCTCAATGCGGTATCTCTTCAGGTGGCGTTTCAGCACATCTTGGTACCTAAAGAGCTGACCGTCTTGTTTACGCTTGCCCTCCTCAAAATCCGAGTAGAAGTAGTGTGTAACTACTGGCTGCTGTAATGATCGCGCTTGTACCACGTACAGTAAAACTTGGGTAATATGTATTTATAGTTAGCTAAATTTCAAGGTTTCGAAACACGGTTTTTAGGTTTTTTGATGTTTGCTTTCTCTTTTGTTTGAAATACCAAATTTAGCTTTTTTTCCTTCTTTTAGTAGTATGTTTGAAGATGAGGTGGAATGAGACACAGCTTTTCACATCATTATTTTAAACGCAAACACCGCTTTAACCACTGACCGATAAACAACCAATTATTCGACCGTAAATTTGCAATGATTACCGCGAAGAAGACGAAAATAATGTCATAAAATTCATAAATAATGAGACCCTACGTGCTCGACCCACGAAATTACCTCATGATTAAGTCGAGACGAGCTGAATCAAGTCATAACGAGGTGAATTTCGGTGCATCGATGATCGATGCGGAAACTATTATGCTGGAGTCACACAAGCAGATTCCATCTCAGTTTTTTCAACCTCCTGATCTCTAGGTGATTTACCCATTTGTTGGCTGGAGGTGTGAGCAAAGCACCAGAAGATATTGGTTGCGAAAAAGCGCGCGAGAATTAGATGCCAATTTACATCGAGTGCGCCTGCGCTGCATAAATTTGTGAGCAGAAAGGGCGGAGGGTCCGGTAGATTTCACAAGAAATCATTCTTCGCATTATTTTATGGGATAAATGAATTTGACAGTCTAAATTAACTCAGTGCCTGTGTTATTTATAAAAACTAAAATCCATTAAAAACTGTTCAGACGGAGTTTAAGCTGGTTTATAACAGGAACGCCATCTTAAGACTGGTAGAATCGACTTTGTGTAAATTAAACTGTTTTTATTTGTACGAATAACTGGAATTTATAAGATATAAGCATAATGCATAACAGTGATTCAGTTAGACATGATCTATTTGTACTTTAGTTGGCGGCGGTTGGCGGTTGGCGGCATTACTAGCTTTTTATTAGAACTGTATTTTTATTAGGAAGAGCCTCACCTTAACTGAAAGTTCAATCTAAGCTCAACTTAACTAAATTAACAACAAAATAAAAATACAACAATCACACACAAATAAAGTCTATAATTAAAAATATAAGTAAACTAAACACGTAGTCACAGCGTTCACCCACACCTACCGATACTTTCCCCCATAAACACACACACACACACACATACACACAACCGCACACACACACAACTAAACAGGTCTGTTCTAAACTTAATTAAATTTTTCAAACTTTAAAATTATTTTAAATGACGAAAGCACCTTATTATAATCATATTATATTTGTAATAGTTAAACAGTGTTAATCGCACCATTAGGGAAGGACTGACTCCTAAGATACAGGTTACCCTAGTTTAGGAGTCAGGACGCTACGAAGTATTATAAGAAAGCCGTGTACACATATTGAAAGTTACATTGTATCTTTTTGTCAATAAATTACTTACTTACTTACTTACTTACTTACTTACTTACTTACTTACTTACTTACTTACTTACTTACTTACTTACTTACTTACTTACTTACTTACTTACTTACTTACTTACTTACTTACTTACTTACTTACTTACTTACTTACTTACTTACTTACTTACTTACTTACTTACTTACTTACTTACTTACTTACTTACTTACTTACTTACTTACTTACTTACTTACTTACTTACTTACTTACTTACTTACTTACTTACTTACTTACTTACTTACTTACTTACTTACTTACTTACTTACTTACTTACTTACTTACTTACTTACTTACTTACTTACTTACTTACTTACTTACTTACTTACTTACTTACTTACTTACTTACTTACTTACTTACTTACTTACTTACTTACTTACTTACTTACTTACTTACTTACTTACTTACTTACTTACTTACTTACTTACTTACTTACTTACTTACTTACTTACTTACTTACTTACTTACTTACTTACTTACTTACTTACTTACTTACTTACTTACTTACTTACTTACTTACTTACTTACTTACTTACTTACTTACTTACTTACTTACTTACTTACTTACTTACTTACTTACTTACTTACTTACTTACTTACTTACTTACTTACTTACTTACTTACTTACTTACTTACTTACTTACTTACTTACTTACTTACTTACTTACTTACTTACTTACTTACTTACTTACTTACTTACTTACTTACTTACTTACTTACTTACTTACTTACTTACTTACTTACTTACTTACTTACTTACTTACTTACTTACTTACTTACTTACTTACTTACTTACTTACTTACTTACTTACTTACTTACTTACTTACTTACTTACTTACTTACTTACTTACTTACTTACTTACTTACTTACTTACTTACTTACTTACTTACTTACTTACTTACTTACTTACTTACTTACTTACTTACTTACTTACTTACTTACTTACTTACTTACTTACTTACTTACTTACTTACTTACTTACTTACTTACTTACTTACTTACTTACTTACTTACTTACTTACTTACTTACTTACTTACTTACTTACTTACTTACTTACTTACTTACTTACTTACTTACTTACTTACTTACTTACTTACTTACTTACTTACTTACTTACTTACTTACTTACTTACTTACTTACTTACTTACTTACTTACTTACTTACTTACTTACTTACTTACTTACTTACTTACTTACTTACTTACTTACTTACTTACTTACTTACTTACTTACTTACTTACTTACTTACTTACTTACTTACTTACTTACTTACTTACTTACAACTAAATTTTTTATAAATATTACAACTGTCGCCTACCTGACAAACAATTTTTTTTTAATACTACAAGCTTCAGCCTTGCGAGCCTCGTATATTGTTCATGGCTCTCGAGTCAGTAACATAGACAAAAAAAGCACTTTTTGTGCAGGACTGTTAGCATAACAACTACTTTTCATAAAAAAATGGTAACTCATTTCATTACATAAAATACTGTCTGTAAAACTAAATATTACATAGGATTAAACCTTTCATAAGCACTACATATTATTCATTTGAATCCGGATTAACTAAGTATGGTAACAGTAAGGTAATCCAGATTCGAATAAAAAATTGAATTGGCACACACAGCTTAGTCATAAAAAATTCACTGCAATCCGAGTTTAAAATTTGTACAATACGAATTTTAAACGTAACACAGTTTTTTCTCTGGTTTGATATTTTATGACTTCACATACAACTTTCATTTTTAATAAATTGTTTGGCTAACACATTTTTGAACGTTCGATATTTAGATAAACTCGGCAAAATAATTTATTTTTCTTCTTCAGTCTATTCTAGCTATTCATTGTATTGAGGGCCCCTAAAAACTCGTAAAGCAGACCAGTCTCCTGACGTAGGTAAGTAAGTACGATCGAGGAGAAAAGTGGTAGTAAAGTTTCTGAAAGAATCCATTCGTTTACGATCAACAACAACTAGGCTTTTAAAGGGATATTATTTTGTCATTGACAGTACATGAAGTGTAGTGAGTATGTAATTTAGTAATACAGAAACGATATTATGCACAATAGTGTCGACGGCTATCGCAGCGCTACCTTATAATTATATCGTTCCAATCGATATCATCGGCTACTGACTGAATTAAACAGGGTTATTTCTCAAATGCGCAATTTTTGTAATATTTAAGTTGGATTATATTGTTTTTAATGCACTAACCCGTGCGAAGGACAATTTTTAAAAAAACCTATGTAGTTAATACTCTCTGTATTCTAAAGAGGTTCGAAATTTTACGGATGCCGGGTAGTCGCCCATTAGCTCAGTTGGGAGAGCGCTGGCACGGTTAGCCAGAGGTCGCGGGTTCAATTCCCGGCATGGGTGGAATTTTTAGCCTCTAAAGAGGTTTTTAAAAAAAATCATTTGGAGTTATCTGTTCATCTATTTGTCCACATTTTTTCAACTCCACTTTTAAATTTTCTATGGGTTTTGGTTTTGTTGCTGTTTTTGATAGATAATGCTTAAAACATATGCAATAAAGAGAATGTATCTTTAAAGCCAGTGATTGACTGAAGGCTGCGACATTAATAAAACGCGTCAAGTTGGAGTTATTTTTTTTTTATAAAAACATTGATATTTAGAAAAATGTAAGTCTGAGGAGAAACTCATCGAACAAAAGTTGTTGTCTTTTTAAAGAATTGCCTGTTTTAAGAAATAACCCTTTATATAGAGTACCTGATACAAGTATTATTGTGTTAGTTAATGTTATAGTAAGCATTTAGCTAGTGGCATTTTTCCGGGCGCTTCCGTGCTTCGCAAGGCACGCTAAGCCGTCGGTGCCGGCTGTCATATAATGGCAGTCGTTAAGCCGTGTCAGAGGCCTTATGGGCGGCTTGATAACTTCTGACAGTAAGGCCCGCCACTGTCTTACAATCCTCCACCAACCCGGACTTGGTCCCCGTGGTGGAGTATGGCCTAACCTTCCTGCGATGCAGGAAGAGACCCGTGCCCCAGCAGTGGGGGCATACAAGGGTTGATAACGAACGATAACGAAGCATTTAGCTAGGCGAACTGATTATGAGAGGATGAAGGCTAGTGGCGAGCTCGTGAGGGGAAGCGATCAGTCGTCACCACCCAGTTGGTTCGACAATATAGCCCAACAGCAATAGCAGCATAGCAAACAGTTGACGTACCGTCTATAGCATGTTAATCTTTGCATTTTTGTTGCACAATCGCCTAAAAGTAACTGATTAGTACATGTGTAGTACATATGCTACACTATAGTAAGTATAATGTACGTCAGGAAAAATATCAGTAACTTTAAAACTTTGGGTAGCAAAATAAATGTAATTACTACAAATAAACATAAACTCTCGTTCCCACTATTTAGGCTGGCAAAGGTTAATACATCCTTCATGGAGCATTGTATACGCTTCTATAATAAAATCCCTGAAGATGCTTGAACGGAAGCTTGCCTGAAACGCGGTTCAAAAAATGTGTAAAGTACACTTTGTGCCAATAGGGCTACTATAGCATAAAGGATTATTTAGATGACAATAATGTCTGGAATTAAAGCCAGAACAATGCATGATTTCTATGTTTTAAAATAATTATGTAAACTCTGTTAATTAAGGACTTTGAAAAGTCAAAGTTTGGAGTTTTTTTGTCCATTTTTTCTCCAAAATGATCTAGATTTTGAAATGGACACCTAGTTTAATTTGTAACGTTCATTAAGCCGCAGCTTCTGCGCTACTTTGAATTAAACCTTTTCATTTTATAAGAAGTGTGGTCAAGAAAGTACCAACGGTTTGAGGATTATGGATGTTATAGTTGTTATAGATTGGGAAGGTTGGAGATGTGTGCTGCCTAAAATGCAAAAGTGGCTGGATGTAATGGTGGAGTTGTGGTAAAGATGGGATGAGAAAAAGGGGACATTTGCCCAGTGTTTAAATATATTATAGACTATATAGGCGTATTCTCAATGAATACGTCTATATAGTCTATTATATATTAAAGGAATGGCTAGAATTTTTGTCTGAAAACCATATAAAAGCCCGACTTGTATCATTTCTTGAACAATACTCAAGTAGCCATTAAAGTTGATAACTTGTAAAAAAAATTAAGCCACTATGAAAAAACCGACCGAGTGCAAGTTGGAATCGTGTACTAAGTTGGAATCGCCGAAATGGTTTTATACAATTATTTATACGCAATACCTCAATATAAATTTCTACCTCAATATAAATTTAATTCTGATTTAGTATTTGCAGTTATTGCAGCTACAGAAACACAACGTTTATGAAAATAACTTAACTATTTAACTATCACGGTCCATGAGGTTCAGGCTGGTGACAGACAGACAGCCAGATAGACGGACAGTGTAGTCTCAGTAAAAGAGTCTTACCCTATGGATATATATATATATTGGCCTTTTTGAGATGATTTATCTGTATCTGCTGTTCTGTATCAATTTTCCGGTATACAATAAAGAATATTCTTATCTTATCTTATCTTATACATTGTCCAGTGGTATTTCCACTCACATTAGATGGGTGAAGGGACCACTCCGACGCTGTAGTGCCTGGGACATGGTTTTATAGATGGTGTAGGCTTGCCCATCACCTATACCATCCTGACAGCTTAGTCAGCCTAGCCCACAGGAAAAACTAGTCAATACATGCGGAGCCAACCAAGCCGCGGGTTTCCTAACGATGTTTTTCCTTCACCGTTAGCGTGTGGTATTGCGACTACAAATTCGCAAATGTACGTAACTTTAAAATTAAACAAAGTCATTGGTACATGCCCGCACTCGAGATCGAACCTAAGGCTCTCCCTATGGATATGGGACCCTAAAAAAAGGTACATGTAGACCTAAATGTTGTTAATATTGACAAATGGAACAATCAGCTGAAGTGCCTTTTCACCCTGTATATTTTCCGATGCGCGGCTACATCGCCGAAATGACGCATAACGACGTCCATCAGCGCCGATTTCGGGGCGATAATGGGATTTGTTCGCATTTATTTCGATAATTATAGTGGTTTCCAATCCTGCGGCGTTGCACAGCAAGTCAACGGCACATCGTATGCCCTCTTACTCTAAATGGTAAAAACGAGCGGGACAAAGCATACAACACTGCTTTCCAGAGTCTGTATATCGAGTGAATGCTAGGTCATTTATGAGTTATAGCGATCTCCAGACAGTCGGCCATTTTCTGTCGCTTCAGAAGACTTAAAATATGGACCAGAAATGCATAATTTAGTGCCTATAGCCGGCTGATGCTTCGTTATTCTCCATAGCGAATCGTCAGAGTTTCTATCGATAATGATCTAAGGAATTAACTTCCTCGAGATGGAAATAGCTATAGAAGATACCGAGCAGTTGACGTTTACCTAAACTATTATGACACACGTCGGTGTTCGAGGTACGATATGCCAAATTGATCGATTCGGTTGTTATGTTAAGGATGATACATACGTCATTTACCATAGTATTATTTATATGGACGTAGACTAGACGGTTAAATGGCCGATTTTACAAAATGTATGAGAACGTAGTGAAACAAGCGAAATTGGAGTGCGATTTCTTCGTTTCATTCACCCATACCCGCATGATGTTATGAGTAAGTGCCATAATAGGCATTCAGTGTCGTATGTTGTTAGAGAAAGGTTACGATTTGTTACCGCTATGTCCACTATAGAAGATACATAGATAGAATATTCTTTATTTGCACAGAAATTATGTAAAAATGTACTATAATTATTATTGCATTTCACCTTTTTTTTCTGCACTACCCTTTGCCTGTCTCTTCAACACCAAAGGTTTGCTGGAAGAGAATGCTTTTTGCATTAAGCACGCCTTTGTACATTTACTTGAATGTAACTAGTGCAATAAATTATGCCATTATGCCCATTTACTTTTTAAATAAATGGGCTTGCATGCCCAGTTTTCTTATTGGAACCGGAGCACGTCAATGGAGCACTTTGGTTGGCCAACATCAACTACAAAAACATGAGTATAAATTTAGATTATGCTATTGCGATAACCTTTAATCAAAGAAATATTAAACCAGTAGCCGCAATTAGGTACCAAAACTGGGCATCACAAACGGCGCTATCAATCGCATATCAGTTGCTACGAAACGATCATTACCAACCCTATATCCAGACTGAGCGATAACGTAAATAGGGACTACAGAACGCCTGATTTTGTCTGAGATATTTATATAGCATCTCAACCATTATAAGCATGCATTCTAGTCAATTACATTATAGACAAATTAGCAACAAACATGTAACGGCTCATCTCACGACTGCCTCGTTGGTCTAGTGGTTAAGGCGCTTGGTTACCAAGACAGGAGGTCGTGGGTTCGATTCCCACTGGGCCCGCCGTGCAACTGTCCAATTGGCCTCGGTCTGGATGTGTTTTCATTTTGTGACGTCCTCGCCTGATTACCATAGTACAGGGTATCCTAGTTTGGGACCAGGTCAAGTGATTGTATTGTATGAAAGTGAAAGTTATAAAAGTTATTATTACCTGTTCTACAAACTCATCATATTGAGTCCAGCAAGATTGTCAACGGGGTGAATCAGTCAACCGATTTTTCCCATTTGCTCTTTCGTTACTTCTTCTTCTTCTTCTTCAGGCTATATTATGTAGTCCACTGCTGGACACAGCCCTCCCCTAATGATAGCCATAACGCCCTGTCTAATACCATCATTTGGGGGTAATGCCCATAATCTTTCGTTACTCACTTGTCAAAATAATACACTACCATAACCTGTAGATGTTTGCTTGATTTTGTTCACACCATTAGTATCTTTGCTATGTACTGTGTTTATTAAGACAGTTTGTATTTGCTTGGTTACCAAGACAGGAGGTCGTGGGTTCGATTCCCACTGGGCCCGCCGTGCAACTGTCCAAGTAGCCTCGGTCTGGATGTGTTGTCATGTTTGTGACGTCCTCGCCTGGTTACCATAGTACAGGGTATCCTAGTTTGGGACCAGGTCAAGTGATTGTGTTGTGTGAAAGTTATAAAAGTTTTTATTATCTGTTCTACAAACTCATCATATTGAGTCCAGAAAGATTGTCAACGGGGTGAATCAGTCAACCGATTTTTCCCATTTGCTCTTTCGTTACTTCTTCTTCTTCAGGCTATATAATGTAGTCCACTGCTGGACACAGCCCTCCCCTAATGATAGCCATAACGCCCTGTCTAATACCATCATCATTGCTTGATTTTGTTCACACCATTAGTATCTTTGCTATGTACTGTGTTTATTGAGACAGTTTGTATTTGCATAGAAGGTTAGCAAATTCATTGCACAGCGCTCTCTGAACCCAGATGCTCTAGTATATCTTCTGTCCGCGCGTTTCTTTAATGGCGATAAGCTAGACCACTCCGCCAGTTTATTAGCGTTGGACTGCCCGACTTTATAATTAATTTATCGCATCGCCCTCATCAAAATATCTCCGCGAGGCATGAGGTCCTGACCAAAGTCGGGCAACGGTAATGGGCCCGGAGATGGGGTGGTGCCTTAATGGGAGCAGACGTTCGAGCTTGGAATATAATACGACCGAAGTACCACTGCTTCACTGCAAAATGTTTCAAAACAAACCCGATCGCAGAAGCAATAAAACTGTTTGAGACTATTTGGTGAATAGAAATTCTTCTTCAGGCTATATTAGTCCACTGCTGGACATAGCCCTCCCCTAATGAGCGCCATAGCGCAAGGTTGTGCCATCATTGGAGAGTAATGCTCATAATCCCCACGCTGGGCATGCGGGTTGGGGATCGCAGTTTGGTGGAATTGTACTGCAGGGGGCGCTACTGCCCACCCCCCGGTTTGTGTTCCTTAGTCGCCTTTTACGACACCCGCGGGAAGAATTTGGGTTGGTGCTATTCTCGAGGCCGACACCACA
This sequence comes from Yponomeuta sedellus, assembly GCA_934045075.1. NCBI lineage: Eukaryota > Metazoa > Arthropoda > Insecta > Lepidoptera > Yponomeutidae > Yponomeuta > Yponomeuta sedellus. The sequence goes on along the minus strand of OW203738.1, from coordinate 9,634,718 downwards.
CAGCATGACCACACAGGTGAATAGAAATGGATAAGGATAAAACATATTTAGGCCACATACTAATCTAATATATAAAAGTCTCGTGTCTCAATCATTATTGGTTATTGAACTCCTCCGAAACGACTTCACTGATTTTTATAATTATTTTTGTGTTTATTTGGTAGGTCTAAAGATCTATCGTAGATCGTTAGCTAATTAAACATGGCAAAACTACGTTTGAGGAGTCAGTTAGTAATATAAATTACATAACTAAAATATAGAATATTAGAAAAAAAAATATAAATTAATTTTTTTCATAAAGCCATGATTAGGTTAAGTAGATAGATGGAGAACACTTTATTGTACATACAAATGGTACAGAAGGCGGCCTTAAAAGTGATCTCTTCCAGACAACCTTTGGACAACTTTTGGAAGTATTGGTAAACTAATTGGTTAAACCTTAAGCGTATTATATAATTTGCTCCTGAAAGTTTGAAAATGTTCAATGTCGGATATAGAACTTTTAGTAACTCGCGATGATCCATTTCTGACAACCGTACAATGTACTGAATTATTCTATAGTCAATGTTTACCTTCTGTCGTTTCTGTTCGCGAGTATTTTGATCTTTGAGTGCGGCATTGCAGAGATGGAAACACGAGGTAGGGTCACCACACGCGGCGGATTGGCACATGTGTGTTTGGTCCAATTGATTTTCATCAAGATGTCGATTTGAGATAAGATTAAGAATATTTTAATTGAGTCGCTAATTATTAACGTTAGTTAAGAAATTTAAATAAAATCTAGGCTCACTCAGGGAAACACTAGTTGCGTAAGTTTGTAAATATAAAACTAGTGTTCAAATTAAGGCACTTCGGGGTGCTAACTAGCGCTAGCAATGGAAAAAAATATAACATGTTTTGTAATAGGTTTTTATCTACAAGTAAACATGAGAATTTTTAACAACTGTGATAACTACATTTAGAATCTTTAAGATTTCTTGTATTAACAACTTAACAGCTGTGACAACTATTTCTCATGTTCAAATTTAGATAGAACGTATTATATAAAACAAATTATGTTTTTTTTTCTTTGGTGGCGCTAGCTGGCACCCGGAAGCGCCTTAATGTACAATGCTAGCTTACGAACATTATTAGAATAATGATTAAGAAGCAGCCGTTAAGAAGCTTTTTGGGAACCTTTGGGTCAGATATGTTCCGGAGCCATTCGATTGATTGATTTTGTATTGTGAGTGTGTGTGTTTGTTTTTTTTTTGAATCACTGAATGAAATTAGCTATTAAGTATTCCAACGAAAATTTAGTTTTTTGGTTGTTATTTGATTGTCATTTCATTGTCATGTGATTGTGTTGTGTGGAAGTTATGATTAGAGTTTATTATTTGTACAGTCTTAGGAAGCTAGGAAGGGAGAATCCGTCTAGGCCATGGCCAATAGGTTGTACCCTCTAGTACCTACTAGATAGATATAGAGATGGACTGAATCGTATTGACTGATTTGTTACTTTTAAACATTCTCTGAGTAGCAGCCCTAGCCAGTTGTCGTCCATCTTGAAATTTCTTTAATTACGTGTCCGCATTGCAATTTCGGTTCGTGTGTGTGCCCCGAAATCGTCCAAATAGCTCTTCATTTTGGCACTTTTACCCCGTGAAACAGACATCGCGTGCAACAAACGCTGTGAACTGATTATACGTTTAAACTAATTGTTTTGACTGAAAGAGAGCTATGCCACAAAAAAATATTTCACAGAAGACCATTTAGCGAAGAAAAATTTGTTTTTTATGTGGCCAAGAAACGTCCCACTGCACAGACCTTCTCTTAGACAGAGATTATGGGCTTAATTACCATGCGTGTGTTATGTATGTACCACGCCCACCGCAGATTGGCACTTTCAAGCGCAAGGAAAAAACATGCATTATACTATTTTTTTATTTTTAATGCACTAACCCGTGCTAAGGACAATTTTTCAATTGGAAGAGCGCTGGCACGGATAGCCAAAGGTTGCGGGTTCGAATCCCGGCATGGGTGGAATTTTTAGCCTCTAAATAGGTTTTTAAAACATGCATTGTTTTAAAAACCTATTTAGAGGCTACATCTACTAAAAAAGAATAAAGTCTACTAAAAATGCATGCATGAGACCCCCTTGCTAGAAGTGTGACTGTAGAGTTAAATTTTTTTTAATTTAAAATTAATTAGCAGTATTTTTATGTTTATGTAAAATAATTCGTTTATAAATTTAATTTTAACTTTAATTACTAATAATCGATATTGTGGAGTTTATATAAAAAATAGGTGCATTGCCTATTTTGAAACGTAACTTCATAATTCAATTTTGTTATTTTAGCCGAGGGTGGTAAACTAACCGTTAATGCTTTCTAAAAGGCGCCTATCACCTCAGTCATCCGGGACCACGGCACTTGAAAAAGTGCCGAAACGTCGGAAAATTGTAAAAATGTAATAAACGAGCATAAATCCGTATAAAAACAGTTTTAATTATGTCTACTAAAAAGTTAGGTGTGCAAAAATGTTTTCTTTTGTAATTGTAAAAAACGTATTTGATGTTTTTTGGTGTAATTAATTGTGAAATAAATCTTTTCTTCATCTTATCTTATTTGATGAAGAACCTGTCCCTTGTTAAAGTCGATTAAAAAAAACCTTCTAAAAAGAAAAACTTTGCTACTAAAAAGTATAGGTTGATAATTATGCCGGTTAATTTACCTATGTAGGAGCTATTTGTAACATCGCAAACCAGCGAATCTAGCAGTGGAAGTAAATGTCAATACTATGGAATGCAAGAAAACAGTCTTTTTTTGAACTAAAACTTACGTAAACATTATTTACTGATCGGATTCATCCGACAAAAAATCAAGTGAGTTAATCAGGATTCAAATGAATAACAGACAGTCTTATTTAAAAAAACACGATTCCCTAAACCACTTCTCAAATGCAGTTTAAATGTCTGTTGTAAAAAAAGAAACGTAACTACAGATTGATTAAACTGGCTCTGAGAAGTGTCTTTATCGTGTTTTTATAAATAATACCTGTAATCTTGAGAAGTGTTACGCATAGTATCAAAACCAAAAGACAAGCCTTAGAGCATATTGAGCAGTACTTTTATTTGCATTACTTATTATGCGACTGCAATGAATTTTGATTTCAAAGCACATTTAGTTTCGAAGTCTGTATCATTGAAGTCCGTAATATGACGATTTCGTTGCTCTTATGAGTCCAAATGACTGCAGACATTGACGCTTATGTTCATTGCGTGTATGCATTCGAGGAGTGTCAGTAATAAGACATTATAACCAGATTATATCCCAATTAGTCGAAATAAGTGAAGGTTAATAACGTTTAATGTTATTCTTACCGATCATTGCGTTAAATAGCAGAAAATACTGTGCAACAAACAATTATACTGAGTGCTGAGTGCGAGTTTGACAGATACAATCGAATAACTTTACTACCGCGTTAATTGAGCATTGAGTAGTGACTATGAGTAAGTTAACCGTTCGAACTGGCAAAACGCTGTCACAGTACAACTCGCACTCGCGTTTATTCGTGTTTTGGCTGGTAAACGTGTTCACTTCTCAACGTAAATCATTACAACTCGCACTCAGCAATTTTAATTTCCATACTTGTCGCTAGGTGGCGCTTCCTCGATGCCATAGAAATATGAGTTTACGTTAACGCGATCGAGTAGTTAAAAAACTCGCACTAAGCACTCTGAGCACGGAAACATTGTAATGTTTTTTGTATATATATTTGTACCAATCATGACTTCAGGCTTCCAGACGAATTCAAAAGGAGAAATCCTTTTTTTTTTTTTTAGATGCGCATCACCTAATTAAAAAAAGTTACATTGGTTATTAATCAAATACGACAAAATTAAAAATAAACAAACCCTTTTTTTCCAGGTCACGGTCTATACGAGTGCCAAGTTCAATCATCTATTTAGGTGATTACTTGCCAGAAGATTATGTTCACAACGTTAAGTCTGGGTAGTGCATGATATTCATTGCACTATATTATAGTTCTATTCTTTTTTTGTTGCACTAACCCATGCTAAGGACAATTTTAAAACCCTATTCAGAGGCTAAAATTCCACCCATGCCTGGACTCGAGCCAATACTCTGTATTACTTACAGGCAGCGACATCTGGCTGAAGTATAATATAGGTACTACACAAAATCTGAAAACTATTTATTCACTTTCGATCCGATCAAATCAAACCAATTTATTTCAACGTAAAGAATTTACATTCTGTTTGCTGAATGTACAATGTAAAAACGAAAGATTAAAGTGTTCAATATTTATTTTTGTATTTAAATAGCAGAAAATACTGTGCAACTAACAATTATACTGAGCACGGAAACATGGTAATGTTTTTTGCTTATATTTTTCTGCTATTCTGCTAGTACAATATTGAAACGTAAAGCAATGATTTTATTAGGAACATATGATAACATATGAACATTGACATTTTGGTTTGGACAGTTATCAGATAAGTTTCGTTGTCTTTCTTTTATGTAGCTGAATACGTGATACGTCCCACTGCAAGGCGCAGGTCCTCACTCAGAGAGAAAGAAAGAGAGAGAGAGTGTGGGTGTGAGTGTGTAAGAGAGAGAGTGCTTAATTATCTTGCAAGCCCGCCGCGAAATAGTAATTGCAAGTGCTAAAGTATGAAAATACCTCCGGCCCTTAGGTTTCCTCACGGTGTTTTTCTTCACGATTAGCGAATGCTATTGCAGCTAAACCTTCACAAATATACTTAACTTAGAAGCCTAAAATAATTGTTAGAGCAATTGCCCACGGCCGCTTACAAACGCGATTCAAACGCGCCGTATCCGCCCGGGAAGCAGCGCTTCCGTAAAAATGGTAGCAAAATATATGCTATACTGTAGCACGTTTGCATCGCTTCTTAAAAAAATACCACTAAACACGATAACCGCGCGGGAAGCAGTGCTTCCGTAAAAATGGTAGCAAAACATATCAATATTATTTTTAATGTTGAAAAAAGCGCGAGCGCTGACACGGTTAGCTAGAGGTCGCGGGTTCGAGTCCTGGCATGGGTGGATTTTTTAGCCTCTAAATAGGTTTTTAAGCAAAACATATGCTACGAGGCAGCGCCTTTGCATCGCTTTTAAAAAATGCCACAAAACGCGATAAGAAGCACGTATAAAATCCGTCGTGGGCCATCGCCCACGATGAATTTTATACGTGATTCTTATTAGAGATATTGCTCTTAGATTGTGAAGCAATGAGATGGAACAAGAATAGCCAAACTTCCAAAACATGAACTATACCTACCCATATAAAAATAGAAGACAAACGAAGAGATGTTTATCTCCAATTCTGATTAAAAACTAATCTGGCCCAGTTCGTATTAGCGGACAAGACAAGGCCTCTCAAATATCTTGTTCATTTCTAACATGTCGCAACTGGTGTCATATTTTTTTGTCACTAAACTACGGTGGGCGTGTTTGGACGCCGTTTCATCATGAAGTTTGAACCAACTATTGCGAAGCTACGCTTGCTTGGGTCCAGACTAGTATGTTTTCCGACTGCTAAATGAAAATATATATCAGGACTTAACAGTAAACACCGTCTATAGAGACATTAATTATAGAAAAAGATATCGGGGTTCGAACCCCCGTCTGGAGACAAAAGAAACCCAGGTCTTCTATGTTTACATGTTTGTGATGTCACTGTTTCTGGTTCCCACGACACAGGGTGTCCTAGTGTGGGCCAGAAGCAATGTATGTACCTGTATGTAAATCTTATGTTATAAGAAACATTATAAAAACAGCTCTTCAAAATTACAACCATAGAAAAGACATCAACGCGCGGTCCGCACTTTAAACCCATTCCTCATAGCGCTGTTTTCTATACAGTAAAGTTGCATACAGTACCTTCTCTAAGCTCCTAGTTCGACCTTGCTTATCGTTAATTAACTCTCTTGGACACCGGTTGATGGATCGCTCGCATACCTCGCACGTCGGTTGCATGTCACCGTTTGGACCTCTCGAATTCACGTAACCGGCCGCAGACCATTACGAGATGTGACGTCTTGTCTGCCGTGTATTTGAATATTAGATGTTGCATAATTTTGGGCCATATCGCGATTTGAAAAGGAGCTTTTAGTTAGTTTGCTCTTAAAGGTTTTCAATCAGAGTTGTACGTACCATATAAATTTGCTTAATAAGAGGGATGTCAAAATGAAGATGTGTAAGGAACAATCAGCCAATAGCGAAGTTTAACTCTTCCTGTAGATAGATAGAGAACGCTTAATAGTAATTATGTTATCGCTACTGCTTTGGGCTCGGAAGCGAGGGACGCAGGTTCGATTCCCACCTATAACTTTGCTAAGTTATGTACATTTGTGAAGGTCTAGTAGCAATACCAAACCGGAGTGTCTGTGGTATGGAAATACCTTCTTTTTCTTCTTCAGGCTATATAATGTAGTCCACTGCTGGACATAGCCCTCCCCTAATGGGCGCCATAGCGCCCTGTCTTCAGCTTGCCGCATCCAGCATCTGGCGGATACCATTAAATACCTCCGCGCTTGAAATTGCCAATCCGCGGTGGGCACGCGTAGTAATTAAGGCCATACTATCTCTCTCTGACAGAAGCCTGTGCCCTGCAGTGGGACGTTTATAGGCTAAATAAAAACAGAATTACTTACCAAAGATTTTATACCACAATATTTTTCTGCTTTAATAATATTGGCCTTTTTGCATCTACTTAATGAGATGATTTATACAGCGTCCAGTGGTATCTTCACTCACACTAGATGGGTGAAGGGACCACTGTAACACCCCACCCCGCGTAAAAAAAGACTTTAACCCACTTAAGAAGAAAATACGTGCAATAATAATTAACCTGCTAAAAGAAGCTATGATGCAAAACACTCTAATGGCCAACTGTGATCGTCTAGTCTAATGAGAACCCTTCGTTGTGAACGTATTAGTAACCTAAGCTCTTTTAGGATATGAGATTGAGTAACGAGAGTGTGTAAGAGATCCGTTTAAATACAAAAGCAGAATTTAGATTAATGAACAGGAACCAAAGGTTAGCTTAAAGCAAATAAATATAAATGAAAACAGCAATCAAGCGAATGAAATAAGCGAAAGCAAGATATGATTTAGATTATATTAAATAGATAATAGGTTAAGCTGAAATTAAGGTAAAAGAAATAAAACTATGATTAAATATGTAACTCTTACAAAACTACTTCTAAATAAATAAAATATAAAAGTACCAAATAAACCAAATGTCATACAGCAAACACGTGAGTGTTATAGTATAACGTCCCCTACCAAAAAGGCCGGTTAAGACAGACATTATTAGCCAACTAGGTAGATAAGAATGGATTAATATGAAATGAGTACAATACTCGGTTATCTACTAGTTGATAGAGCTAATTATATCTACCCTGGATGGGGTATGGCCACCACTACGTTATACTGTTAATATATACTTATAAATAATAAACTATGACAGACTAGAAATAAGAATAGGTACAGTGATTCATTATCCCGAGTCTATTCCTCAAGTAGACATACATAATTACGCGAGAATTGGCAAAGCGACGTTCAGCAGTACAATGCATTGGCAGTCGACGAAAATGAGAGAGGTAGGTAGGTAACCAAATGCACAAAGTACGTTGGAAAAGACTTCACAGAAGCTTACCAACACTGAAACAATCTGGCCAAACTCACGCAACCATGAAATGCCTCTATAGGAAAAATCAATCAACTAAAGAAAATACTAACGATAAAATCTGTACATATTCCCAAAATAAATATAATAACCTAACTACGTATATGCCTTAAGTATCACACACAATTAACGCAGGAATTGGCAAAGAGACGTCCAGCAGTACAATGCATTGGCAGAAGAGTGAGAGAGAGGTAGGTAACCAAATGCACTAAGTACGTTGGGAAAGACTTCATCGAAGCCTACCAACACTGAAACAATCTGGCCAAACCAACGCAACCATGAATGATACTAAAGCACAATTCATCAGAAGGAAATAAATATAATAAACGCACAATAAGCATAATTTGGTATAAAAGTCTTAAGACCCAGGTCATTACACACAATTAACGTAAGAAACGGCAAAGGGATGTTCAGTAGTACAATGCATTGGCAGAAGAGTGTGAGTGAGGTAGGTAGACCAATGCACAAAGTACTTTGGAACAACTTCATCGAAGCTGACCAAACTGAAACATCTCAGCCGAACCCACGCAACCATGAAATAATGCCAAGAATTAAGCCAATATACCTACTACAAAAATAAGCCTTACTATTAAAAAGCCTATAGTGGCTTCTAACTACTCACTAGCGTCCCATAACGTCCTTTCATTGCCTATCATAATCCGTAATTTGATAACCCTATATATTGGACACCCTATATCGCGACTATATTTGGACTATGCGTTCCTATATAGTATAAATATAATCTACTAACAAACGTAACATAATATAAACCGTAATTTACCACCCTATATTTATATTGCGTATATGCCGCCTATGTGTTCCCATTCAGTAGTAAGTACCTATATGATCTATTACAAACGTAACATACCTACATAACTTCGGTCGAGAAAAGTACGCACCTACCTACATAAACGCAAGAGTTGAATGACCCGAAGGTCACGAGTTAGACAGCTATTATAAAGGTACCGCATCGCTCTAAACCTATTCCTTAGTTCGATGGAAATGTCACTGTTAGGTGAATATGCACAGAACCTCACATCTAGTGTTATCTAACAATCATTGATATTAAATATTGACAGAAGTTGTAAACAATACGTTTAGTAGGTACCAAATCAGAATTAAAATGCTATAATTTTATAACGGGTTTAGACAGATTTACCTACCTTACCCTAATTGAATCGAGACATTAAACGTAACGCTTTTATCTACCTGATTTAATAGCTTCAATAGGAAACATTGAGGAGACACCAATTCACTTATTTGTCAATTTAAAATGATCCTAACAAACGGATAATGACCGCATATGTGGGGAGCTGGGGAAATACTTACTCTCATCATTCAACTCTGGATACCCTGGAAGAAAAAGGGGAGCCTACCTAACATTCCCAGCCCAGTAAGCTAATGAATTTAACCACCAAACAAATTGTTTCAGCAAAGCAAACCCCATTTATATTTAATCGTGTGTATGTGTGAGTGCCTATGGTGTTTCCCTAGTCACAGCTATTACCTATCGCTATCCTCCCTAACTCCGGAAAACCTAACTGTTTCAAGTCATTAAATTCTTTTTAATGCACTAACTCGTGCTAAGGACTGACTTGACTTGACGCAGTTAGCTTTCAGACTTTCTGGCCGGCCAGAGTGTGTAGCCTAGGGTGTGTATGCGTAAGTGGTTTATGGGATCGGTACCACTTACAGGGTAAGAATATACGGAATATAATACATAGATATGTTATGGGTGCAAAGTGCCAGAGGGCTGGAATCGTCTGTCACGCAGGGAAATAGCAGGGGGAAAATTGCTATACCACAAATGCTAGTGGAAGGAGATCTAACACCACATTCACAAGAAGCATTTTAACCCAATTTTCAAGCTAGATAATTAATATGAAATTATCTCAATTAAGTAATTAATTATGACATCTAATTATATAGGTAAATTGTTTTACAAATAAATTAAATTGGGCACACCTCCGGTGAAGGGATTCTTTAAACCTTTCAACCAAAGCAGACTCAGATTCAGCCGTAGCATAGTAAGCAGAGCTAGATATTGGAATTCCTCATTTAGTCTGTCAAATCAACTGTATAAGGCTACCAAGTGAATTCGCTCTAAATTCACACGTTCGTATGCGGAATTAAATATGATGCAAACCTCTGAAAGCTATGGCGCAGACATGTCATTGATAACCTCGTGTGCCTACATCGAGTCGAGTAGGTATTCGACAAAGGCTAGCCACACGGCCTATCCCTAACATGCCCTTGCCACCGAGAGTTTTGTTTTGCACACATTTATTTCCCCAAAAACGCTGTACTGTGGAGAAAAAGGGTTAGTTCACAATTTATTTCGCGGAAGCTACACTAATCACAAATGCTGAAAACCATATTTTACGCGGAAACCTTCTAGCTAATTGTACGGAATACTCACCAAAACCGTTCCTAACATTTACACTTTTTACTTTCAAATCTAATTCCCTAGCTCCGAAAGTACCTCTAAACCTGAGACTTCACACCAGGGCTGATACACTAGAACGCAATGCCCACAGATGATGCTAGGTCACAAATCCAAAGTCACTTTCCTATTACCGAATTTAAATGCAATCGAAACTCCCCAGTTCTAATAAATTCACACAAAATGGCGAATTTTCCTACGAGCGGAATAGGTGTATGTACTATTGAATTTCCTGGTCCAGAATGCGTGCGCGCCGCTGGCGCCTCGGCCTTTTTATAGCCTCGCGAAACAACCCCGCGCGTCCAAAATGGCTCCACTACCAATTCCGCTTTGTCTAACCCATCATGAAACCTAATGCCACCCGATTGGCCAGCCGAAATCCACCTCCATCTCGTTTCAGAACTTTAATGTTTTGATATTTTGTAAATTAATTTCCTGTGTCTTAATGTAATACATTATTTATTTTCTATTTATTAATCTCGATATTTCCTGTTTAATTGATTTGTCTACAATAATTTCTTCTTAACAATTTATTCCAACACACCACTGACCTGCGGCACAATGCTTACGGACAACTAACTAACTTCTGTTAATATAAAGGTTTAGCGTAATGTCTGTGTTAAAACATCCTTTCAATTTAGTACAGATTTACCTAGAAATACTCTACTTAGCCTACAATTGCGAATTGAAACGTTATAATCATTTTAGTAGGCGCCGCGGCAACTAGTGGCGCCCAAACCGGAATCGGCTAACCGGAGAACTACAACCCACCAATACAGCAATACTCTAAACTCACACACGCAACCCTGTATGAATACGAGAAGAAGCTGCGTTCAACAATATTTAATTATTAGGGATGCCCTAAATGCTACATTTCAAAAGTGATGAATGATTCAATTCCTTTCCCGAACATTGAATAAATAGCTCTTAGCAGTTCGTGACGAAATATATTACGTGTCATGTTTCATTCCAATTTACGAGTAACACCTTTAGCTATCCCTCTAGCAACAATTATAAATAATTACACCATTGCAAATATTATGGTATTAAGTTACTCTACTTTGAAATTTTGATTTTATATGAAATAAATAACGTGACAAGACTATCGAAGGCATCGAGTCATGAAAGAAAATCAATAAACAATCAAAATTGAAATTCCTACCTTGGACAAACTATGTTAAGAATAATAACTGTTATACAACAGAAACATACATTACAACATTAGTCCCATACTGTCCCAAGCGACGTGCAAGGTTGTTTTAAAAAAGTTGAACGGAATCGAACCCGCGTACCGTCCGATCTCCGCACTACACCTACCAAATACGTGCGTCACTCGCCAAACTGTAGGTACGTGTCTCGGCAGTCGGCGCCGCCGGTTACTAACGCGGAACGGAATGAGACCATGTGGTACACCTACTCTCACGTTCTTTTATTGACATTGAGTTTATGATTGATTATCATACGAGATTACGTTTAGGTGATCTAGATATTAAAAGGGATATGAAGGGAATCATTTGAGTTCCTTTTCTTTTGTTTAAATCATTCAACCCCAACACTAGCCTAGATAGGTTAATATCCATTCTCAAAAGAAAGTAGATGTTCTTTGATTGATTAATTATGAGCTTTATTTATTTTGTTTTTGTGAATAGACCATTTTTTTTTTCAGAGACTTGTAATATTACATCAATATGTTCTAAATTAGTTTCCTTTCACGACAAGACACATTAATAACCTCTGAATGGAGCCGTAAAGAACATTTAGTGATCTCAGTCTCGGCTAGATGGAGCTAGTAGTTATTTTGATTTATTGAGTTTTATTAAATTAATTGTTTAAGTGAATATATTACTTTTACAAAGTCTCTTATATTACATCGGTGCGTTATACATTAGTTTTCTTTCATGACAAGACATATTAAAAGCTTTTTAAAGAAATTGAAAGTAGGATTAAAGAAAGTTTAGTGAACCCATTCTCACCTAGATGGAGTTAGTAGTTATTTGATTGATTATAAGTTTATGTAATTTTTATTGTTTAAGTGAATATAATACTTTTACCAAGTCTCTGATGTAACATCGGTGTGTTATAAATTAGTTTCCCTTCATAACAATATGTATTATCGACATACTACAGAGTTTAAACGTAGCAATAATTATCGTTTAGTGATTCTATTCTCTCCCAGGTAGGGGCTAAATTAAATGTTTTAGAGATTATTCTTATTTATATATTTAGTGTATGGTTTTCTGTCTTCAAATCACTAACATAAGATCGCTGTGAATAACTCAGTATACTTTGATAACCATAACATTACCTCAACACGGAATTTTACCTACTTAACTACTAGGTAAATAAATGCTTTTAAAATCTACAAGCGCGTGCAAAAACAAGAAAGATATTGAAATTTGTACTTATAATCTACTATTTTAATAGTGATAGCAATTAACATTTGATTTGAAAGCAGTTGAAGGGAATCTACTTCCCAGCCGCCGATAGCGCCATCTATCTGTTAGGATGAAATGCCGTGTCACAAGTGATAGGTAGCGGACGAGTTTTTTCCAATCGATAATCTATTAGTTGTGCGCTCGTCCACTGCAGATGTCGTTGTAACTTATTATTTTATCCCACTATTTATTGTCATCCCTAAATTCTTGTTGCACAATTTAATCTAGGTATAACAAACCCTGTTAGTAAACAAAATAATGTCTAGCTGTATTTCAGTCTTCGAATAGACTACTACATAGAGAATCCTATTGCATATTTGTTTTGATTAAATGCAAATTGGCCAGCTGCGATGGACGCCGATTTCCGCGGACAGCATATGGGATTCATATTCCAAAATCAATTACAATTTTATCTTATTGATAAGTTATTATGGACTTACTTTTCTTACCTCCGGTTTCTCGTGCACTAACATTTTGTTGATTTATTCTTAGCAACAACAGTCAGTTTGTTTTGGTACCTATCAACTTTGACCATCAGACAGATGTTAACAATCGTATAACAGATTCTTATCTGTTGTTCTACAGTTTCCTGTTTCTGACCATTGTTTTATCTTATAACCAAGAGAAACAGGGATAAAATTAAAGCGTACTTATTCCATCATTGTTCCAGATTTGATAATGTGCACCTTATCTAAACAGCGGACGTTTACCCAACGCCTGCGCACCCCTACTGCCACCAATCTCAATTTCGGTAAGCGTATCAAAGGCCCAGTGAGTTTTTCAATAAGCAATAAATAATGTAACGCAACGCGGCCGCGCACGCGCCGCTAACAAGCCGCGCCGTGCCATCGTTGCGCAAGAGGCCCCACCCCGCGCTGGCACGTCCGCGGGCCCAGAGAGCGGCGGCAGCGGCTAGATCCTCAAGGCCTTTTGTCTATTATAGCGCTAGTTCTTTTAAATAATAAAAAATATTCATGGACTTATTACACAGATCTCGTTAGCGTTATACTTCTTCTTCTTTGTCGTATTCTCATGGCTGAGGGACGTGACTATGGGATAGCTTAAGACACCAGCTCTCTCCATTGGTTTCGACGATGCACCAGATGTATAGCAGATGTAGGAAGCAGAGGACGAGCACCAACGCGTTGGACAGACATCATAACAAACGCTTCGTGAGGGACCCTACAAGCAGCCATACATCAGGCGCATAATCAAAACGAATGGAGAGAGCCCTATACTAAGTACAACTAAATGACTTGTGTTATAGGTGCCAACACGACGATAGATTTAATACAATAAATACATAGATAACATCCAAGACCCGAGATAAACTAGAAAAGTTCGTTTCCTAGTTTGACCCGGCCGGCCGGGGATCGACCCCGAGGCCGTCAAATAATAAACACAGACTAAAATTGTCCGATAAGTCTAATGATAGGTAGCGGTTTTGACGTTATGACAGGTGGCTACTGGTCATACCCGTTTTTGATGTAAATTCAATCATATACCCGCGAGATTTGAGCTACCGCGATGTAACTATTGATAATATTAATTTAATGCATTTTTACTTTAAGCAATTGGCAAAAAGTTGTGTGAAATTTCTAGCTTTTATAAAACTTTTGTCGGCTCAGACGAATATGTTCTTTAAATTAACATAACATAACATTTACATACAGGCACATACATTGCTTCTGGCCCAACACTAGGACACCCTGTGTCGTGGGAACCAGAAACAACGACATCACAAACATGTAAACATCCAAGACCTGGGCTTTTTTTTCCCCAACCGGGATTCGAACCCGGGACTTCTTGTATGGTAGTCAGACGCGCTTCCGCTACGCCACAGAGGTCGTCATTATCTAGGTACAGTGTGCCAAAATCGCACTGCGCTTCTAACTTGGGGCACACCCTATTAGACTCAGTTCTTGTTCGACCTGTGTCCACAATGATATACTTACTAGATCTAGACCAGATTTCTACGTAATGACATTTCGTGATAAACCCACTCGCGTCTAGGAGGAGTATCTATTGCATTTCAATTATGCGACGATTTTGACTGCGATATTTCTACATTGCTATGCAATAGTCTAAGTAAAATTAAGATTTTTGTTGACCAAAACCGATAGGCAAACTTCTTTTACATAAATAAAACTGTTTTTATACGAATTTCACTCGTTTATTACATTTTTACAATTTTCTGACGTTTTGACACTTTTTCAGGTGCCGTGGTCTCGGATGACTGAGGTAAAGGGTGTCTTTTTGAAAGCATTAACTGTTAGTTTACTACCTTCGGCAAAAATTACAAAAGTTAATTATGATTTTGCCGAGGGTAGTTTACTAACAGTTAATGCTTTCAAAAAGACGCCTGGGGCATGTAAGATTTCCATGGAAAAGCAATGAAATTCGCACATAATTTTTTATTTTCAGCAAAAAATCAAATACCTACCTATGGTAAGTCCACAAGAATAGAATAGAATAGAATATATTTATTTGTCTTCAAGCGAAATAAGACACAACAATCACTTATACTAGAGGCATTAATGACAGTTTAAAGAGACTATTATTTAACAGCTTATAAATAACAAATGAAGACAAAAAGGTCTGTGCCTCGGCTTGTAACTAATGTACACCAATATGCAACTAGTTGCCGATTTTCAGGCAAGGCCTTTTCTTAAACTAAATTATACCTATCTGGGTATAATTAAACTAATGTTATAAAGAACACACGCGCATGATGATGACAGATGTAAAAACTTAAAATATAGGTACACAAATTCCATCCACTACAGCCCTTGAAAGACACCAGAAGCCAAGGATTGTTTGTGCAGCAGCCATTTACGACATTTAATTCGGAATGCTGGAAGGGTTCGTGCAGCGTGCAAAGGCGGCGGCAGGTCATTCCAACATTTCGATGCTGCAATTTTGAAACAACCCTTGGTACTGCTGAGGGAGTGTTTGGGTATAAGTAGCAATGAACTACGTGCTCTGACGGACCAGGCCAACTTCGCATACAAGTATGTCGGCATGCGAGTCTTATATACATCAAACAAGAAGCAAGACAGTTTTAATGTCCTGTTGTTCGCCATATTCAAGACCCCCTTTGCTAGAAGATGAGGGGAGATGTGGTCTCTTTTGGGGATTTGGTAGCAATAACGCATGCAAGCGTTCTGGACACGCTGTATTGCACAAGCCGTTTTCTTAAAAATACAGGGACCATACACTATGTCGCAGTAGCCCAACTGCGATAAAACCAAACTACTACACAGCTGATATCTAATCTCATTAGTTAGAAATGGTCTGATTTTATACAACGTTTTGAGTGAACCAAAGCATTTACCAATTTTTTGCTGGACATGGGTTTCGAATCGTAGGGACTCGTCCATCATAAGACCCAGATTACGGACACAATCATGAATAGGTACTGTATTACCTCCAATTTTTATTACAGGATCTAATAGTTTTAGGGAGTGAACCTGGTGTTTAGTCCCACAAATAATGGCAACGCTCTTGTTTGGATTTAGGATTAGACTGTGTTTAATAGACCATAGTGCGATGGCTTCCAAATCTGAATTGAGCTGATTAATTGAATCTGCTAAGTTGGGTATGGTAGCTGTAGTGTGTATGTACATCTGCGTATCATCGGCATACATATGATATCTTGCGAACTGGATAGATCGACACATGCTAGATGTATACAGGGAGAATAAGGTGGGCCCGAGAATTGAACCTTGGATTACACCTCGCGTAACGGCTAGCGGCTCTGATCTAGACGTTAATCCCTGATCGTTAATGCATTGCACTACTTGACTACGGTTTGAAAAATAAGACCTAAACCAGATAATAGCTGTCGTTGAAAAACCCATGTTTTTTAAAATAGATAAGAGCATGTCAACGTTTACGCAGTCAAATGCCCGAGTGAAATCCAGCAGGACCAGTAGTGTAGCACGTCCTTTATCTGAGGCAGATAAGATATCATCAACTATGTTGAGAAGAGCCGTTGACGTGCTATGTTTCCTACGAAATCCAGATTGCAGTGTGGGTATGAGTTGGTTGTGTTCTAAATAAGGAGTAATTTGCGTAAGAACCACCCTTTCTACAATCTTAGACAGTGCAGGCAAAATGCAAATTGGTCTTATGTCACTGTACTCTTCAATTTTACATTTTTTAGGAATAGGTGTTACATAGGCACATTTCCAGATATCTGAAAATTCGCCGTGCAAGATCGATTTATTAACGATGGCCGAGATAGCTGTTAGGGAGTACGGTAATGTGATCTTTAGCATGAACATTGAAACATTATCAGAACCTAACGAATTTGAGCTTGATTTCTGAATCATACGTTCGAGTGTCATTTCATCAACTTCTTTAAAATTAAATCCAGTCTCAGGACCCGGCAAGTGATTATCATCTACATTCGTGTCACCATAGTTACTTGTTTGCGTTGGGATACTGTTAATAAAATGGTAATTAAGAGAGTTAGGGTCAGATAGATGTGGAGGAATTTGTTGACCAGGATTAGGTTTGATAATACGATTAATATGACGCCACATGTTACTGGGATTATTTTTATTTTTAATAACAAATTGCGTGAAGTATGCTTGCTTTTCTGCGTTAATAGCCGTGTTCACTAGATTTCGCATTTCCCGATAGTATTGGTAGGCGGAATCAGTTCTGGTTTGCTTAGCTGCTTTGCATGCCTGAGTGCGAAGATAACGCATATTCGTTAATGTATCTGTCATCCAGGGTGTAGGTGGTTTTTTAAATATACGTGTTCGTGTGGGGGCAAAAGTGTCGAATAAATCAAGTACCAGATAATTAAAAAAGGAGACCATGTCGTTAATATTAGAACAATGCTGTACAAGATCCCACGGAGTGAACTGGGCCGCACGATTAATGACAGTGGCGTTATCCGCTATGGGTCGATATGTTACAGTACGTGGTAGGGGTTTTTCTACCTTCAGTGCAAACTCTGCAACAACAAGGCCATGGTCACTCAAATCGTCGTTATGTATTACTGACATTCGTTTTGGTGAGATGTGAGGTCTTGAAAATATCAAATCTATTAATGTCTCACTGGTCAACGTCACTCTGGTGGGCTCCCGGACTATTTGATGTAAATTAAAAGAAGTAACAAAATTTTGGAAACTGTTTGGTAAAATTGCTTTTCCATCAAGAAAACAATTTATGTTTAAGTCGCCAACCAAAAATAAGTCATCATATTTAGGAGCAAATACAGAGAGAGACTCATGAAGACAATCAATGGCCGTGCCCTGACAGACCGAATGTGGGCGGTATGCTACCCCGACGAGTATCTTGTGGCGTGGCAATTTAACTTCAATCCACAGTTGCTCGAGTCGACCCGGCGGGTGTGTAAGTCTGCGCACACGCAGACCATTCTTTGCATAAACGCCCACACCACCACCACGGCTAGCACGCGGTATATGAACCAATGTATAACCAGGTATTAAATAGTTACGCGTGTCGGAATCAGGCTTAAGCCACGTTTCATTAAGACAGAGTAGGTCGAAGTCTATACATTTAAAGGTTTCCACTAGCTCGTCCCAACCCGTGTTTAAAGTACCGATATTTAATAGCCCGAGTGTAAAATTTCGTAACTTTAACATAATTAGAGCAACTCAGCTAATACTTGCGCACTAAAAATACAGATACATCAAACAAAATAGGTACTTATAGTTAATAATATTATTCTAATTTATTTAAAGAATCCAGACTGTAGATAATATGCGCCTGGGCGTTTTCGTCCTTTTTCATGTAAATTTTTCCGTTTCTTACCCAGACAAATCGATAGGACAATTCCTTGGCCTTTTTTCTGGCCGCGGCATGGATTAACTTTTTCTCAGGTGGCAGATGTTCATTCATAAAAATTGGAGAGGGCTCACCTTCAATTCCAATTTGGTTGGTATTCAGTTTACCCTGCCGGTTGTCCCGGTTATGCTTTGCGACGCCCGCTAGCATAGCATCGCGGTAGCGAGGGCTTCTCAGCTTTGCGATTACAGTTCGAGGGCGCTTAGAGTAGACGCCAAGCATACAATAGTTTATCAGACAAAAGCCAATCGACTTAATCTAGGGCTAGCTAAGGCCCACAATGGCGATGGCAAGATACACTTTAAAGTTCGCGGGCGGTACTGTTTGTCACAAATTAATGGTAATAAAGCATAATCATATCGTAAACGCTGCTCGTGCCGCTCTGCGCTCGCGCCGCCGGCGACGCCATTGCTGGCGGGAATCCAAGATGGCGGGGAATAAAGCACTTGAATTTAGAACCAATGTTTCCATTTTAAGGGGAGGATCAAATCGGGTTCTTAGCGAAATACAAAGTTTTGTTGCTCTAGTTTTGACACTCTAGAATGTCAATTAATAAATGTCAAATTACGAAACTTGAATCACAACTTTACTTTTAGTGCGTAGCGACGTATTTGCGACGGATTTGTCACCTTCATGTGCTCGCACGCAGTGCATTAAATCCATTTCGTTCAGCTCTTCTTACCTATATCAGTAGTACATGGCTACTGATATAGCAAACTTCTTACGTCTTTCAAGTTATTTTCCTTTCATGTTGCAACACATTCAATGAAAAGCGTTGTGTTTCTTTCATATAGTTTTTCAAAAAATATCAACTTTTGGAGTGTTAAAAAATTTTTTGCACCCAGAAAAAGCTGAATGTAATTAAAATTACGCCCTAAGTTATACAGTGTGTTCTTGTCCTAGTGTAAATTTGAATGAAATCATAATTAAGTTAACATATGAAAATAGTGAAAAAGTAATTTATTTCGAACCAACTGCACTGATATTGTTAGTATATTTCTAGTCTCACATTTACGCGGAAATTTAAAGAAGTACAATGTAATCACTTACGATCATACTTTGGCATACGGGATTGAAGGCAATGAAAACAAAAATAAAGTAAATTTGTATGTTATTTATTTTGCTTTGATAGGCTATCGGTGACCTTTGAACGACTAAAAGGTAGGTAAATATTACAAAAAGTACAAAATTGACATTTTTAACAATCTCTATTCTTTGACCTTACATAGTGATAAGTTAATTAGCATCTCTTGCGATTACATCAATGTTTGGTATGAGTATAAACATTTCATGGCATCATTTGTTGCGTTCCTTCTTTGTAGCAGTATCAGCACTAGGTTTTCATTGACAAGTGTCAGATAATAATAAAATTATGTCTTTACTGAGCATAGCTTGCACAGTATTAACGGTAGTCAAAAATACGCTTTAATTATACCGAAATGAAGAGAAGTCGAATTACTCAAAATAACTTGAATTATATTTTAAAAGGGCGCCCCATGGGGTGATTTTTTTTACAAATGTAGCTTAGTTTTAATTAAACAAATCATCGACAAAACATGTCACTTGCCGGATCGAAATGAAATTTTAGCAATATGGTTTGAGGACAAAAAAAAAGTTTTTATCGTGGTGATAATTGAAAATATTCGAATAAAAAATTAATTAAAGCATGAAAAGTCACCTCCAAAGAACTGCTCACGAAGGTTGCATTTCATTTGATTTATTAATTTGCAATTTTAATACGATTAAGCCTGCACATTAACAAAGTTCCATTTCAATCCGCCATGTCATTCGTCAATTATACCAAGCTACGTTTATGTGGAATTTGTCTCGTGAGGAACCCTCTTAAGTTTTATTTTTGTGGGTATTTATATATTGATAAAAAGATGAAAAAAAGGTATTATGGGATCAGCTTGTACGCTCATAATTTAATAGAGATCTATCTATACTTAAAGGAACGTTTAGATACATTCTTTGAAAAAATCTTTTATTAATGGGTATACAATATTTGTCATGTTATCCTTAGAAAAGCATTAGTTTTCAAAATTTAAGCCCAGTTATAAATAAATCACAGTTATAATTCTTAAATTTAGAAAGTAATAAAATTTGGACGATACATTTTTAAATGTCTACAGCACTTTATATTTTGTAGTTCATATTTAGACAGTATAATGTAGTATCAAAAGTATTTCTATATATTTATATTTAGCATATAGAAACTTAACAACCGAGCTTATGTTAATGTTCTCGGAAGTAGTCAATTTATAACTTGGGTATTTACTGCTTTCCATCTTTTATTGTAGATAAACAAAATATTTTTTTTTGATCGCAAGTAGGTAAGTTTCTTTGCAGATGCATGAATTAGTTGCATTGACCACAACCTGTACATTATGTTTGAGCTCATAATAATTTATGAAACGATACATATATTTTCCTCAGCTAAGATGTTTCAAAGTAAACTTTTCTCTAACAATTTACAAAAAAGCAAAACAGTTATTTATAATATTCTCAATAATCAACAAGTTATACATATTTTTATATTGGTAACCGGCGTTTCTCTCAGACTAATAATACTAAAATATTTTATATCGACTAAAGCGAAATGTTGAAAACAATTATAAAGTATACGAAAATAGTACAAAATAAAGATTTAATTCTAAAAATAGCGAACACTCATGTTACTTACGATATACGGGGCTGTAATGATTTTTAGCAGGTAGGTACCTCAAGTCCTGTCAAATAATCAAAACCCTGTATAACTCTATCTTACCTCTGCCTTTTAAGACAGATTTTACAACTATACAATTTAATCTATCGGTAGTGGAAATTCGAACGCACTTACTCTAGGTACTCATAGTCTACTTACTATTTACAGTAATTACAACGATTTTTTTATCACTTTTACATGGTTTAAACTAGTTTCAAAACAAAGATGATTAACCACATTCTATTACAATTGTTCTTTCGTCTTCAGTATAAAAACGAAAATAAAACGGTAACATTTGAAACAAAATAAAAAACCGAAAAAAAACAAAACCATATCAACAAATTTAAAAAGGAATGATGACATTTTGTGACGATTTTAAGCTAGGTACTCTCGTTTGTTTATGGAAGCACAATTTTGTTCTAAAGCACATTGTTCATTGAAAGTTTAAAAGCATAAGATTACTCTTTCTTCAAGTCTCCTGGCGGCTCCCACGTCCTACGGTCAAGTGTGATCAGCTGCAGCGGTACGCCTTGACGCTGGCGCTACGCGACCCATAAACGACCTTATCTCCTCGAAATACGTCTCATCTGGAGATCTTCTACGACCATCGTCACCATTCTCCGCCTCATGCTTCTTGAGATGTCTGTCCAAGTTCGTCTGCTGCCCGAAACAACGATCACAATGACGACACCGGAATGGCCTTTCCTTATTATGAATGTTCCTCACATGTCTTTGTAAATTCGATGATATTGAGAAGGAACGCTCGCAGTATTTACAGCGATAAGGTTGCTCACCGGTGTGCGTCCGTAAGTGCCTAGTTAGGTTTGCTGAGCGCGGGAACGCTTTACCGCAGTACGAGCATGTGTATCTGTCTCTAGCCCTCTGAGCTCCAGGATTTGGTTGAACGGGTGGCGCCCTGGGCGCGCCGGGTGCTAGCAGCGTCGCTGCAGCCGCTGGAAGAAACGGGTACCGTCCAAACGGAGGCAAACCTAGAGGTAATCGCCGGCAGAATTGTAACAGCGCTGGATGGGCTGGATGCGCCGGGTGCGTAGGGTGCGTAGGTGGCGGCGGTGGAGATGGATTGATCACGTTACAGTTTTCATCCTCTATCCGCTGGGGACGCTTGTGTGTGACGCGCAGGTCTAGTGGTTCGTCTGTGAGCGGGGAGCCGATGGGGCTGAGGTGGTCCCGGGGCGACGGCGGGGGTGAGGCGAGGCGGCGCGGCGTCGCGTGCTTCTCGCGCATGGCGGCCGCCGCGCATGCGCTCATCGGGCTTGCGCGCCAGCGACCTGCAACAAACGAGAACACGGTTAGGTTGGACTATCTAGGTATCTGTATCGACACGATCGGCCCATGTTGGGTGCTAGTGTACACCCTTGGTATTTTGCAAAAGCCAAGGTCTCTCGCGCCAGGGCCGAACCCTGAATTTTGTTTTGCGCCTCTGCCGCATTATATCGATACTTAGTTTGATTCAGTATTCATGAAAATGGTTTATTTAAATGGTTGATATATATCATTCTCTGAAATAAGGCCTGTATACCGATGTATTTATATTCTAAAACTTACAACTGAATTAATTGGCTTTCATTTATCATTGCACACACTGGCGTATATTTGAGCAGTTTAGACTATTTCTGACTTTACATCAGGCGTCAGGTTATGTTAAGTTGTCCTATTAGTCTGCTCCTAAATCCGCGCCTGTAAGGCGCCAAATAGGCTTATCCTGGCAGTCAGAAGCGCAGGTATGCTAAGTAGCGTTGCGACAGCGGACGGGGGTGGCGGCCGGCTGATCGATGCTCGCCCACGGCTCACCCACTGACTCGTTACCTCACGAAATTGGTCCACTAGTTTGCTGGACCGTCTGGTTATTTACCGGCAAATGTTTGTGGGCACACTACAACTGTTTTTATAAAAACTAGCTCTCTCCGTGTCTATATTTGCGGGAGATTACGCATAGTCTATTTGTTCGAAATATTTTTCTTCATCTATCGAACAATGTGACCTGTGGACCCACGGCACGCACGCACCGCTCTGCCTGCCTATTTTTTTATTTGTTTGGTATACAAAACAGATCACAACCACTACACGATAGAACTATAAGTAATACTACGATATATTCATCTATTCAATACTCAATACTCAAGTTTGGTAGGATCTTAAATAACATATAATGTATATCATTATGGACGCTGTCGGGCATAACAAAAGCCTTACAACTAAAATCTTATAACTATTCATTTCGATTTTGTGTCGATATTATAGAAAATAGCCGTCTAAAAAAAACAACTAGCTTATTCGGTAGCTATTGTAATGCACGTTCATTTTACTATGACTTTAAAAACCCCACAAATTCATAGTGTATAATAATAATATTTCATCCACTTCAAACAGTAATTTAAAGATAATGATTTGATATTTTGTAAGTAGTTTTTTTCTCAATACGTGCATCAGCCCACGGCCTTATTAGTGGCAATTTCCATTTCACTTTGTATTAAATTGGACAAGTTCATTCCGTATGATGGATGGCGGCGCGCGCGCATCACCCACGTATCGTCACGTTTTGTCGTACTGCGACTTGTCTGGTGAACTATTGCCTTATGTAAATAGTACTGAAGTATAGGTCTCAATTTGAATTGCGCTGTTCTAAATTAACTGTTGGCGAGCATTAGACTATCACAGATTTTAGTGGAGATACTGCTTTAGTACTATCAACATTAGGAACAGTAATCATGATTGATTGCTGCATTTTTTCAGGGGCTGCTTTTGTATCTTGATTACGATATTGATCACACAATAATTATATTGCCTATTAAGACAGGTAAATAAAGCTGGCAGCAAATTAATATGAATTAAAATAGACCAACTGGTTTGGTACAAAAAAAAACTTTGAGATATTAGTTGCTAGGTAGAAGGTGAATCTGCGAAACGAAAAAGGCCGTAGACCAAACAGTTCTGAAGGCAACTTTAATCTTGGAAGGAAGACAAATAGTCAGCTTCGCCAAATACGTAACAGCCAATACATTATCCGCACCGGTCACCTTTAGCCATATCCCGCACAGATATGTAGCTACAAGATATATACACATGCCTACAAGCAGACTCCTGCACCCGCCAAAGGTCTATTCCTTAATCACCCACTTGAAAGTACTAACTGACTTTGTACAGTTTCTTCTACGGCATAGATGATGAAATTATATACCTATTTTTTGTCGTTTAGTTGCTATGACAAAGCGCCAAGTTTATTGGCAATTTCAACCGCTGAAGTCTGTTAACACCTGTTGTACCCTATTAGTGCATATCGGCTTACCCATATGAATAGTTTTTAATTGTTATGTATCAAGGTCCCAAACGTGGAAGAGATCATTTCTCTTTGAGAACAAGGAGAAGTGAGTACCTGGGCAGTAGCTACCATCCCTAGCCATGAACAGAAATAAATGGAAAGCCCTTGTGGCAGACCCAGACTCCACGAAGGAGTAAAGGGACCAAAGAAAAGAAGAAGTTGTATTAAGGTCGGAATTCTCCATATTCCAATGCCTTGACCTGCTGTGTGGTGTCGGCCAAAGAATAGCACCAACCCAATTCTTCCCACGGGTGTCGTAAAAGGCGACTAAGGGACACAAACCGGGGGGTGGGCAGCAGCGGCCCCTGCCGTACAATTCCACCGAACTGCGATCCCCAACCCGCATGCCCAGCGTGGGGATTATAGGCATTACCCCCTATGATAGCACAACTCGGCGGCGCTCTTTAGGGGAGGGCTATGTCCAGCAGTGAACTAGTATAGCCTGACGACGTCGATGCCTTGAGGATCTCGATACCTCGAGTCCGAAACGGACCATCGCGGAACGCACCCTGCAAATTTGCTCGTGCACGCCGAAGAGTCGACACCACACTAATTTGCACCAAAAGGAGCCAACATAAATCGTTAGAACAAGGGTCAGGCATCGAGTCTTATACGGGCCGCTCGTGAGTCCCGGCGCATGCTTATGATTTGTACCTCTGGCCGCGACGGGAGCACTTACAGAAGGCCTGTTCAGTGCAACGGTGTTCTAGTTTTAAATAAAGGTATTCCCTCCCACTGCAAACGGTTACTGGTTATTTTATTTTGTTTGTTGGGGTTACAACAGGAGTTACACATAAAAATAATCTGAAAGTAAACTATACGAGCGAATAAAGTAAATTTACACATCCGATAGAGTATCCCACTGATAACTCTGATTGTAGCTAGCGAAGAGCATGTTTTGTGATAGACTGGGCTTCATTTCATGGAAGTACAATTATGGTCCCCTATAATAATTTATTATAACTGTACCAATAATAAAGTGGTTGTTGATATTCTATTTTAAAACTTTTTGCTTGGATGCACTTTTCTGTCTGGTTTGAGATAATATGGTGAGTAAGTAAAGTAAAATCGTGAAAAAAGGACTTAAATCAAACTGAATGTACAACTCGTTTTATCGTTTATTGCGTTTTCCGTTTTCGCCAGTAATAATATTATTTAACGATATAACTTAATGCATTTTTTATCAGACTGATGTTAAACTACGCCCAATCTTACCATTCCTGAAGCAATAATGATCTATGTAAATAAAACATGTCTGATATAGCTCGAAGAAGTACTCTGTTGAAGCGGCGGTGGGCGGTTCACAGCTCGAAGAACTGATGGCCGTTGGGGCAAAAATGTTTTGACCTGGAGACCACTGACCGGACAACGCGTCGTCCGGTCCGAAGTCTTGCAGAGTGGGGAAGCCCTGCACCAATCCTCCGATCTGATGACTTACTTACGGTGGCAAGATTGCACTGCCTTCGTCTACAACCAGATACTAAAATTTAAAGTTTCGTAGCAACCAGATATCACAGAGGAAAAAATGAACAGATATACATGGTGGCTATACATATGCCGTGAGTGGTTAGTCATTGCATGAAAAGACAGAGCAAAGCTCTTTTGTGTATCATCTGATCTAAGTAACTGAGCCTTCTTCTGATACTTGATAGATAGTTAAATCGTTGCGCCCGCGCCGCGTTGCGAAATGGACAGGTGGGGTGCAATTACAGCTGGATCGCCACTAGAAAGAAGCAATAACGTTTACGGCTACTTAGGGTTCACTGGAAAGAGGATCAAAATCTTTTTTATTTAGAGCCGATTGATTTAGTCTACGGCGTCGATGTAGCCTAGCTATGTTGGCGGGTAGTCGCTGGATGCGGACGGCACACGACCGTGAAGGTCTGAAAACCATGACGGAGGTGTATACCCTGCAGTGGGCCTCAAATGGCTGATGATAATGATGATATAATCTAAAAAATTACTAGGGCCTAACCGAATTTACCAATCCCAACATGATATTTTATAATTAAAACTGTTTTAGTACGGATTTCACTCGTTTATTATATTTTTTTACAATTTTCCGACGTTTCGGCACATTTACAGGTGCCGAAAAACGTCGGAAAATTGTAAAAAAAATATAATAAACGAGTGAAATCCGTACTAAAACAGTTTTAATTATGTCTAGTACTCGTGTTAACCTTAGAAAATTATATTTTATTTTTTATTATATTGAAACATCATCATGGGTTAATTACTATAAGTAATTATTATTACTTGCAGGGTGCCGGCTGTCATGTAATGGCAGTCGTTAAGCCATGTCAGAGGCCTTATGGGCGGCTTGATAACTTCTAACAGTAAGGAACACCACTGTCTTACAAATCTCCACCAACCCGGACTTGGCCCCGGTGGTGGAGTATGGCCGAACCTTCCTGCGATGCAGGAAGAGACCCGCGCCCCAGCAGTGGGCACATACAGGATTGAAATCGAATTATTATTACTTATCATTACTGCAGCCACAGAATAGCAATGAACGAGATTGACAGAGGATCGAAAGGGTTTTATGATGGGGGAAGAGATGAGGAAACTAAAAAAAATTGTACAATAATTATGTTTTCCATCATCGTATCAAAAAATAATAATGACAGAATACTGAATAAATTAATTCGTTCATTCATAATGTCTTACGGAACCCGGTTTCGGTTATTACGATAATGTTCAGCCGAGGCACAATAGTAAACGACTTAAAACGACCTATGGGATTAAGCAATCATCTTCACAGACCTTTTGGTACTCCATCATCACACTCGGTTACAAATCACTTTATCCGACTGAAGCGTCGTTCGAGCTAACCAGCGAATTGACCAATACTGGAGTGCGCTCCAAGTTATTGAGTGAACAGGGGCATTTAAAATAAACAAAATACATCCTCTTAACAAATATCATAGTAAAAAACAAATAAGTTGCTGGCTTATGAAATTTTCATACGATGAAACTGAATGGCTCGTAAATATCACTAATTAGTGAAATCTTATGAAGATCAAAAGTATAATTAAACTGCACTCTTTCTCACAATTATATTTACATTCACACATTTCACTTACACAAACACATACTTTTAAATAAACTGTTTTGGTGATATTATAATAATCTTTGTGTTATTTTTATGAATAAATTGCACGCCCTTTGAGTTTATTTTCCTAAAAATAGGTACTATTGTTGTACGTACGTAAATTCTACATAACTCTTGACACATATATTTTAGTAATTTTATTATATCAATAAGGGCCTAGAAAGGGAAAAATCTGAGAACAAGGAAGTTTTGAATTTGAAAGAACTGACAATACTGTATAATTCCTGCGTTTGTCTTGTGTAGGGTCAAAGAGTATCCCAGAGAGCTGCTTCATTATTATTTGTGAAAGAAACAATTGATCTACCTACTCTTCCTACCTCTTCGGGATGTATGTATGTATGTATGTATGTATGTATGTATGTATGTATGTATGTATGTATGTATGTATGTATGTATGTATGTATGTATGTATGTATGTATGTATGTATGTATGTATGTATGTATGTATGTATGTATGTATGTATGTATGTATGTATGTATGTATGTATGTATGTATGTATGTATGTATGTATGTATGTATGTATGTATGTATGTATGTATGTATGTATGTATGTATGTATGTATGTATGTATGTATGTATGAATGAACCACAAAACATATGGTGTACTCATTTGAAGTGAACAAATGCAGATCTAGCTACGTCTTAGATAAAAAATTATATACGGCTAGACTTCGACTCATTAAAAAACAGCTGCTAACAGACTCATTAGATGGCATCAGTTATCACATCACGTGCGGTACCGTTTTGTGGGCGGGGCCAGAGGCACGCATCGCTATGGTAATGTAAACATCACGGCCAATGGGAGTCGTCACGCCTCGCGGCCCCGTGTGATATATTAACATTTGAATCTTACAAACATACCTATACGTATCCCCCAAGCGATTTTGAACCATGTAACCTGTTACTTAAGATCACGACCAAGTGACTAAAGTAAAAGTGGTTTGGTTTGCTTTGGTAGATTCGTTTACGCCAACGTTCGAGGAGCCACTCGAAGCGGCGTGACGATTAGTACGAGTTGGCTTTATGAGTTTGGCTTACCTTGTCCCCTCTTCTATTTTATTTAAAGTGACACTCGCACGAGCTTTGAATGTTCAGTCTACCAGTCTATTCGATACTCGGTCCACCTGCTAATGTGTCTTTAATGTAAGACGCGGAGACCGCGAGACTACGATGTTCTCAGGATAATTTCAATTAATGCAACATTTATCGTACAAAAAGTACGATACAAAAGCTGATATAGGGTTCTGTCTGTTAAATTATCTGTTCATTTTTGGAATATGTTTTGTTTTCGATATATAACTATCTGAGAGCGGCGGCGGTAGCTGAGTAGATATAACAATGAATTCGGAAGCGTGAGACTCAGGTTAGATTCCTCGTGCGGTCATGTACCAAAGACTTTATTTCTAAGTTATGTACATATGTGAAGTTATAGTAGCAGTACCAAACGCTAACGGTGAAGGAAAACATATTGAGGAAACCTGAGTGTCTGAAGTGTTCCAATACCTCAGCGCTTGAAGTTGTCAATGTGCGGTGGGCACGAGTGGTAATTAAACCTATAGTTGCCAATCCACGGTGAGCACGCGTGGTAATTAAGCCCATACTCTCTCTCTCTGAGAGAAGGTCTGTGCCCTGCAATGGGACGTTAAAACACGGTATAAAAAAACCTTCTGTGGAATTAGTTACAACTTTAAGTACCTACACTACACATTTACCATCAAGAAGTTTATCACTCCATATATTACATTATTATGCAAAGACGTCATGCAGTAGGTACGTACTAGTCGCTAAGTAGCAACTGGAATATGTTATTGCAAATTGCCATTACGGTGGCTACACCAATGAGCTTTGTGCTGTGTTTTAGCGATGCGCGAGCGCACCGTGACTTATGGGCGGCGCGGGCGCAAGCTACCGACACGGAACGTTATGCCTTACGTGTTGCTGAACTACTGGAGGTATGGACTTGTCAATTTACATCTACATGTGAGGTCCTAAGATACGTAAGTTGCGGAAAATTCTGTTTTGGACCAGATTCAGAGTTATAGTGAGTTAGTTGATTTTATTTTTATCAATAGGCATTCCTAGGTCGTGTTAGATAAACATACTTTGTCTTATTTTGACTTGCTACACATACCTGCTATTGGGTCGCCTTTTTACGACAAATCTTGTATTATTTCTATGCAAGATTTGGCGGGAAAACCACATCTCTCCAATAAGTTTGCCTAGGAGAAATTGCTATCAGCAATAAGGCCGTCAATTGTACATTATTTTTGTAACGGTTGTCTTTGTAATTGTTTTCTGGTTTATGCAATTTATAATACTTATCTCATCTTATTATCATCTTTTAAATTTATTAAATATTTTTTTCCAACGTCAAACTTCAAGTCGACCAAGAAACATGTGTGTGCAAGCAAGGTCTAGCGCTGCCTCCCTATCAGGCTTGTCAAACTAATAGCTTGTTATCTACGACAGGTTTTCAGTCTAAGTGGCCAAGTTACGACATTAGTACCTAACACATGACCGCTAGACCGTACAGTTTACATAAGCAGCGTATTTATCTCATCCGTGTGTTTGTGAAGATACGCTTCGAATAACTTAGTACATAAGGTATTAAGAATGGTGGGGCTGGCAGGCGGTTGGTTGGATAGCGAAATATCAATGGGTCACGTGAGATATTGACGGCTGTGTTGGGGATAATTATGCAGTGTTGAAACATGGAATTAATGTTGAATATCGCGGTTCGTTTGCTGAGTGGCTAACGCAGTTGGATTGGCTTCTAGAGGCGGATTTATGTGTGTATCAGACAATTTATGCGGCTGCTGTGCATTGGGAATAAAAATTTGCTGTGAACATTATTGTGTGACTTGTCTTGAAGTCTTACATTCGAGCCGTGCTATTCACTAGCGCCGTTCACACGTTAGTTCGATCGCGTTCATATTCAGTGATTTAAAATGGTATTAAGCTACCGTTTCCGGTTTGATAATGTCACTAATTAAAAACTTAAGAGATATGGTTAAACGCTACATGTAGTTTTCTAAAAATATTGGCCTAAGACCGTGGTGTTGTAGAACTTTTTAAAATAATAAAACTGAAACGACTTTAACTTTGTGCTTTATTTGTACTGTTTCATTTAGTTTATATCTATAATAAAAACAGAAAACTGGATAAAAACGGAATAAGCAGGTGAAAATAGTCAGGTCTAGTCGAGATGTAAATTAGTAATGGTGAAAATGAGGGAAATGTCGAAAATGGGTTACGTAATTTAAAATTTTAAAATCATAGACAGAAATATAAAAATGGTGTAAAGATGTAAAGAGGTTTACACCCTTACAAGACTTAACTAACGACATAACTTATATACATATACTTATACTCACGCCTGTATCCCCGAGCGGTAGGCCGAGACTAAGTATCACTGGCCACGATCCTGACTCACTCTTTCGGCTTTATAAACACTTAAATTTACATTATTTGATTTTTCATCGGATCAACTAGGCTTTTTGTTGAAAGAATCCGACCAGGTCAGAGGTGAGGAACTGATGACGCGAGCTCCGTCTCTACTCACCATGATTAAGCTCTGCATATCAGAGCGAAACATGGTCGGACTCTTCCCACAAAAAAACTAGTAAGTTGATCCGGTCAAATGTGTAGTACTTACGAAAGTTGCAGTTAACTTCACTTTCTTCAACCAAGAACCGGGGGTAGATTTAATTAACTTGATATGCAGATTTAATATCCTCCTAAGTTCTGCCTGGGTAGTAGGACGACGCTAATCGCGTGTTTTGAATGTTAAATGTCGACTTGCCGGTAAATTAATTGTCAAATTTTGACATTTTGGCGCCATAAAACGTGGCATCGTACTACTCGGGCATATGTTGAACATAACAATAACTATATTTGTGTAAAATTTTGCACACTCGGTCTTAGAAATAACAATCTGAAAATTAGCATAAGAATCTAAAAGTTGAATCAAGTCTAACATTAGATTATATGATTCTAATTTTGTCTTATGCTAGTAGCTTCTACAGTGCAGGTTTCATTAATATATTTCCCTTCACCGAAGCTATAGTAAATCAGTCATTTTTTTACGTTTGCCAATGCTGAATGCGTAAATGCGATCCAAAATGCTCCACCTAAATAGTTTAAACGAAAAATTACCGTTTTATCACCGACTCAATTGCTTCTGACATTACAAATATCGCTTTATTACTGGCTTAAATACCTGAAATGTCAAATCGCATATCTCATCGAAACTGTGAACGATTCGTTGCCTTTTTAGTTCGCCCGTAGAGGCGCTTAGGATCCAGCAAGAATACGATAACTTGAGCAATCTCATAAGCTACATAGTTTCTCGCGACATATCTGCTACTGCATTAGGTCCTAAGGGCCTTTTCATGCCAGCCAAATATGTAACTTGATACGTTCATTGCCCTGATAGCATCTTGAATTGGAACCTTTCCGAATAACTTAAAAGAATAAAAAAAAGCTGTTTTTCTTTCGACAAACTTTGTCGATATGTACAACTTTACCAACTATACTGTTTAGATAATTAATCAGTTTTTCCATATTCATCCTCTGCTGAACAAAAGCTTACGCCCCCTAACTGCTAAGCCTTCTTACCTAGTTGTCACAGGAATCCTTCTTAAGGTGAGCATGGCGATAGAAGTCACGGGTTTCAACGCGCTCGTATCTAAAAAATCACGCCTTTCCAGCATCGTTATAATTATCAACCTTTGTATGTCTCCACTGCTGGGGCACGGGTCTCTTCTTGCATCGCAGGAAGGTTAGGCTATACTCCACCACGGGGGCCAAGTCCGGGTTGGTGGAGGATTGTAAGAAAGTGGCGGGCCTTACTGTCAGAAGTTATCAAGCAGCCCATAAGGCCTCTGACATGGCTTTACGACTGCCTTTATTTGACAGCTGGCACCAACGGCTTAGCGTGCCTTGCGAAGCACGGAAGCGCTCGGAAAAATGCCACTAGCGGTAGTCACGGGACGCTCACCCATCCCGTACCTGACCGCGCCTGTTGTTGCTTAACCAAGTGATTGATTCCAATCACTCGGTTCGCCTAGGCTACGAGCGCTTCCAGCATAATAATGGTTAAATTCTGTAATTTTGGCGCCACAGCGTCGTCGCTATGTACACTTCGTTTCTAAATATAACAATGTTCTACACTGCGTATTTGTGTAGTTGGTATACTTAGTAAAGACCTAATAAAATTAAAGTCGCAATCATTGTACCGTGTGAAACAAACCCAACACTCTCACAGAATCCTAGAGCAGATTCACACGGGTCGGTAGGCTTTTTTCGTGAGCAGCTATTGAGTGGCTACGATCATTGATTTATTTCTCAACGCACATCCAGTTTAGGAAACTTGCCGCGCGACTCATGATATGGTGCGATATGGAATTATTGCGTTCAATCCATCTGGAGGTACCTATGTTCTGTGGTAGTCTGACAGTTTGAGATTTATTTCGGCTTGTGGTCTCATTCATACAGTCTTGGACCGAATAAAATTATTGGTTGCTCTAGTTACCATCATAAGACTCGAAATAATTATAGAATCTGAATTTAAATCATAGATCTTCCGTAATAAAAAATAATACATACTTTTGCAGTGAAATAATGGTAGTATTAGCAAATCAATGCTGTTATTTGAAACCTAATCGTCTTTCTAAAACAATCAAATTTATTCACACTGGGCATTAGTAATAAATTTTCGGAGGGACAATATCGACTCTACGCCAATAGAAAACGGAGACACGATGCCGCGCATTTTAATGTGAGTAGGCTTTAATGCTCGAGGATCGACTGACCAATCGGAGATCGAAAAGGGCACGGTCTCTTGGAACAGAGGGGCTACCATGAGCTGGGATCAATCGTGACCGTAGCTCTTTTAATGTTCATCGTAGCGTAAATACCGATTTCATTTTTTATTTATTTTACTTTATTAGGAACAACACAACGTCACAGGTTATAACTACTAATTAACTTATAACGAAAAATAAGAAACAGTTGTCCACAGTTTATCAATTGACAAACGCGTTTGAGAAGCGCTTTAGTACAGATAACTCTCTGGACAATACTTTAAAAATGGTTGATAGCCGAGTATTGTATGCTTTGGATGACGTAAACACAATTTTATCTGATCCATCCTACTTGTTTCGCTCCGATTGGCCTGAATCGTATATATATATGTATATTTGTTTTTCACACCCATTTCCTTCGCTTTCTACAATCAGATCAAACATCAATTGTTGAGAGTCAACATTGTAGCAACTGTAACATCACACAAAAACGCGAGCCTTTTGTGCATATTGCAACCCGATGGATGTGGATGTCAACAGATGCAAGTGGGGAAAAACCGCTCATGGTAGCCTCGTAGATGATATTGAAAATCAATTCGTGATTGCACGTGGGAATCGGGCCGTATCGCGACGTGAGAACACCTTTTTTCAGTTTTTCGCTCCTTACAACTTACTTAGTGGCGGTTAGCTTAAGGCCGATTTACACCAGGCAAGTGTTTTGTAGACAGACGAAACATAAAACCGCCGGTTATACGAAAACGCGCTAAAACTATATGCTGATTCAGTAAATACGATAAAGTCACGTAGTGTGATCGAGCCTTATATTCGCTCATTGAAGCGAAAGGGCTAAGTAGTTATCGTAAATTGACGTAAATTTCCGCTCCTTATTTCCGTTCCATGCGTTTACGAGAACTCATAATAATAAAACTCTAATTAGGTTTCTAACTAGCTTGTGATTTTTAACGATGCATAAGTGTGATCTTAATTTCGCAATTAAGATGTTTTTTAGATAACTTAAAATCCGAAGCGTCTAAATTGTGCTAATATAATCCCACTTAGTCATAAATTCTGAAAAAAGGAGCCAAGTTAAAGTAAAAAGGAAGTGATAAATTATAGCTTCATGGATAAAAGAATTGAGATCTAAATAGAGGCCTAAAATGCCTTCTATTAGAAGAAAACTTGTTTTATCATTTGCTGCTATGTAATTTAGACCAACAAACCCGGACTTGGCCCCCGTGGTGGAGTATTGGCCTAACTTTCCTGCGATACAGGAAGAGACCAGTACCCCAACAGTAGGGACATATAAAGGGTTGATATCGATAGATATCGATGTAATTTGGTAATCAATAACTTACTTCTATTTGTCTAAAACTTAATACTTAATTTCTTGGTTCGTGTAAATTTAAACACGGCTGGTGCGTCGGCTTCTTTACTCGGGCTTGACACGGTGCTGTGTGATGTAGATGACAGATTGGACCCCTACATTTTGATTTGTACAGTAAGTGAAATAAGTTATTTAATCGCTCAACACCTGGCTGTATTTATGTAGTAGTTACGATATATCACAAAAAATCATACAGATAATTTTAATGCGTTTATAATTAGGACGTTTTTACACAAAGCACATCCAGCATTAGATCTTTTAATAGTATCGTATATTCCATCTGGGTACTAGCAGTTGGTTTTATTGAAGTCCTATATCGAGTATGCTCTAGTTTTCGACTCGTAAAAGTGCGCACGCGTCGCTTACGTCACTTCATTACAAAGTCGTTGCGAAAGCCTCCCAAAACACGCAATATTTTGTGCTCGCCGTCTATTGATTAATGTTGCTCGTAACATGACACAAGACGCTATTGCTACTAAAATTCTAGAGCCATATCTCATGGAGCGTACCAAGCCTACGCTTAGGTTTAGCGAATCAAGTACATTTTCCTTATGCATTTACACTTATTAATACATCACCGTTATCTTAGATTCTGTAAGATCGGTTGGAATACTAGCGTTATGATTGTAAGTTGGTGTGCCATGAGGTTAATATGAAATTTTACTCGTTCATTATAGAAACAACAGTGTGATATCTTAAAAAGTATATTTTAAAATAAATTTTTAACCATAGAAAATATTATCGAAACATATTATAATTTTAAAAACCTATTTAGAGACTAAAATTCCACCCATGCCGGGACTCGAACCCGCGACCTCTGGCTAATCGTGCCAGCGCTCTCCCAACTGAGCTACTAAATAGGTTTTTAAAATTGTCCTTAGCACGGGTTAGTGCATTAAAAAGAATAAAATATTATAATCTCTATAATCTCAAAATATTAAATCAAAATATTATAATCTCAAATATTATAATGCACAATTATAATGAGTATTTGCATCACATTGATTTGTTTGTTATCCCCGGGCTTATTTAAGAAATCTGTAACTCATGTTGCATCTACCATTCTGTGATTTTACATGATGGATGTGATTTGTCTTTGGAGTGTACGTACTCGGTCGGTTGTTTGTGTTGTTTTTATTTTTTTTTCTGCTTTGTGTTTATCTAGTTTAGAAAAGAGCTTAACATGATTGATATTCATGTCATGTGTAGTAAACACATGCCTTTCTCACACTGTGCCTATTGTATTCTAATATTTTTATATTGTAAACTGTAGAAAACGCGGCTGGTTATACATGTAACTAACCTTAATACTAACTTTAAGTTAAGCAAATGTTTTTTGTATAACTGTTTGTTTTCTCTAATAAAATAAAAATCTCTCATGTTATACATTATAATCTCTCACTAGAAGTGTCGGGCAGGTGTTCCCCGTGTAAACATGTTCCTGGCTCAAATAATACATTTCCTTGGAGCATAATCTGTAAGAAATTCTATACACGACACAGCTAGAGAGATAACGAAGCAGGCTGCCCTATAATTTATAGTGCACCATTAGAGTGTATTCCACAATCGTGGCGCATTTCATTTGCATTGGAGATGCGGATTTGCGGTGACATGTCCAGTATTAAAATGATGTATGGGGCTTTGATTGCGGACGGCCTGTGAGGCAAGCCACGCTTCTATAGGATGAGACTGTGTCTATAATATTTTTGGAAGTGGTGAAATAAAACAGTATGGTTTCATATTCACATAAGAATCCGTGTAAGTAGAGAGAACCGCTATGTAACGACTATGGACACCTAGTTTAAATTGAGCGGCAGTTTCTGCGCTACTTTGAATAAAACCTTTTCATTTAATTTCATAAAATATCACTAACATTTGAAAGTTCATTTTTGGACACGTGCCTACTTTTAATTCTTTGATAATGGTTTCAAGCGACGAATACACAACAGAATTACTGAAATCAGCTGGTACTTTAGGAAATAATAAATGCGGAGTGATTGTGGTTCACTTCACGTGTAGGTTTCGTATTGAATAGGTAGCCTTTCGGTGCCAGTTTCATCTTAATATATTTCCTTGATGTTAACTTAAGGGTGTCATAAACCATCCCTTTTATTGGCAATATTGACGGGAGAAGTACCACCAAATGGCAATAATACCACTGTAACGGCACTAGCCGATGCCCCCATAATCTCGACCGGACTATGTACATTCGTGTGCTAAAGTGGATCACCTCTTAACTAACAACTGTATCATAAATAAGACAATGAAAATACGCGGCCAAAATTTTCGGCAATTCCAAAATTGTAAAATAGTTTTGGCACTGTAGACTTAAGCACAATTTTGCATTTGATTGTACCACGAATACCTCCAGTCTGCGCCAACGCAGTGTCCAGCCTGTGTAGGCGGTCACACCTTTATCACAACAACAATACCTCTGCCCCATTGCATTTTATTAGACGGCCGTGGACTATGGACGTTTCTGCATATAAATAACTTGCTAGTATTCCGAAAATCGCACTATCAAAGGAGGAAACAGGCACTCTCTTGCGTATGAAATAAGAATGAGAATTACGTCAGTAAAGCTGCGAGGTAAATTATTGCAAAGCGTTCATTTTACACGTCTTTAGTATGGTTAAGTCGGTATTAGCGTCATTCGATATTGGTTTCGCTATACGTTTGCGGCTAAATCAAGGTGGCTAGTTAGAAATCCTTAAGAATTGTCGGTAAATTACGCCAAAGTGAACTTGCAAAGCAACTTAGTATTGCTTAGGAAGTGCATAAATAAGTTGTCCTACGCCATTGCGTTACATATATCCTATTTAGAACGGTTGCTGAAAGGAATACTTATTACTATATTGAAGCGTATGTCCGTTAATATCTTTGCTTATTTATGAAAGCGATTCATACATTTGACTACCCAATGAGTTTTTGAAAGAACAACATTTTAACCAGAAGAAATTTTTCTACAACTAAGTTTCAAAAGTAACTACCTAATCGCTATCGCTATTCGGATTTAAACCGATGAGGCCACACAGTTTTCAGAGGTCGTAAGTCCTCGTCTAACATGAACTTTCGTAATGACACTGCTATCTCTACAAAAGAGAAATGTGTAGAAGTTCACAACAGTGTACTTTTTGAAAATGCGCAATTCCTGAGTCAAATACACGTTGAGAGATTTTAATTTAAAACGATTAGCCCTCTTTAAATTAATTGTGCGGACGAGTAAAGCAATACACATTGGACAATGACCAAAGTAAGTAAATAAAATTTGATAAACATAATATATCCTCATACCTGTAGCCCAGAGAGCGGGAACTACCACTTGCCGTGGCAAGTGGTAGTTCCCGCTCTCTGGGCTACAGGATCGTGATCCTAACTCATCACCTTCGCTTCATCAACGTTCACAAATTGTTGCATGCACGCACGCCGGTTCCGGGTACTTTTTATCTTGCCCTTTGCTAATACATCCCTTATTTGGTCGATGTATGTCCGCCTGGGACGTCCCTTACCAGCCCTTCCACTCACATTCGCAATATATATTTGTATCGTCAATCTTTCTTCCTTGATCCTCTCCACATGTAAAAAAATGTACATTTTATAGCCTGTATACAAGAAGATTTTTGTCGTAACCCTAAGTGGTAGTATCTAAGTTTGGACTTCTTCATTAGTGAAGATTTAAAAGTAAGGATATTTTTTCCCGAACCGCATCATTGTACAATCGAGACCACATCATCCTTTAAGCGTGCACTCTTCGCTGTTATGTCGTCGCCTCGGTTACGGGTGACTGCAACAAAACGCAAAGGTTCCAAGTAACTTTCTGTACTCTGTTAAGCGGTACTTCTATAGAAACTGTTTTGTAAAGACTACGGTCTACGAGTAGTTTACGTAGTTGGGGCTAGTCGCGCGCTGAAGACATAAATTCTGTCAAAAACTTGGACGGCTCTATTGCCAGAATGATTTACGAGGCAAGGTTAAACGTTCTTGCTAGGCTTGAAGGGATTCAAACATATGTATGGTTATTTTTACAAGATACAACTTTGTAATACAGAGAGTATTTATTGTAAAAAGGTTCGAAGTTTCACTGATGCCGGTAAGTCGCCCATTGGCTCAGTTGGAAGAGCGCTGGGAATTTTCAGCCTCTAAATGGGTTTTTAAGGTACAACTTCTGAAATATGTCAATTAGTATTAACCTCTTGTACTTGTCCTGGGGCTTTGCTAAGGTAATAAAAATCAACAACGTCTCTTTTCCTTTTGCTCATTAATATTTGAACAAGTATAATTATAATTTTCAATTGGCCATAGATCAATAATTGAGCACCTACTTACGGCTCATCGTCGACCAGTGAACCATGGCGAAACTAAATTACCCGCAAAATTATGATGCAACCATCATAAGTAGGCAGGTATGTTTGTTCTTTTACGACTCTGTAACGTACAATTATCTTATTAGGTATCGGACCAGAAGCATCGGCGACGTGTACCGATGGTAATCTGTTTACATTTCAATAGAAAACCGGCGTTACGAAACGTTATGGTAATTATTTATTAAGGTAAATTGAATTAGATACAGACTGATGCAATGCTCGACCACATGCTCGATAAGTTATCTACACATGTGTTTATTGATTGGTTTTGAAAGGATTACCATACAAGCTTACCCTTGTAAGCTAATCTTAGTTTAAGTAAATATTGGGTAATTAATCCATCAGCCTACATCCGGCCACTGAGAGACTTAGGCCTGCCGCCGCCACTTATTTTTATCCTCAGGCGTCCTCATTCGAAAGTTTTATATTTTCTAAAATACAAAGGAGAAAACGGTGGTAGTAATAAAGCAGTTACATTCCGCGTAAATGAAAAGTAATACACCGATCATGTAGAAGATAATGGATGGATGTTGATAAACAGAAGAAAAGACATAGCTTATGCCACATTACAACAAAAAAAGACAGCGCTGAAGGAGGAGAGGTTTGTCGGATCTTGGCAAGCGTCCAACCCTGGTCGACCTCTGCCAATCCCACCGATATACACGCGTCAATTTATGGATATGTATATACATTGAAAATATGACAATATGAAAATATGATAGCTTGAATGAATGGACGAACGAACGAACGAACGAACGAACGAACGAACGAACGAATGAACGAACGAACTAACGAACAAACGAACGAACGAACGAACGAACGAACGAACGAACCAACGAACGAACGAATGAATTAATGAATGAATGAATGAATGAATGAATGAATTAAATTAATTAATGAATGAATGAAACTTCTTTATTGCACTTAAAACAAATTTGTACAAAGGCGAGCTTAATCCTACATAGTATTTTCTTCCAACTTACCCACGATGATGCGGATAGCTTGCCTGATTGTTAAACACTAGAAGGCATGAGATTGAAAAATTATATCGTCTACTAGACATCCCCTGGGGCGAAATGTCGAATAAGGCAAGGATTACATTTGGATGTGTAAACACGTGTCGGTTAAGTAATAACTGTAAACCAGTGCACCAGTTACGAGTGATCGATACTTCCAGTGAAAGTTTATAACTGTCAGATTTGGAAGTCGCATGTGTGGGCATCGCATGTCGTCTTCTTTTGGCTCGGATTAATCACAACTTGTTTATTGGGTGACCTGGATGCGATTAATGGGTGAAGCGGTGAGAATAGAGCTTTATTGCTGTGTGCTTGTGTTAGTCAAAATGAATAGAAGAACACAGTTTATCAGCCGTTCTACAGCTGAAAGTTGCGTGACGTGCCTTTGAGTTGAATTTGGTTTACAGATATTTTACGCTCCGAATCAGTCGATTTTTAAACAAGGTTTTACTAGCTCTACTTGGATGAGAAAAGAAATGGTGTGCTTTGACTGGTTTAGGTCCAGTATAGTATTTTCTAAGGTTAACACGAGCAGTAGTCATAATTAAAACTGTTTTTATACGGATTTATGCTCGTTTATTACATTTTTTACAATTTTCCAACGTTTCGGCACTTTTTCAGGTCCGGGACCACGGCACCTGAAAAAGTGCCAGTAGTGGACCAATATGAAAATGATGGTTTCGATTGGACTTGTGACCGACCTGAAATGGATTTTAACCTACTCTTATTGTCATATATGGTAGTGTAGTGTGTAGTGTAGAAACTAGTAAACTAGATCTTGAGTTTTGGCCCATTCGGGTTTCT
Organism: Yponomeuta sedellus; assembly: GCA_934045075.1. NCBI lineage: Eukaryota > Metazoa > Arthropoda > Insecta > Lepidoptera > Yponomeutidae > Yponomeuta > Yponomeuta sedellus. Next base: position 9,593,775 of record OW203738.1, on the reverse strand, counting down.
GAAAAAAAAAAAACGAGTTTATATTTTTTTAACGGTAATTACTGAATTCTTATCCCCCTTCATCCACTTTCACTATCCACATAACCCAAGGTTAGCTGGAAGAAAATACTTATTAGTAGGTATTAAGCTCGCCTTTGTACAAAGCCCCTTTTTTGTGCAATAAAGAATTTTTTGAATTTGAATTCTGTACAAGCGGAGATGTCTTGAAATATCACCTTTTTAGAGCACGGAATGCTAAACCAACTGTTAGTATTGAACTAATTGTCTGAGTAATCTGACTGAAACCACTGAAACACAACTGAAATTTACACCGACACTATGATATGCAGAAAGAGGAAAACAATATGAATCTGGCCGAACAATACTACATAGTGTTTCTTAATGATTAACGGTACTCGTACATAGTTATATACTAAACTGGTCTCGTCGTCGTCAGGCTATACTAGTCCACTGCTGGACATAGCCCTCCCCTAATAAGCGCCACGTTGTGCTATCATAGGGGGTAATGCCCATAATCCCCACGCTGGGCATGCGGGTTGGGGATCACAGTTCGGGTAAACTAAACGGGTCTAATTGCGATTATTTATTAGGTAAAATCTTAATTACGTTTTATCAACAAATAGTACAATGAAGCGCACGTGGCCTAGTCGAACCGAGTGATTGGGATCAATCACTTGGCTAAGCAACAACAGGCGCGGTCAGGTGCAGGATGGGTGACCGTTCAACGACTACCGCTAGTGGCATTTTTTCCGAGCGCTTCCGTGCTTCGCAAGGCACACTAAGCCGTTGGTGCCGCTTGTCATGTAATGGCAGTCGTAAAGCCGTGTCAGAGACCTTATGGGCGGCTTGATAACTTCTGACTGTGAGGCCCGCCACTGTCTTACAATCCTCCACCAACCCGGACTTGGCCCCCGTGGTGGAGTATTGCCTAACTTTCCTGCGATGCATGAAGAGACCGCTCTGCGATATGAAGCAGTCCGGGTTGGTGTAGGATTGTAAGACAGTGGGGTGCGATGCCAGATAACCTTCACGTGTACCTCTCCGCTTTCCGTTCCATCTGATTCCATGAACCAGATGGAGGGGCAAGTGGTGGGGTCGGTGCACCCTGAGCGTTAGTCAGTGACTTCTTCTTGTCGGATCTTACTGGCTAACGGCCAGTAAGATCCGACAAGAAGAAGGGTAATAATCTGGCGGGAGGGGTCGCGTGGGCCCTGTTTCACTCTGTGGAGAGGGACCCAGGCGACCAACCGATTGAAGGACCGACTGGGGGGGGCGCCGCTGCGCGAAAGCGCGCGCGCCTCGTACCAGTCGGACCAGAGTGGCCGTGGGCGGAGGGTCGGGGGACCCTCTGCCTCCATCACGGCGGGAGGGGTCGCGTGGGCCCTGTTTCACTTTGTGGAGCGGGACCCAGGCGACCAACCGAATGAAGGACCGACTGGGGGGGGCGCCGCTGCGTGGAAGCGCGCGCGCCTCGTACCAGTCGGACCAGAGTGGCCGCCGGGACGCGGAGGGTCGGGGGACCCTCTGCCTCCATCACGGCGACCCGGAAGGCGCCCTTGCGTGTTCCGAGGGTGCCTTCTGGCACGGAGGGGGCCCGCGCGGTCGCTCACCGCCTTCTCTGCTTTCAGAGAAGTGCTGGTGGGCGACGTGACGGGCCTCGCGTGTGGGGCGTGTGGGGGCCAACAGTTGACATTGGCCCCCATGTGCCCCAACGAGGAGGTGCGCCACCCTCCTCTAATCCCATTGGACCACACAACAATGGGATGGAGGGGGTGGCGCGTTGGGGCGTGTGGTGGCCGAGGGGTTCGCACTTGGCCACTATGCGCTCCAACGAAGAGATGCGGCGTTCCCTCGCCCCGTCGTTCGGTCCGATGCGATGGGGCAGGGGCGCCGCCGAAGGAGTGCCCGAAAGGGCGCCCGCAGACGGGGTCGTGGAAGTGTGCGTAAGTGTCCCCGTGGCCCCGTCCTTTGCGGTGCGGAGGAACACCCCAGGAGTTTTAGTCGGTATACCGCCCTTTTCAGGGCGGGGAGTCCGACATAACCACTGTGCTCCCCCGAGCCGGTGGTACCCGTAATTGGGGTTTCTCCTGGGTGAAAAAAAAAAAAAAAAAAGGATTGTAAGACAGTGGCAGACTGTCTTACAATCCTCCACCAACCCGGACTTAGCCCCCGTGGTGGAGTATGGCCTAACCTTCCTACGATGCAGGAATAGACCCGTGCCCCAGCTGTGGGGTCATACAAGAGTTGATACCATACCAGTATAATAAAACTATCTGTCATGGTACGAGTATCTACCAATATGACGTAAAGGGAATAAACCTGCTCCAATAGGGCCTCCATTTACGAGTTTGAGCCTGAGATCAGCATTGATTCATAACTAGACGTCCATCTGCCACCATAATAAGAACCAAATTAGCGTAAAAGATTATGATCGCGAATAAAAAGTGCTCCATTTTCTGTCATCCTCCTGCATTAGTCATGAGCCCTTTGGCATAAAAGTGGAGCGGATATTTCATGTGCGCGCATTCAAACCGCCTCAACGCTAATGAACCTGTCAATACTGGACATTCTTTTACCTTTTCTCGGCGAGTTTTCTAATAAAAAAAAGTGTTGATAAACATCTTGACCTCACACTCGCTCCACATGCGCTTCCATTTTATGCTAATCAAGTGGTTAGCATTGTTCGGGAGGAGATCGGGGACACGGTTTTGCTAAGTCGCGCTGAGCCTATGCTGACACTGCAGGTGCCCCAGTGAATATTATATTCGCAGGCAGTGTACTTTGTCTTCTTTTGGCGAAAAAGGTCTTGAATTTCAAGCAAGCGGCTATCAGAGACAATTTTATAATGAGTTCCTAGTGATTTTTTCTACGTTCAGCACTTCTCAAACCTGCTCATGTCCACTTCAACAGTCTAGCGGTAGAACGTTTCGTTACCAAGACATAATTTTATTTGTGGTTGCGATTCACACAGTCAGCCGCCTTATTTTCATTTGTTTTTATTTGGTTCCGATCCTACTTTGGACCGAGAATCATTGATTCATCATCATCATCATCATCCCATTATATCCCTACCAAGTGGCACGGGTCTCTTGCCTAACGAAGTTGTAGGCCATACTCCACCACGGGGGCCAAGTCCGGATTGGTGGAGACTTGCAAGACTATTGGCTGGTCTTACTGTCGAAGGTTTTCAAACTGCCCTACGGCCTCGGACTTGGCTTAATGACCAACCACCACGCACCAACTGCTTAACGTGTCTTGCGAAGCATGGAACCGCTCGAAAAAATGCCACTAGCGTTACTCATAGACTGTCGCACTGAACGCGCCCTACGTTACTTAACCTTTTTGATCTTTTATGATCACTAAGGCAGCCGCGTCTATGAGCGGTTCTCGTTATATTATTATAATATTCACTATTTTGTGTGATGGTGTAAAACAGCCAGATATTACAAAGATGTATGTTTATTTAGCTCACAGCCAGGTGGCGCGACGACATTGGTAAGGCAGTAGGGAAGACCTAGAAAAGAACAGCGCAAAGCCGAAGCGAGTCATGCGGGCAAGAAAAGGCCCTTGTCCAACAGTGGATATCAACGGACTGAAGAAGATGATGATGAGCCTCTTTTGTGTCCCATTCCTGGGCAAAGGCCACCTGCTTTCCATTTCTCCTTGTCTCTAGTCACCTCGCACTATCCAGGCAATAAGGAATTAACGTCATCCCGTCGTCTGTGGTGACGCCATAGTTATCTTAAGCAAAAATGCAGCAATGTATAGGCGCATTGAAACTAAGCTGTCAACACTGAAATTGAAATGAATTTATTTGTAACCAAAATTAAATTATTAAATTAAATGAAAAGATTATTTGTGTAACTTACTTTGAAATCAAATAAGCGTTTACGAAAATTTTAGTTTAAAACAATTTATTTACCTATCTATCTATTTCATACACAAATTTGTCTAATTTATTTATAACTGGTTTCAAAAGGAAAATAAAAACAACTGTACATTGTCGTAATAGAGATTGCGATCTCTTAGTTTGTATTAATGAAAATTGACAGTTTACGCATATTGACTGTTCGATATGAAGCATGCCTATCAATCTCACGATATAACGGGTTTATTGAAATTCCAATATAAAACTAAAAATGTCAAGACGACCCACTTTCATGGAGCAGCAGAAATTTTTAAGCAATTTTGAAGATATCCCCATTTGTCCGTACTGATGATTAAAACCCGGTAAGTTTGGATAAAGATTTTGGGAATTTTGTGCTTCGACTTCTTTGGTCTCATTACTTCTCCGTGGAGTCTAGGGCTGACAGGGATGGTAGCTCTAGCCAAGTTACTCCCTTCTCGGGAACTTTGTTACGTACTCTATATACAGGGAACAAGTCGGTAGAAAATTTCAAGCGCCGAGGTGATGGCACATTATATTTATTTATTAGATAAATAATTTGTGGCTCAAATATTTTATTTAAATTAGTTTTAAGTTTAATTTCATTTCATCAATTCATTATTAACATCATTATATATAAAAAATGTTAAACAGATATTTAGAAAGCCATCGACATAAAAGACAGAATACAAGGTCATAAAAAGGTGACTTATAGCGACAATTTAGATATTATTTTATTAAAATCAACTGGCAAGTTGGTAGAACAGTCTCCCACGTCGTGATGTGTATGTGACCCTGCGTACGCGCATTAGTATTGATAATATTACCGGATTACGTCGTGGCCCTTTGATACTCGACAAGGTAGGCACAGTAGACCTCACCAGCGGTAACCCCTTTTTAATCTAATCTCGCACTTATGCTAAGCGCAATAAGAATTGTCCGGGGACATCCGGTGGTAAGGTCCAACGGTGGGTGATGTCACAACGTCTTTAGACTAGTTATAGACAACATGAGATCTAACGCAGCCTATAAGGTCAGACTGTTGCTTTGATGACTGATTATTATGTTAAGTTTTTATCTACTTTTTCTTGACAGAGAACGGATTGAGCAATCAATGAATTGAGCGCAGCGGCAAGTTGTGACGGCGTCATCAATGAAAGCCTGAAGTCGTTTCATTACATAACATAACATTTTACATACTGGCACATACATTGCTTCTGGCCCCACACTAGGAAACCCTGTGTCGTGGGAACCAGAAACAACGACATCACAAACATGTAAACATCCAAGACCTGGACTTTTTTTTTGTTTCCAGCCGGGATTCGAACCCGGGACCTCTTGCATGGTAGGCAGACGCGCTACCGCTACGCCACAGAGGTCGTCATTTTAGGTTATTCCACTAATCCCCATTGAAAATCCCCATTGATGGGGATTTGTGAACTTAAAAACCTATTTAGAGCTAAGATTTGTGAACTTTTTGTTCATTAATCCCCATTGTTCTCTTTGTGTCTCTTCGCTGGCTATTTGCACAACAAATGTTACTAAGGATATCAGTTTGTGCGCGAATCGAACCTATGACCTCTGAAAATAAAAATAAAAAACGGCCAAGTGCGTGTTGAACTCGCGCACCGAGGGTTTCTTATCATCATATTACGTTTTTACTTAGTAAAAATGTGTTTTATTTCATTCAGTTCTTAGTTTTTTAGTGTGAGAATTTCGATAAGACTGAATCGTAATGCACACCTAACCTATTACTGTTGAGTCCTGTTAAAAAAACAGATAAAGATCTTTATTGGTCAGAAAGACCTAGTCTTATGTTTGTTCCATTGAGGTATGGAACCCTAAAAACTGAGCCCAATTATATAAATTATACTTCGGTACAAAACAACTCAGAACCCCTTTGTTGAGAATCCAATAAGTTACTGCTAGACTAACGAGTCAGACGCAATGAAAGGAGAAGAATTCATTAATTAATTACACCAACAGTAACACCACTCGCAAACTGTGAAGGAAAACGTCGTGAGGAAACCTGAGTGTCTGAGGTGTTCAAATGTACAACAGTAATTATAAAAAAAAAAAAGAACACCACAAAACAGAAAATTAACGTAATTTTTACAGGCATATCTGCGGTGTGTCAACTACTGCAAAAGGCTTAGCTTTTGCTGAGGGATTAGCCCACAGCGATGATTTTCAGGCAGGGCATATTTGTTCTGTGAACATCCTAAAGCATAGAACGAAAGTTAGTCATCTCATATACTCGTAATAAACAGCTGACCCGACAGACTCTGTACTGCTCAAATTACAATAACCGCATTGTTCATTTTCCGAGCAAATTTTCCAATTTTTCTATCCCTAATAAATCTTATACTGACTATAACGATCATAGGTACTAAGGGCTGATTTTTCAATCCTCGGATAAAACTTATCCGTCTAATAAAGTATTACACAATAATATGAAAATGTCACCGTGAAATAACAAAAGAAAGGCATTGGAACAGATGTTTGAATCGGTACGATATTCAACGAATGTACTTTTATCCGAGGATTGAATAATCAGTCCTCAGTCTAGTAGTTCAAGTGATGCGTATAAAAACGAGCATAAAAATGTTATTTACAAAGTTATAGGCATAATTGGCAACTTCACCGATCTCATAGACACACAACATGGTTCTATCAATCCTTGAGGCAACCATGGCAACCTCGCTGACTTATAGAACATTAATCCGCATAATAAACGATGTTTAAGTCAAGATCGCGGGCAAGGTTGCGCTTCCCGCCTCCTGCTGGTGATTATTAGTACTTGTGCTTACTATGTAACGTTTGCTGATGTCGTTAGACATGCAGAGGCTATTATGTGATAGGTGATATAATTTACAACTTCGACACAACTCAAACTTCTATGCCTTCGTTCAAATAACTTTTACGCAAGAAATATATTTCAATCAATCAATCGATGATTAAAAAAATCGCTCGTAGCCCCGACTGCCTGAGTGATATGAAACGATCACAAAGGTTAAGCAACATAGGGCGCGTTCAGTGCATGGGTGGGTGACCGTCTATGACTAACGCCAGTGGAATTTTTCTGAGCCATTCCGTGCTTCGCAAGGCACGTTAAGCAGTTGGTGCCTTCAGCCATCGAAAGATGGCAGTCGTTAAGCCAAGTTAGAGGCCTAAGGGCGGCTTGAAAACTTCTGAGAGTAAGAACTAGTCTTGCAAACCTCCACCAATCCGGACTTGGCCCCAGTGGTGGAGTATGGCATATACCTTCCTCAGGAAAGAGACCCGTGCCCCTCGGTGGGGGCATAATGGGTTGATGATAATCATAAATCGATGGTCCTCGGTCCAACGTAGGATCGGGACCAAATAAAAACCCCGAGGCAAATCCAAATAAGGCGGCTGACTGTGTGAATTGCAACTACGTTCTATCGTTAGACTGACGAGGTAGACATGAGCAGGTCGTAGAAAAAAATCTGTAGGTACTCAAAAGTTGTTTCTGGTAGCCGTGGCTTGAAATGCAAAACCTTTTTCACCTAAAGAAGATCAAAGTACAATGCCGTAACATTATTTAGTTGGTTCCCTGACTAATAAACATTGTTTAGAATGTTTGTGAAGACAAGCATATTATATTATTTTTAATGCACTAACCCGTGCTAAGGACAATTTTAAAAACCTATTTAGAGGCTAAACATTCCACCCATGCCGCCGGGATTCGAACCCGCGATCTCTGGTTATCGTGCCAGCGCTCTTTCCAACTGAGCTAATGGGCGACTCACCGGCATAAGTGAAATTTCGAACCTCTTTACAATATTCTCTGTATTACGCACAGGCAGCGACATCTGACTGAAGTAATTTGCGTCACTTGCACTTTTTTTTTTGAGATAAGCATATTTCCATGAGTCGTAGAAGAATATGTTAATATAATATGTTATTTTGTATGAAGAATACAAAATCCATGAAAAAGAAAAAAACAATGCAATAAATAATTATCTAACTAGTAAATCAAACAAAATTGGGTCCCCTAATTGAGACCTACCACTCCAGCAGACAAATTCACTCGTCTGAAAAACTCACTATCCTGAGCGAGAGATTACGATCAAACCAGTTTATTTATTTTTATTTACATCTTAATGCAACGTGCGACTATAAAATCATGATACTGGCCATAAATTTACCGGAGCATGTAATTTATGCACCTTGCCGTGCGTCAGTGAGACCAGACACGAGTAAAGTGCGACATTTTGCATGGAATTAAAATTTCGCGTCCGTACGTTCTTGCTGCATAGCCGTAAGGTCTATAATGTGTCTAAATCGAACAAACTCGAATTCTGTATCGACGTTTAGAGTAAGTTATTGTCACATTACAGTAATAATCATCAATGGTGCAACGTACAATGGGCGTGCGTTATGTTAGGCCAAGCTCTGAGTCATAAAAAAATGTAATTCAATTGAAGGTACTAGCAATATTATGAACTAATCAATTAAGAATTGAAGTAAAAGCGGCATAAGATTTCGTGTTTTTGGCATCTTGTAGTAAAAGAGCTGAAGAAGAAGCAACGTGTAAACATATACTTAAGCTTTGCCTTTGAAGTCAAGTAAAATGACCGCAAGCTAGACAGTGGTGTAAAAGTCGTATGGTTTTCTAAACAATGGCTTAGACATTGTATATCTTATTGATTTGGGGAGACAGTTTTTCATAATAAAATTTTTAATTGCAAAACTTTGTTAGAACTAATGTCCAGCGTCGCCCTACTGAAGTCTGTGTGTGTATTACATATAGCTCATACGTAGATGAAGCAAGTATGTAAATGGATCACCGGCTGGCCGTAGCAAAGACGGTCCGTAGCCTTCATAATTGTATGCTATTAGAGCATCTGCGTCGGCGCATTTGCGAGGCTAAGTAGTGTGGAAAATCGATCGACGCTATAGTTATCTAATCCCAGGTTTGGTTGTGTGCCTCTGATCTTTGTTAAACACACGTGTGCTGAGAACTTAGTGCCAATTTCACAATTCAAGCTAAAAGTGTCCGAGCAAGTGTTTTTCTAGAGGAAAAGGTACTATAGGAGCAATATAAGTGAAATAATCATTGTTAGGTTAGCTGTTAAGAAACAGCTTTCCTGGAGTTTTTTTCGGCATAAAACAGATAAAACCTTGATCAAACATCTAGCGTAGCATTTATCCACGAAGTTACTTCGATCGATTTGCTTATCAAATTGCACCAAGAGCACTTGACGCGGCGTCATAACAGTACGGCAACTACTAATTTGCCGCGGCATTAGCGGCAATCGACCTTCAGTCACAATGGCCGTTTCCGATGTCGGGAACTGGTCCATATGCCGTTGTCTAATTGACCCTTGCGGTTCACTGGTGGTTCTCAATTTTGAGCGAAGACAAAAAAGGAAAATGAAAAAATATTTTTTTGTCGAAAAATAAACAACTTCACTGAAATTTCATGAAGCCCTAGTTCTCACACTAAGATGCCCTGGGTTGTGGTGAACTAGTCCCCTTCGCATATGGATGACAAAATTATGATAAGAAGAGAAAATAGTATTAAATAAAGTTACTGTACAGTTGCAGTACAATTCCAACAAACTGCGATCCCCAACCCGCATGCCCAGCGTGGGGATTATGGGCATTACCCCCTATGATAGCACAACGTGGCGCTCTTTAGGGGAGGGCTATGTCTAGCAGTGGACTAGTATAGTCAACGACGACGTCGACTGATAGAATGCAAGCCGAGTGGAACTAACTTGGACCCAATTCTGACGGGGACTTTCGCTAAGTCACTGGGTAAATAGATAAATACCTATCGAGGCATTGACGAACAGATTGCTGGTTGACAAGGCTGTAAGCGCTATACAAATCCGTTTTGGATAGCTTTGCAAATTTTATATCATAGTGCAGACGTTTATGGACTTATTTCTGAATGGAGCTTACCCCCTGGATAAACAGTTACATAGTACTGTTGATAATGTTGGCTTAAGCTGGCCTTAGAGTATTTATAGTTTTTTGAGTTGGACTGTTTATTTATAAAAATAATAAGAATGTTATCTTCTTATCTTATATTAACTACAAAAATCCATAAAACAGTATCTGAAGAACCACAAAAATCCAGATACTCTTTGGTTGCTCGCTGCTTAAATATTGATGTCGCTTTTTGTCTTTCTTTTCTACTTAGAGTCACTGTCCTTGTATTGATCACTCTCTAGTGTCACTTTCTATTTCTCTATATTACTCAATCTCTTAAATCAACAAATGTTTTAACTTTGACCAATGAATGTTATCGCTGCGCAAACATAATCTACCATTTGAGTGCCGCTGATATGCAATGCGCAGACGCGGCTATAGAGAGCAGCCATTAGGCTCTATCCGCGATCATTTGCAGTGAGCGAGAGACGTAATGCCACGCGCATGCGCGGGTCAAGATCTTCACGCCACATTGATGCTTTGATTGATACGGGCGAGCGTGTGGTTAGATACGGTTGCTTTTTGCGGCGTCATTGTTTATTATATAGTTGTCTATGTTGTTTTTACTGAGTGCGTTTAGGGATGCGTGGACATTGATATCGTAAGCAAAAAGCAGCCTTATATGCGTTCCCTGCAAGATTCCAAAGACAGAGACAGAGAGAGAAAGAAAGAGATACTTCCAGATACTCAGGTTTCTTTCTTTAGATGTTTTCTTTCACAGTTACCGAGTAGGTGACTGCTACCGTTTATTCATAATGTACGTTACGTCACAAACCAAGTCTCGTAGTACAGTCGACAAAAACACTACCTTTGCAGTTTTATTCCAAATTTTCAGAAAAATGAGGAGTTAACCATCGTTGACACGCTGCAGAATATAAATGCACGTGCGTATACCTGGACCTGGATTTTTCTATTTAAGTCTGGTTTGAGAAGCAAGTAAATATTGGTCTGTTCTAAGCAGCACAAGTCGTACCAATTACCTCACACATAGCATTAACAAACATAAAGTGCGTCTGCCCACATTTCCGCCGCCCTTGGCATTAAGAGGAGCCAAATGTCAGGCAGATTCCTGCGGATGATACGCGATTGACATCCGATTGTTAAGTGTTAATGCTTAAGTGAATATCGATCGAGTAATCCATGGACACACGGACTTAGGAACCGACTGTAACAAACTACAGGCAACTTTTACTGGGTGGTCACTTTGAATTTTCATCTGTATATTATAGAAAACAGTGAGCGAACGCAACGAGTGGTTCACAAGGTACTCCGAAAGTCTCCAAATTAAAATCGTCAAAATCTGAACTTCAAATCAAGACTGGGACAGCGCCAAAACAACCCAACTAACCCTTAAGGAAAAAATTGCATTCAAATTCCTGGTTGATTATATAGTCAACTAAGCAACGTGCGTTTGGTTCAATCATTAACCGAAATAATTCAACTAAACTTTTAATTCTTTTTTTCTGGTTGTGCAATAAAGTGTTATCTATCAATTTATATAAACTATGGCTTGGTTAGCAATGGCTGAAATGATACAACTTTTCGATATTTTTTTTTAAATCTAGGCAGTATTGACTGAAAAGATTCAACTAATCAACATAAAGTTGGCCCCATCGGCATTGGCTCACGTACGTCTACGGGGGGCTAGAGACATTGCGCAAGTACATTTGGCATTACACACACTAGGCCCGACCCACACTATCGCCCGCTGACATTGTTTATGCGACTATTATGGCATATTAACCACAGGCTAGTAACACGATATCTTCCCCGATCCCTTGTGATAGAGCAATCCGTTTATTGTTTCTCTGTTTATCGAGTGGGCGGTGCATTAATCCAGCTAAATGTCACCGACCGCTTTGTCACTGAAAGGTTAAATTACCGAGAGTGATTTCAAAAGAAATTCCTTCTCTTGGTCTACTATACTAACCAGAATAACATTGGCATATAATAGACCATCAATTCATCGTGGGTTGACAAGAAGGCCGTCAGATGGACGATCCAAATTGGTAGCAGCACTAAAGAGGCAATTTCCTATACATGCAATTACTTACGAAGATCAATGCAAATTCTGGAACGAACCTTTCCGAGTATGGGCCTCATTAAGGGGTAAATAAAAACGGTATCCAGGTCGCCTTGAGTTCGACGTTTAAATAGGAATTCTTTTTTTACAATTAATAAGCGTCTCTGGTAATGGCCAGTGTTGGAGGATTCGTTGATAAGTAGCCATAAAGATCTGCTTTTTCAAGTTTGGTGTACAAAATGGCCTTCTATTTTAATTGCTGGTAAAAGACGTCATTATATATATCATTAACGAATTTACTGTAACCGGTAGGAATTTCCTACTTCAAAACTGTTAGTGAGAGGATATTTTCCTTAAAAGATATTCAAAGATAGATTTTTCTTGCAATTCATTAAGCAAGATAAGCAGAGGCAATCACAAATATAGATGAAACTTTTTGATATATTTTCAAAAGACAAATCAGTCGCTACTGGTGCTATATGTATAGTTAAGTATGTATACTTATCAACATACGCATCTAATGGAAATGATCAGTTTTACAGTAAAGCACTACAAAATAAATACCACCAGAGGAATGATGTAGGTACGAATGGGTAAACAAAGTACGTTACGAACTAAGTAAGGAACTATATTATTTTTATTTTCTATTTCTATGCATTAAACATTAAACGCTGAAATTAATTGCAAAAAAGCAAAGTTGCAAATAAAAAACGAAATACGTGTTATGAATTTTACATCGACTAATTACGGAAGCAACTTGTGTTTTATACTTTACTTAGTCCGAATTTCCATTTCATACTTCCTATACCATAAAATATATTTACAAAGCGACAAAAGTTAAAGGAAAACCAAGACGATTTGTACATTTTTTCCAGTTTGTGATCTACCCTATCTGGATGAACTCAATAGCTAGAATACGTTGTTCTGTCTCAATTCATGGATCAGAACATCGGGCGGCAGTAAAGCGCACTCAAATCCGCATGGGGGCCGATCTATGGCGCATTACTGTAAATAAGCGGTGCCTCGTAAAATAGCCCCGCCATTCGGCCGACACACGCAGGTTCTTCCATAATGACCCATTTTCATTAACTTCGCTTTTTTATTCTGAGTTTGCGTCCTATACGATTCAACTACGATTCTTTTTATGAATGAGTATTACTTTTTTATCCGCAAACCTAATTGATATTGTGGTGGGCTTAACACATGTATGTTAGCGAGACTTGGGCATGAAAGAAGGATTAGGAAAAGAGGATTAATGCAGTAGAAATTATTTCTTGAAAGGAATGTATGTGCCTGTATGTAAATGTTGTGCTATGTATGGTGTTACTTTGAATGCCAGGACGGGCAATAACGTAATTAGAGGCAATATCTACTGAATAATGGATACATAGATACATAACCTCACGCCTGTACTCCAGAGGGGTAGGCAAAGACCAGGGACTGCCACTTGCCACGATCCTGATAGATCACCTTCGCTTCATCAACGTTCATAAGTCGTTGCATGCACGCACGCCGGTTCCGTACTTTTTATATTTTATAGTGATGAATAATGATGTTTACTGAATAATTTTGTTTACTTGTTTGATTTATTATTCATTAATACACAAACTCAGGAAGACTTTATACCGAATGAATGTGGGTCGAAAGGCTAGTAATGAACTTTCCATACGGACAATGTCCACCAAAGAGGACCTGGTAGACCGTGACTGAGAATGGAAAATTAAAGCTACAGCTACAGAACTTTGGCGTGAAGAACGATGGTGATTACCATGGAAAATAGGAGAAGTAGTATGTTAGGCTACAGGTACTAAGGTATATGACTGACCACTTTAAAGAACATGACTGATACAAAAGGTCAAAAAGAGACGTAGAGGAAATCCAAGGCAAGTTATTTTGACCAAATTAAAGAGAAGGTTAATTAATATTGCGCATAAAATAACAATCTTTTGGGAAGAATCCTCCAGCCCGCGGTAAGTACTCTCACAATGGGCGCGGGGGCGGCGCACGCCACTTCCGATGCTCAGGCGCACTTCTATTGATTTGCTACTAACTGGAGGGAAGCTCGAATAAGTTCATGTTCTAGCGGACAACATGCGTTTTATCTTCAAGAAGGTAGCGAAGTTACTGGTCACATTAAACCTCTAACGGTTGGGTTTGGGTTTCAGTTGACTGTTTATGGCTGGGGATGCAGTTAGATATGATTAGCATTAGGATGGCTTAGAGTTAAAAGTTTAATAAGATATTTAAGCTCAATGTTTATGATAGATAAAATTCACTGAAATCGTGCATCTACCAAGAATCGTCGAAATTAACTGACGTAAACTGCTGCGCGAGTTCTTCAGAGTTGTAGTGAAACAATGGTGTTAAAATGAGAATGGCCTGCAAACCTCCCACTGCAGGGAACAGGCCTTCCCTCAGAGAGGGAGTATGGGCTTAATTACCACGTGCGCAGACCGCAATGACTTTGTTGTCTAAGTTATGTACTTGTGAAGTTATAGTACCATTACCACTACATCCTGATGAAACCTGAGTGTTCAAATCCAATAAATATTGGATGTTTAAAAATAACTGAGAGAAGGAAGTATCGGTCTACTTGTCAATACAAACCATTTTCGCTATTGGTACAAATAGTCGCAATAACGAAAATAATATCCGCCGTTGCATATAGATAAAGGATAGATAGATAAATAGAGAACACTTTATTGTACATAAAAAAGTAAATAAACATATATTTCGTGTTGACAATACGATATACTTACATGTTTAAGTACGGCTTAATCACTTGGATTTTTTCAGATGAATAGAATTATGTAACACTCTATATATTTATTGTACTTTAGATAACTTCAGTTATTATAGATAACGGCAGGATATTAGTAACGAATGTTCTTTTGATTTACTACCTAGGCAGTAGTTACAAAAAGTCTTCCTACGAGGCTAATTAATACGGAGAAAAAAACTAGTAGCGATCTCTGTTTCAATTACACAATCAATGTGGAACACGAGCGAACTTATTAATTAACGAGCGCCAAATTGTTTCAAGATTGGATTGCGTGCAATCTAATAAAATAAGTATTGCAACGAGAAATACTAAATTTGAATAATTAATTGGACTATTTTTCGTCAAATCAACGTGACTAATGCATCAAGTTCACAGCTACTAACCATTAGCTTAACGATTTTAGAATCGCATCATTGGAGTTTAAATTGAGAACATTTATCATTCAGAATAAAAAAAAGCGGTGAAATACTTTCTCTCAGATATCTTAAGGTATCATAACCTTACGAACCCTAGTCCACGTTTATAAAGTCTCAAATTCCTTGTAGGGACGGTCAGTACATATTGGCAAGGTTGTTAGAGCTCGTGGCAAAGGCTTCGCCATTAGGACTTCTGCGGTGGACCTCGCGGCTCCTTTACATACTGATCTTGTCCATTCCGGAGAACTTGCACCAATTCAAAGAGATGGGACTTTATGCTGACAAAATTTTATCGATAACGCGATTATTTTTGATAGAGTACCTTTAAATAAACTGCGCTTAAGTGTATTCGCACAATTTGAAATCTTTTGCAATAACTTTGAAAATTAGAGAGATTATTGAAACAAAGAAAGAAGGAAGGAAGGAAGGAAGGAAGGAAGGAAGGAGGGAGGGAGGGAGGGAGGGAGGGAGGGAGGGAGGGAGGGAGGGAGGGGGGAGGGAGGGAGGGATGAACGGAGGGAGGGATGGAGGGAGGGAGGGAGGGAGGGAGGGAGGGAGGGAGGGAGGGAGGGAGGTTCAGAACACAGACCATTGGAATTTCGAATAGCATCGATATCTTAGTAATTCGACATCACTATTTGACGGCCACTTTGCGATTATGCATGAAGTGCCGAAGATGTAACTGGTCTGGTCATTAACTGGTGTTTTTTTACAAACTAAATAACTTTTTATCCCTTCGGCCGCGTATGATACCAGAGTTTGGTAACCATAAGTTGCCGCTTTTGATTTCGTTCGAAAAGAGAAGGCTTAACACAGCCAATGAAGAGAATAACCCAAAATTAAAGGCCGACCTTTTTTCTCCGAATTCTTTTTAACATTTCTTCTCTGATTGCAAGTTCTTTGTATGCATGGAAATGTAATTACGTAGGATCGGACCACCTGTGTTATTATTTGGAAAATTTGATTGTGAGGTAATTTCGGTGCAACGTGCGATTTTGGTCGCTGACCATTATGACTGATTTGCGTACAGTTTGTTTGTTTGTTTGTTTGTTGAGGCACCTGCTTTCGAGTAATTTAAATTTTCTGGTTTGTTTTAAAATTACGGGTATAAAATTAAGTCAAAAAACGAAAAATGGAGATTTCTTTCTTATTCTACCGTATGTGCCATCCTGTCGAAGTTTGGCAACCACAGCTCTACATATATAATACAGGTCTAAGCGCGATTATTTATTTGATCCTAATTATATTTTAATATTTTATTTAATAAATAGTCGCAATTTTTCCCGTTCAATATCTAAAAATGTGAAAGCATCGCCAGCCATTGAGAAATATGGTTGGCAACAAATTTGGCTTACTTGATTTTTGAGACTGCCAATACAAACAAGGAAAAAATATATTCGAAACGCTGTTGTAAAGGTATTTGGTGACCTAGGCCCCTTTCTTCGTGGAATCTTACCCTTATTTTTTTGAGAGAAGCTGCTTCTAATCAATTTTTGTACAAGCTTTACTCAGCCCTTCTAAGTTATCAATTTATTGCGTACGCCCAGTAAGCCGCAATTACGGCACACACCAATCAAGACGCCCGCGTGAGGTCTATAAATCTGAATTTTAACGTTGTTATAATTTTACTTTAACCACTATAATCATCTAAAATCAATTTTGAACGCAACAAGTGTTGGGTCGAAGCATAGTTTTAATATTAAGCGTGGAACACATGCCCAACTAGAACTAAGACTTTACATGGTACATGTAAAGCTCAGTAGCCAACGGTGGGCAAGACATGTTGTTTGAAAGTCCAACTCGTAGTGCAAATAGATAAAAGGATGTCGGAGTACTAAAATGGATACCATGGAACAATAAATCGACCAATCGGGAGACTTAAATGAGATAGAAAGACAACACAAAGAAAGTGGCGGTTATCAACTGGATACTGGAGTGCCCAAGGTTGATCAAAATGGAGACGGTTGTACCACTGGCGTATCTTGGTGACGATAAGCACTGTGGCAAAATTGGAATCCAAGCTAAGTAGTAAAGAGGTACCTATTGGGGGATCCTAACAACATTGATGATGATGAGTCTGAAACAGTAGAAGGTTCTTTACCTTTCTCTGCGGAGGACGGATCTATCTGAAGTTCTAATCAATACATCATTAAGTGTCAGTCCAAAACACCTGCACTTTTTGCACATGAAAATCTAATCTTGCCAAGTTTAAACTTAACTTTAAGAAGCTCTATTTGAAGAAGCTTTACGTGTATCCCTAGCTCTAAATAGTTTGTTGACGCAATTCGATTTCACGGGTGCAATCGTTAATTACGAATACGAGAGGATCGATGTGTCGGGCACCGGCCGCCGCCAACTGGTTCCTTGCGGTGAAACCGAGCAGCGGTTGCCAACATTTTAGAGCGATATGTGTTATGAAAAATAGGTATTACAGATAAGTCTCTGGTCACTGCCAGTTACGAAAAATTCTTAATAAACTAGATTTTTAGGAGAGTACTTCGTAAAAATTATAATGGAATTTACAGCTTTATGTGACAATAATGGATCTTCTAAGTTACTTGTAAGATTACACATTTGGATTCCTACAAATAGCTGTATTTTATTTCCGAAAAGTTCAGCAGAGTCACAGACTTATAAAGATTAAGTTGTGTGGGTACTAAAAAGTAAACTTACTCCAGTTGAAAAATAAGAGAAAGAAGAGGAAAAACTTAAAATATAAAGATAGAAACGAGAATTAGTATAAAAGTAAGTAATAGTGTAATTTCTTACATTGAGGTTTTTTATGAGGACGTGGCTTAGCTGGAGCATTATTATTACCTGAAACAAAAATAAATAAAAATTAGAAATAGGTTTGCGAATGAAATGAAAAATGTTACCGAACAATATAACTCGATGCTGACGTACCTTTAACAACTTGAAGGTTTCTTATATAAACACATAGTAAAGAGCAAAGTGACTTAAATAACGAGAAAACGCGCTTAAGCATTTTTTCTTGTGCACAACTGTTGTAAATGTATTATTATACCGAACATCTTTACCGCTATGAGCTATCTGAATTAACATTTAAAGGTTGTCAACATCTGTGATTTCTCCTCGCAGGCAGTGCGCCGGTCGTGCGGAATTTAGATACCGCTCGGACACTGTTCGCTCTTGTTAGAGACGCGCACGCGCACGCCACTTACACCGAGGCAACGTAGCTAGGTATAGTTCTTTTGCTTTGAAAGAAACTTCTTGCCAGGAGCAGAGCTTGAAACTGACGAAATTTCAGATTTACAGGTGATTTATTATTACAAATCTAGAAAAGTGACAAGAGAAAAGAGGGTCCAGGAATTCTAGCAATGTAATATAATAAACTACCACAACACACTTAGACCTGAGATTTCGGCACTTAGCCTCATAGTTGGGCTATTGCACGTAGCAAGAGCTGAGGTATGTTAATACTTCAGACACTAAGGTTGCCTCACGATGTTTTCCTTCACGGTTAGCGAGTGGTATTGCTGCTTTAGCTTTACAAATGTATGTAATTTAGAAAACAAAGTCATTGGTACGTGCCGGGATTCGAAACCCCGATCTCCCGATTAAGAAGCTGGAGTTATCCAGGTCCCAAACTAGGTTACCCTGTGCTGTGGTAACTTGGCGAGTATATCACAAATTCCCAGTCTGAGGCCATTCGGACGGCGACCTGGAGGTCGCCGTCCGAATGGCCTCAGACGGTTCGATTTTGGATGGATCCAAAATCGAACCGTCGAAACCTCGAAATCGAACCATCAAAACCTCTCTTTTGGTAGTCAAGCGTATTACCGCTAAAACAACGAGGCAGTCTCATTACATCATTGCAACCAAATAGTGCAGGGATTGTTCGTATAAAGGTATCAGCACGTCCACGTATTAGCTTCAACACGGTTCATCAACGCCTCGCCGTCAACCAGTTGTCAACTTGGCGAACCAGCATTTCTTACGAGGCGACTATAGAGTACAGTAAGCTTGGGAAATAGAGAGACATTATCTGGCTTTCGTATGCTAATATAATTGAAGCTGTGTAAAACTTCCACTTAATTTGTTTCTAGAAAAAAAAGTACTTTTCCTATAGAGTTATGCAACTCTGCAACCCTAAAACGAAATGCCCCGAGAATGATTTTTGAGAACAGACAAGATCAAGATGGAAAGTAAGAAAGTGAATACATTGAGCACGAAGGGGAGTCAAAGCTAAGCGCGTGAGACACACATGGTGAGATCCTTCTCTTTGAATTGTTTTTCCACAATAAACATCAAGGCTCACTTCTCGGCAAGACGCTTCTACCACCATAGGTACGTATCAGGTAGGTATAGCTGTGCGTTTTCACTTACCACGTTTCCTCTTAATAGGAGGCGGTTTTATAATATTGTAGTAAATTACAGCGGTTTGTTTTTTGAAGGTACAGTCGAAAGCTAATCAACCTTATCGAACTGAAATTTTTGTTGGCACTACAAGTTATTCCAGATTTTTTTACCATATAAGTTAATCAAACTTTGTATTTTAGTTTCAAACTCTGAGTAGCGTACATGCAAGTAAAGATCGATATTCCGTCGAGTTTACGTTGTTTTACTTCGAAATTCACCTTTGTTAGCGTTAATATGATGATCGGATCACCGCTCCTCTATCAAGAGGAGCAGTGGAAAGCCGGGCTTTCAATCAAGAGGTCGTGGGTTCGAACCCCGAGCGAATACCAATTTCTTTGTTTCCTAAGTTACGCACATTCAAGAAGTAATAGGAGTATTACCACTCTAACTGTGAAGGAAAACATCTTGGGGATACCTGAGTGTCTGAGGTGATCATAATTGATCAGAGGTAATCCTCGGCGCTTGAAACTGCCAATCTGCAGATGGCACGCATGGTAGTTCAGACCATACACTCTCTTTGAAGGAAGGCTTCCTTGCATTGGGACATTTAAAGACTACATAGAAGAAAACATTATAAACGTCCTTGACCGCATAATTTTAATACAAAACTAATTGAGACAACAACAGTAGTTATTCTAAGTAATATCTCCAGTGCAAAGGCTAGGTTCGTTTTAACTACGTAATTGGCGCTGCTGTGTCGGGACTATCGAGCGCTAATGCATTTGGAATTACCGTCTTTATCGAGCTACGCCACGGTGTCCAAGGTGAACCAAAGCTTTAAATTTACAGCGCCCTCAACTTTGTAAAGATGTCTGAACAGTTTTGAAATGAAATTTATTTATCTCCTAAAAATCAGTTATCCTTAAAATTACATAGGGTATTTATTATATTTATGTACAATTCGATTGTTTTCTTCTAAAGACTTCTAGTTAAGCAGTGGTCCCCACACTAGATCGACCCTGTCCTGTGTGGGGGCCGCGCTTATATATCAAACAAAAACTATATACCTAAGTATAGTAACAAACAGAATTTAGGTTTTTTTAATATATCACTTTGTGTTATGTGCTGTTACATAATGTACTTCGAGTGTTCGTGTGAGTGTCCGTTATCACAGAATGGCTTTTGGACTGAAATAGGATGTAGTGACTAGAATTGAGAAAGGATATAGGGGATTTATTAGCTAAGGGGAGGACAAAAAGTATCCGGAACCGGCGTGCATGCTGGTAAACTGATGCACGTTCGTGAAACGAAGGTGGTGTGTCAGGATCGTGGCAAGTGGCAGCCCCTAGCTCTGCCTACGCCTCTGTGATAATGGCAAGGGATTATGTTATGTTAAAAGTTTTGGACGAGAAAGTGTTTGCCAAAAATAGTCTTGCTTGAAGAGCTAGAGTGATTCTGCGCTACGTAATTTAAATAAACAAGCACGCGCCTCTGAATTCCAGCAGAATATCCATATACTCTGCTGCCTTACCAAATCCATGATTTGGTAAGGCTTGCCACTTACCACAATCCACACAGACGATCCACGATCGAGACCCTATCGCCTGTCCCTTAAACTCGTAAAATAAAATATGTCTGGTTTGTATTTCATGGTTGATATTTTTCTCTAAGGCCAGTCACACTTTCTAGTCTTAGTGCGTGAGGATTTAATCATTTACACATATAAACTATGGTTAATTATTGCGCAATCACACTTATGTACTGGTATCCCGGATAGGTTGCCGGAGATTAGTGTTTGCCATTTGCCACGACCCTAACCTACCTCTTTAGCTTTATCAACATTCTTTTGCTACATGCATTTCCGTGAAGAAATATAACATGAGGGAACCTGAGTGCCTAAGGTGTTCAAATGCTTTAACGCTTGAATTGAACGTGTGCGCAAGTCCGTTCTCTCTCTCTGAGTGAAGCCTTGGTATATCAACGAGACGTATTTAGATTGTTAAGCTACATAAATCCTTTAATAACAGGCGTCACCCACCAGCGTCACCCACCATACTGAAGAAAAACATAATCTCGGGATAATAGGTGGAAAATAAATTTTATTTTCTTTACTTTGTCCATGGTTAAACAGCGATTTATACAGGTAAATCTTAACACTGTATGTAACACTTGTATAATTTTATTTAAACTCGGTTAGCGGTGGCTTATTAAAATGGATAGTACTTATTCCAATAAGGGTTTAGATGAATCCGTGCTAATCGTGAGGTATTGTTTCGTAAGTTAGTTTAATGTGGCCGTATAATTTATCTAGGTGCGTCCTTACCGGCCTAGCATTAGCTGCAAATGTTTGAATAATTTCAGGAAGAAATGTCTCCTACAGGGTGGTTTCAAATTCAGTGGACCAACCATAAAGGGCCATTCTAACCTTAATTTAAATACATGGCGCTAGTTAACTCGAAAAACATTAAGCGGCTGTAAATTTTTTGCTGTTATACAAAATTACTTTACTTAAGCATAGAAAAAAAATACCAGGACGAAAAGTTATTAAAATCGAAAACAAAAACTGTCGATCGGGCGTATTGTGGTCTGCTCCGACCAACTCAATTTTAATATTTTACGCAAATCGGAAGACAGAGTCTTATACACTTAACATAATATTAGAAAACATTTTCTAACATCATGGCTCTTTGAATTCACAAACTCAAGAAAAGGTCGGAAATCACAAATGTAAATATGTATAATGAATCACTAACAATACTGTTTTTCACAGTGAAAAAAAAAAACATTCTCTCCAAATATAGGCAACGAATTCAAAACCACCCTGTAGAGGTGAGCTTGCAAAAGTCTAGACTTCATCGTCATGGATGAGATGCTCTCAATTAAAAGAATTATTTTTCAAGCTAGACGCACGTAAATTGATTAATTCACGGAAAACGTTTCACAAAATGCCAATAAGTAAAAAAGTTAAATTTTATCGTCCATTGTCCCAACTTTTTGCCTTTTAGCGAAACCGTGAAGGCGTTTTAAGAATCGGAGGCACGTGCTGCGCTGACAGCGCCGGATTTTGTTAAGGGGACAAATCAATTAAGGGTCGATGGCAACTCTGGCCACCCATTGTCTTTTATTCAGATGTCTCGTTAACAAAAGTCCGCTAAAATCTGGATGCAACCGGATTAATGTCAGCATTCGGCATTAAAGCCACCGAATATGCCTTTCGGGGTGTGGAATTTTAACGAATCTTTAAGGACCCTTCTTTGTACGATGGAAATTAAGCAGGAGAAATGAGTATGGGCTTATTGATTGCCTCATTAAGACTTAATTTATAAAGGTGCATATTCTTTCTTTTTTGTTAAGATGCTTTAGTTACGTGCCTTTATTAATTGATGCAAAAACACGGCCTTAGCAGTTTTGTAAGACTTTCAGTACAAGTTATCTGACGCCAAACTGTTCTGCAAAGTTATTTATTTAACGTTTATCGGCCATAATTGAGTGTGAAACGCTCATACTTTACGTTGCCGCGTTAACTTAACGATTATTAAAGTGAGTTAAATGGTTAGCATAAAAATAATAAGATCACTTGCGACTATTGCGAGCAATTGGAACTGAACGGTGGAAAAAGAGAAATTTGCCAACGTGAACCGGTCCAGCGTTGTTGCAACGTTGGCGCGGCGTCCATGGACCATCAATATCGTTGGACACGCATCCGCCGACAAGGCATAGACAGCCGGACAAGCGGATGCGATTGAAAACTAATAATATTTCATGTGGCCAATAAACCGCGGTACATATTTGCGCAAGCACTAGTTCGCGCCGCGCCTCGGTGGCCAATTCTCGTTAATGAAGTCTACATTAAGGCTCTACTACATATTGTAGATGTTTCGCGCAGGCCAATGAGAATAATGTACTAAATATTGACTCTGGGTAAGTTCAGAAGAGCGGCTTTTTTGTGTGTGTTATCACAGGGTATCTTAGTGTGGGGCCAGAAG
This sequence comes from Yponomeuta sedellus, assembly GCA_934045075.1. Classification (NCBI taxonomy): domain Eukaryota; kingdom Metazoa; phylum Arthropoda; class Insecta; order Lepidoptera; family Yponomeutidae; genus Yponomeuta; species Yponomeuta sedellus. The sequence goes on along the minus strand of OW203738.1, from coordinate 9,570,398 downwards.
CAATGTATGTGCCTGTATGTAAATGTTATGTTATTATGGAACACTTGTTATAGGTTAAAATTGGTTTAATTATGAGCTGGCTACTGGATTCACTTACTCTTGAATCTGTGCCTTAGTTAATAAATTAAAAAAAATGGTTGTTCCGATTCACTTATAAGTAGTTAAAATATTTGCTAAATCACAATAATATATTATTGTCTAGTATAAATAGCATACAATATATCGCATTAGGCTAAGCCTGTAATGGTAGGTAGGAGTATGTAGACATAGATATGTCTATGAATTTGTGGAGAGATAAATCTAATTATGTAGTGCTATTCGTTATCAACCCTTGTATGTCCCCACTGCTGGGGCACGGGTCTCTTCCTGCATCGCAGGAAGGTTAGGCCATACTCCACCACGGGGGCCAAGTACGGGTTGGTGGAGGATTGTAAGACAGTGGCGGGTCTTACTGTCAGAAGTTATCAAGCCGCCCATAAGGCCTCTGATACGGCTTAACGACTGCCATTGTATGACAGCCGGCACCAACCAATAACCAAACATTAATTATTTTTTTATTTAGATGGAGCCGAATATATCTGTGCTGCTGTGTGGTGTCGGCCTAGAGAATAGCACCAACCCAATGCTTCCCGCTGGTGTCGTAAAAGGCGACTAAGGGACACAAACGGGGGGTGGGCAGCAGCGCCCCCTGCAGTACAATTCCACCGAACTGCAATCCCCAACCCGCATGCCCAGCGTGGGGATTATGGGCATTACCCCCTATGATAGCACAACGTGGCGCTATTTAGGGGACGGCTATGTCCAGCAGTGGACTAGTATAGCCTGACGACGAATATATCTGACTCGGCGTTGCCTAGCTAAGTGTGATAGTTCAGTATTATGAATTGTTCACAAAAGTGCATCAAGAAGTTTTCACACAAGCGAAAACTGTAAAACCGTCGAGTTTATTTATCCTCTCTGGTAATAGGGACTCTTAATATATCAATATTTCATCAAAACTGCTAATTGACGGCGCCAGTGGATTGTTCATAAACTTCGAAATATGGTATAGATTCAGGCGTTACTTTGCGGAAATCCATAACAGCATTAAAAAGTTAAATTACTTTGCTGAATTCCGCCAAAAATCCTGTTAATTGTTGTGTTCGAAATATTGTTAAAGATATAACATCCGTCACTTTCATTTTGTTATGTTGCCTCTTTTCCTCGATCCATAATAACGTGTCGATTGACACTTATAAACATTGGATGAGTAGTGTGGGAACTACAAACATATATAGAGGTACCTTTTAAAATCATAATGCTTCTTTTTGGAAATTACTTTGACTTAAGTTGTATTAGATAGATAGATAGAGAACACTTTATTGCACAACCAGAAAAATATTACAACCATGATTCTTAAATCTAAGTAATGTTATACAATTGGCAGTCTTATCGCTAAGAGAGATCTCTTCTAGACAACGTTTGGATGGAGTGGATTGCATGAAGAAAATAGTCGGTACGTGGTGCATGTACATAAATAATTAAATCGAAAATATGTTGATAACAAACAGCAATAGGATGCGAGAATATAATTACTTATTTTATTTGTACTTAAATAATAATATACATAGATACCTAAAAAATAAATACATATACAATTAAATACATATCGCAAGCAACATATACTTAAATAATAATATTATAAATATTATAATACTACCTTTCAATAATTAAATAATGCAGTAAATATTACGTAGGTATATTATATTATTTCCTCTTCCCATATATAATTTATTTATTAGTATGTATGTATATCTTAATTATTTATTTTTTTAATTATTTATGTATGTGGTTTAAGTAAGTTTATATACATTTCGTTGAATTCCTAATTTCACTATTTCTGTATTGCACCGACTACCCGTCTCTAATTTCTTTCATGTCTCCGTCTATGGTTGCCTGGAAGAAATTGCTTTTAGTAATAAGGCCGCCATTTGTACTATATTTTTATATAAGTTCTGTTACTGTAATTTCTGTGTACAATAAAGAATATTCTATCTATCTATCTTATACAAATAAATTAAATTATATTGCTAGCTGTATAACTGGAGTGCACCCAGTACAGCAAGTTCCTCTAGTACTGGCTAATGAATACGACACGCGTATGCTTATTGCCCATGCGTGTGAATGTCCCGCGGTCGGGTCGGCGAATTATTGCGATTCTGAAGGTTTTATTAGCTTAGGTCCCAATGAACTCTTATGATAAGTTTTTTAATCCGTAATTCCGTATGTTTTTTCTTGCCACGAACGCTTGAAGTTCTTGGCTGTTGTTGTCGAGAAATGTTGGAGCGTCTTGGTTCGACCGGTGTTCTAGAATGTCGTACAATTTACGAAACCCTATTTAACATAACATAATATTTACATACAGGCACATACATTGCATACATACATTTTTTTTAAAACCCTATTTTTTTACACACACAAATTTGTTTAAACTTGTTTTGTTTGTTTTACTTGTTAATATTATTAAAATTCTTTATGCATAAAAAATTTGAGCATAGGCTAGCTAAATGGATCTCAACAATGTTACACAATCTGTTAAGTCTTTGAATGATGACCTGGAACGCATCGCAAACTGGTGTGATAGTAACTGCCTACTCCTTAATAAAAAAAAAGTCGAAAGTTATGGTTCTAGGTTCCAAAACTCAGAAGGAAAAAATCTTGGGATTAAATCCGGCAATTTATATTAAGTCTGAGCGTCTTGAGTACGTTAATGAAGCGCGAAATTTGGGGGCGTTAATGGATACTGACCTTAGGTTTGAGAAGCATGTAGTGGAGGTAGTACGGAACTGCTTCTTTAGACTGAGAATCTTATATTCATTACGAAGATATCTGAGTGTAAATACTAGAGTTCTCCTCTGTGATGCACTCATAATGTCAAAATTAAATTATGCCTTGACTGCCTACGGTCCTTGTTTATTTGCAAAGACTCATAAACTTTTGCAACGTGTCCAAAATGGTTGCGTCCGCTTTTGTTATAATATACCCGCTCGGGCGCATATCACACCTTATATCAATAATACGGACTTATTGAAGATGGGCAACAGGATGAAGCTTTTCATGGCAACATTATTGTTTGGTATTATTAATACTAAAAAACCTGCATATTTATTTGAAAAATTAATTTGGCGTTGGTCTAAGATAGGTGACCGTAACAAAATCAGGGCATGTTCAAACCCGCTTGGCGTGCCTGAACATCGAACTGCCGCTTTCCGAGGTAGCTTTCGGTTCCAGGCCACCAAGTGCTGGAACGACATCCCTCCACCCTTAAGACAGCTTAATTCTAAGGCTAGCTTCAAAGCCAAATATAAAAAAGTTCTTCTTGAATCGCAGAAGTTGGTCCCTCATTAACAAACTACCTATTGTTTTTTTATACGCACTCTCCTACGAGTTCACCCAATTTATTTATTTATTTTCCCAATTAATCTATTACATAATTCTAATATATTTATATTTTTGACATGTATAATTTAATAAACTAATTGTTTTTCATATAATATATAAAAAATGTGAAGTACCTACTTCGTAGTCACGAAGCATGCACTTGTTATCCAAATTATTATTATAATCACAATGACATTTATTTATCTCCGATACAATTCAATGTATATAGGCACCGATTTACTATAATTAAACTACGATTATGCTATTACCAATCATTTATAATTTGACGTTTAAATATCCAATTGTTATGTAATTCTATCCAAATATTATCCTACAATCCAAATTATTATTATCATTACAATGACATTTATTTATCCCCAATTCCAATTCAATGTATGTACGTATTTAATTAATAATGCTATCGACAATTATTTATAACCTGACATTTAAAAATCTAATTGCTGCCATCTTACTCATTTATTTAGTTTCGTTTTTCCGAGTGCTGCACGTCGGCACTCTACTGGGTACTGACGGAAGACCAGCGCTGGAGTAGCCCGCCTCTCCAGCATATGCTGAGTCAGAGCCCCTTTGCATTTGCCACACCCACAAAACTGCTTGATACTTTATGTTGATTTGCCTGTACCCACTTTTGTTGCTGTTGTTTGTACTATTACTGTGAAATTTTGCTTTGTTATTGCATGTGGTGTCATTTCAATTGTTTTTCTGTAAGTGTGTGTCTGCAGATGCAAATAAATAAATAAATAAATAATAAAATGCTACTTCTAACCTATCTACCAGCTACCTTAATGTGCAATTTTTTTTCTTGAGTTTTTCTTGTTTAGAGCTCTCTGCCAACCCCTGTGGGATACGGGTCTGATGTTATGCTATATTATGTTTTTTTAAAAACCTGCAACCTTTATACCTTCAATAACTATATCCTGGTTTCAGCCAAATACCTGAGTGCTTAGTGCGAGTTTTTTAACTACTCGATCGCGTTAACGTAAACTCATATTTCTATGGCATCGAGGAAGCGCCACCTAGCGACAAGTATGGAAATTAAAATTGCTGAGTGCGAGTTTTAATGGTTTACGTTGAGAAGTGAACACGTTTACCAGCCAAAACACGAATAAACGCGAGTGCGAGTTGTACTGTGACAGCGTTTTGCCAGTTCGAACGGTTAACTTACTCATACTCACTACTCAATGCTCGATTAACGCGGTAGTAAAGTTATTCGATTGGATCTGTCAAACTCGCACTAAGCACTCTGGTCACAGTGACAAATATTGAATTTGCAAGCTGTTAACGCACAAGATACTGGGTGCTGGGCAGATTCTGTGAGAAGGAAAAACAACGTTAGACAGATTTTCCACGGAATTTCTACCTGCGGCCCTTGCAACCCGAAAGTGGTCAACACTTGGCCAAAATAAAAGCATTAAGGGCTGACCAAAAGATAAGAAGAATCATTTCTCAACAATATTCGAACCGATTTACAATTTACACTCCCCAGTTATCATCTGGCGGCATCGCTCCACAAAAACCGCGCTCAATTAACTCCCTTGCAAAATTCAACACGACTTTATTTCGTACTTTATTTGCACATTCGTTTACAGGTAAATTGATTATAAATGGTTATTATAACGTGCCACTTCGGTTTCGTCTTTTTTCGGACGCATTTCTTGATAAACTGAAATGGAACATTCGAATGACAAGGCGGCCACAAATACGAGGTGACGGAAAATTGAAAGAAACAAAATAGTATATTATTTAATACTTGATTAAAATACCCAAAATTACATGTGGCGATGTTGTCTGCGCATGATTTAGACCACAACTTGGTATTGGTACATATGTCATAGTAATACTTCTAATAAATAAATAAATAAATTAGGTGACTCGGCAAATGTTGTTTTGTCATAATCATAAACCTATGATTCCTATTAAGAATTTTGTAATAATCGGTGAACCCATTTCGGAGGAATTCGATAACAAACACCGTGACCCGAGATTTTTATATATTAGGTCAGTGAAAAAATATATTAGATTAGGTAAATACCTAATCTAATATATAACAATCAGACCAACGAGGCAATCCAAATGGATTGCCTCGTTGGTCTGATTGTTGGCGGTGTCACGTCTGATTACCATATCGGAGGTCGTGGATTTTATTCCCACAAGGTACCGCCGTACATTTGTACTCATGCCCTCAAGTGTGTAATTGCCATGTTTGTAATCTCCTTGCCTGGTTACCATAGCACAGGGTATCCTAGTTGTAGGTATACAAGTGATCATTACCTATTAATTAACCTTACTTAACAATTAATTAATTAACTATTATTAACAAATTCGACAGAAAATTTTATTTCAATGGTTTTCAGTACCGACACACTCAACTTTTACCGCTAACTGACACTATTACTACGCCTATGAATATATATGATATGAAATTCTACATTAAAGCACGAAAATCGTACTTTAATGCAGAAATTCATATGAGTAATAATGTGTGTTGCAGTAAACCGGGTCACTCTATTAATTTTACCTTCGGGAGTAAAAACAAAGATGTTTATATTAACAACTAGCTGACCCAGCGAACTTCGTACCGCCTGACAGTCGATGCTTTAATTTTTTTTTTATTTTCGTACTTCCATCCTCGTACTTCAAGGAATATACAGAAAAAATTATTAGTGAAATCGGTTCAGCTGCTCTCGAGATTTGCGCTTACCAACAAATTCAGCGATTCATTTTTATATTATAGATGAATGAAATTACTCCTTCACGAAGGTTGCCTCTCGTGGCAAACAAATTTGCATCTACGTGTTGAGATGATTTATACAGCGTCCTGAGTAAGTGAGTGATAAGTGATGAGTGAGTGATAAGTGTTACCTTCACTCATGTGTGAAGGTGCCACTTATCCCTCACTTATCACTAAATGGATGACGAGACCATACGGACGCTACAGTGTCACTTTGTTTTTTAGATGTAGCTTATCCAGCACCTAACCATTCTGACAGTTAGCGCACAGGAAAGACAAGTCAAGACGTAGTAACCCCCTTTTATAATACCCGATGTCCCCTATGAGTGGCCACAGTATTTTATATATAATAGTATTTTATTTTAATTGTATTATTTTTTAAACAATTTTTTTACCCCGAAATCGGGATATTTTATTAACTTTTTTATGCTCAATTTCGATACTTCGTCTTGCGAATGTAAAAATCAAGATATTATATTTTGCGAGTCCCTTAATAAAAAAAGTGGTTTATGAATATGCCCCTCCTAAATTCTACCGGAAAGTTTCGCAACCTACCTACTGTATCGATCAACGAAGCGGCACATTTTGATTGAAATGTTATTCCAATACGTGCGAGATAATTACAACAAATTGCTCGGCTTAAAGGCTACTTATAATTAGCTTTGGGTGGTCTCCTAATTAAATTTGATTTTAGAAGTAAAGGAAATTACTTAAGTAATTTATGGCGTTGTATTGAAGATTGATTGAATCATATACATCCAAGGACAGTGAGTGTCAATTAAGATATCTAAAACCTCGCCATTACCAACATAGGTCTAAATGGACTAAATATAACATAGCACTAAATTACTTTGATTGCACATAAACTAATTTCAGGTGTCATTGGTCAGTGAGTTTAAAGTCTTGAGATTAAACTGTTCACGACACATAAAATAAATTCACGCCTGTATCCCGGAGCTACTTGCCACAATCCACACAAACTCTTTCCCTTCATGATCATTAGTGGTTGCTTGCACGCCGGTTTCAGTACGTTTTATGGTGCCGTTTGCTTATACATTCCCTATTTGGTTGAAATATGTCCACATGGGATAAACCGTTCACTTAAATTCCCGTATTATACCACTTTATCTCTTTTTATATGTCCGAACCAACGTAATATTCCTTTCTCAATTATAGTCACTACATCCTCTTTCAGTCCACTACGACACGAAATAACCACAAAACTGCACAAAATGTTTAAACTCGTATGTACAATTAACAGAAAATTACTCTTATAATGATGTCTATCGCAAGTCTCATCTCTGCAGTGATCTGCGGGGAATGCTACTTTTATTTCATCGCTATTATAATATGTAAGTGTTAACTAGAAATTTCGAGTATTTTAATGCATTGTATTTTTATCAATAAGACCGTGTATTCTTTAAATGCCTCAGTTAATTGTTAAAACTCAATTGGAAACTCATAAAGTTATAAATAGGGTAGCACCGATGTTTTGTTGCATTTGTTATTAAATACTTATCACACAGAAACCAAAAAAATACTCTAGGCGATTAAGGACAAAATAATGTGTAAACACTGTGATATTGACTCACTTATAAGTAATTATTATTCTATTTAAATCTTCTAGTCCCATTTTATATTCATTAGGCACTTGACATTTCCTTTTTTTTAAGTTTGTGGCTTTATTTTATGTGCTCCATATATAGCTGTTTTAAACTACGATTGATTAATAATGTTCAGGTTTTGTGAGATGTCTGCCGGATGTTAGATCTAGTTTTAAATACTGAGCCATAAATCTATATGTAGAGATATTGTGGTAATTAGATTCCGTTAATCAAACCTCGTTTGTCGAAATAGAAGCTAGAATCGTTTAGTTGATGTAAGTTTTCACAAGATAGTCTAATTTACGTTGAATGTAGCCAAAATACTTTATTGGTGTATAATTTTTTTATACGACTAGAATAACAAAATGTCTATAGGTACTGAAGTTCCCTAAAATGCTTCAGGAAAGCCGAATAATACTTGGCAGCACATCAGTCTTTGCACGTATTTCTACCCGTTATAGGTTATTTGTAACAAAAATATAACAGCTTAATAAGCTGTTAACGACCAAGTAAATTAATTTAAAAACCAACATGTAACTAATTTAAAAGGGATTATGTAATGTAAGTAGCACAGATCATAAGGGCTTATACATAAGGGCTTTGTAAGACAATAACCGCCTTATTTATGAATCTTCAAGGAATCGTGTTTTTATAAATATGACCGAAGATTGTTATTATTTCGAAATTGTGAAGACTTCTGACTTAACAATAATAAACCTGTTTAAGTGTGACTTGCGTTAAATCACTGGATAAGTAAATAAATAAAGACTTATCCAGGGATAATATCTGATTGAAAGCGTTGTAAGTCACACAATTTGCCTAAGGATATCTTCCAAATGTCGTTGTTGCAACACGTTTTGCACAGGCTTGGGCTTACCCGTGGATAAACAGACGGATAGTGCTGTCAGAGCGCCTTAACGCAAGCTGAACTAAGTTAATCAATATCATAATAGTTGTTCACGTTGACTGCCTCGTTCGTGTAGCTGTATCACGTCTGATTTCCATGCCGAAGGTCGTGGGTTCAATTCGTACTGGGGTCCGCCACACATTTGTACAAATGGCCTCAGCCTGGATGTATTTCCATGTTTGTGATGACCTTCCGAGATTACCATAGCATAGTGTATCCCAGTTTGGAACCAAGCCCTAGAGTCTAATGCTTACATAGTGTTTCAATAGAATGCTATTATCACGACAATGGTTGTTATTTGCCTCACTTTGGGAGTCTACAAGGCAAAAGCAGTACAATGTCATTCCAGGGGTATAACCCTTGCAAATTAAACAGGTATCTCTCGCGAAGAAGATAAGTGGCATAGTTTGTACCATCGCAATGCGATTGGTTAGTAGACTACCGATAGTGTGAATGAAACGACTATTACCGGACTAATATGACTCTATTGAATAACTATACCTTTTAGAGACTTGCTCCCTGGACAGATTGTGTTGTGTGGAAGTTATTTATTTATTCTAGGCGACAGGTATAGGTCTTAGGTACTTTCCTGCAATGCAGGAAGAGAACTGTGCCCTGGCAGTGGAGATGTACAAAGGTAGATATAATTATTCTTACGCCGCTTTACCGGTGGTATAAAACACTTAATAAAAATGGATCTCATTAAAAATTTGATTTAGCTCATCCTGATTCGTCGCCGACATAATTATCCGGAATTCGCACAATTAGTGTCACCGTTACTTAGCCAAATGTATTATTGTAATATTGTCAAGAATTTACTTGGATAGATAGCAATCGAAAGCAAAGTTGGCGACAGCTCCTTAGCATATTATCAGCATAAAACGTCCGCGTGTATTAATGAGCCTTGCTTAACATGAAATTGAACTAAAAATACTGACAGTAATACTCCAGAGAAGAAAAGAATACATGTAGAGTTTGTGTGTTATTTCTTCTCCACATAAGCAATTAATTAAGAGACTAACAGCTTTGACGTTCATTTAGTAAACATTTTGTTTAAATAGGTAGAGAATAAAAGTATATTTTTTACTTTGAGTTTGCTCTTCAAACTATTAGGTACTTAACATTCAACGAACCTTGTAAATAAGTCCGAAAAAAGTAGACATTCAATTTACCATTTTCAGCTTTTCTCACGACGTTTTCCTTTACAATTACCAAGTCGTAATTTCCTTTCACAAATATACGAACCTAACTTCTAAAATAATGTCACTAGTACTGTATCAGTTATTTTGTAAGTGGCATGTAACATGCCAGGATCAAATCAATAAATTCTGGGATGCGACTTTTTTTCTCACGAATGGTCACTTCTAACGCGACAAAATCAAAGTGTATTCTTTGACAAGGATAGTATCATGTTGTTTTAGTACTTGGCAAACTGCAGCGAGGACTAACATGGCCCATTTGGAGCGATAAAAAACAACTTTAACAACCCTTTGTAGACCGACCAAGAAAAGCAGTGACACACGGTTCTGCATAATCAGAAGCGGCGGCCGTGGGCAGCGACATCACATTAAGTGTGAATCAGGCACATCAAGGGACGATGTTTTCTTTTCTCAAGCCCCGTTTAGACTAAACGAATACTTTGAATGCTCGTTTTACTTCTATAACCGTCGACCTGCCGTGCAGCCTTTTGCAAGATAATCATATCTGACAATATTTTCGAGATGTTTTCAAGGAGCTATAAGCAGTTATAAGTTTCAGTTTTAAACGTGTAGTTTGTGTTGCAAAATTCACACTTTTAAAATATTTGAAGCCTTTAACGGCTGATGATGACCAGCAAAAGTACCCCTGAATCGTATACACTCCTGCACCTAAAAGCAAAAAAATTAAATTGCATTGTTATTTAAACATTATTATCTAAAGCCAAAAACATGAGCTCAAGCATATCATACGTTATGTTATTGAAGCATCTGATCAGAATGCCCAAAATGTTTTTTGGAGGATTGTAAAGTAATGATCCAACTCATTCGGAATATAAAGCGAATTTTTGGAATATAAAATCGAGCCTCAAATGATTATAGACAAAATCTTTGCTCTACCTATTTACAAATGTTCACGATCTAACCTGTTTAGAAATAAAAGAAAACTTTACCTGTTCTTCCGGAATGCTGGATGAGCACACGTAATATGTACAGTGTAAAGGCGTCAATGACATAGCAGAGGTTGCCAACAGTTTAATAGCCAATAAAGTTACGAGAGCCAACCCGTTGAAGGAAAGCGACTCAAAAAAGAGTCCGTAAAGCGAGCACTTTATACAACGACTGAGGAATTATTCTTACACTTTACTGTCTGTTTTTTTTAATGTACTAGTGGTCAGAGAAGTGGTTAAAAATGGCAAATAGTTGTGCAAGGGATTGACGATGTGTCGATCGTTTGGACCGTTTTGTAAGCCGGCAACATCAATGACTGTTTCTTGTCTTGACATAATTGTTTGCGAAGGACTCTTGCATAAGAATCAGATGGACAGATATCGAGTACAAGGAAAAAGTTGCTTAATTAGAGGAAAAGCCTTCGTCGTCAGGCTATACTAGTCACTGCTGGACATAGCCCTCCCCTAAAGAGCGCCACGTTGAGCTATCATAGGGGGTAATGCCGATAATGCCCAGAGTAAAAGCCTTAAAGAAGCCTATTCAAAGGCACTAATTAAATAGTGGAGGTGACAATAATGGTGCAACCGCCCTCAAAAAATAGTTTAAATAAAATTGTTAATGTCTGAAATACATTAAACCTCATTAAAATCAAAAGAAAATATCTCCATTAATTGATGAATTAATAAACTGTACTAATACAACAAAAATAAAAAAAAACGCATTGAGTGGTATATATATCTTAATGATTCGCGAAACTCATACATAATTATGTATTAATGTGTCGGCCATCTGCGAAAAAATTGAAATTAAAAGTGACTACCCACAATAAATGACTGTACTGGACTTCAGTTTACCCGAGACCACGGCAACTGTCACGCTGCTGAAACGTCGGGAAATAAAGTAATTACGTTTTACCTAATAAATAATCGCGATTTGACCCGTTTAATATAAAACTACGCACATTGTGGTCATGGAATGGGTAAATTAATTTTACCGTAGTCGAGGGTACAAGTTTTGATAGCTCAGTATGTTGTGCAGTAATATTGTGCCAGGATTCTCATAAAGATAATTCAATTAAATTCAATTAAAAGTCCAAATTCAATTCAAAGCCCTTGTCCGCAAACACTTCCTCGACATGTGTTATGCCGAGCTCCCCTGATCCCCTCCCGATGATCCCAGCTGTGTGTAATTTTAATCTCACTACTGTCTTACTTCCTTATTAATATGTATTTATAATACCTATGTTGTGATAGTTTATTAATATATATTTTTTCATATATATTTATTATATGAAAAAATATATACTAATAAACTTTATTTATAAATAATTATTATGTTTGATAAGTATAAATAGTGTATATTTACTTATTTATATATTATATATGTACTTATTGAGTATTTTTCCTTATCTAATTTTAACTAAGTATTACTTCTTCCGTTTGTTTCGAATGCCTACCATTTAATTTCTTGCACCACCTGTGGTTGACTGGTAGAAAATGCTTATAGCATTAAGTCCGCCACATTGCCATTGTATTTTTTTACTTACGTGCAATAAACGTGTTAATAATAATAATAATAATAAAAGTATCAATTTGTAAGTCAACTTGATTATATTTGGTATTAGTGAACTTATTGCGAGCTATTTATTAAGTCTAATAAAATAAATAGACCAAATTATTTCTATAAATTACAACCTTCCTATCGCTATTAGTAATAAATAAAAAAATATTATCAAAGCTATTAATTTGCTTTTGATTTGATTTGACAACAAATTTGGCTTTCCTTTTCACTCAAATTTACTATCCTAACGCGCTAAGACAGCCATAAGTCAATCAGTGTCGTTACTAACCAACAGCATTCCTTCCTCAATATACCACAACGAGGGTGTCCAATGCAAACACAGTCGAGCGTCTAATTCCATTTAACGCCCGCAGCGAGCCCTCATATTTTCTCATCGGCGACTCATAAAATCGTATTGGCACGACCCGCTATTCCTTGTCCACGCTTTGTAACTTAACACTTATTACTGAGCCTCAGACAGATTGGTATAGATCAGGTATAGATCCAATGTGAAACCGAGAACTGTTAAAGACGGCTATGGCTACGAGTGGAAATAATACCAAGGTATAATCTAAACTGTTACTTATAATTTAATTCTGCCAATGAAAGTTATTTGCTCGAATCAATGAATAATCTCCACGAAGTGTAGTCATCATCCCTCTGGACTAATTTATATATCCCATCTATCAATCAGCATCTACTAAGGACTGGTAAGTTAAAGGAAATTTTGCACGTTCAATCAGTTCAAATAACCGCCAATAGGTCAAACGATCATCTCAAAGTAGTCGCAACGGGCCCACGTCAACGCCAAATAATGTCTGTGCAGGCTCTCAGACTCGGACAGAGTGTTAAATCTCGCAAACTGTGGGCGTTAGTTGTGAGATAAAGGTCGCATGCCGCGCTGGATTAGAATAGGCTTTATGCATCTCTGACACGCAGATATCGGAGCATTCCAGTCAATGCGATACCTGTGTGAGATAAGTCACTTGAAGACGTTTCTCTTTTGAGGAAATGTAATATCCTCTATTAATAAGACAGGGCAAAACAAATATTCCACAAAAAGCTAGCAATATTTTTGTCTTGTAAATGCATCTCGCCTTGACACTACCGTAATGTGTTTTCACTTAAAAACCATATCCATATAAGACAATCATCGTAAGTGCACTATTCGTCCCCGCAATCTTGTCGCGCGCCAAAAGGGTGATAACTCAAAAAAATGGTGTAAAACGTTCGTCGCCAATTCGCCGTTACCCAAAATGTCATTGAGTAATAACCAGCGGTGTTTTGTCGACAATTCGACATGCGTAGGCGTCGGCGTCAGACTGCAGCCACCAGGAACAGTGACCGCTCAATTTGTTTCATTATTAGTTAGGGCTGCCGCTTAGCACAATCGACTTGGAAATACGTTTTTTTGTATTTTTGCAACAGTGTCGTCCATTACTTAGCTGAATTGCTGGTAAATTTACTGAAAATGATAGTGGGCATACCTACATACTTAACCTGTTTGAGCTTGTTGTAAACGATATAAAAACGCCGTTTTTACATAGATCCGTCTGAATTCCGTCTGAGTATTTGCATCAATGTTTGAAACTAGAAGTAATGCGATAAAAAACAATTACGACAAAAGTTTCTTTTGCCAACCCTGCTCACAGCACCTCAATCAATATTCCACGGACGTGCCCAACGCACTTTTTACTCGTAGGTACCTTAACAATATATTAACTAGATGGACATTTTCCCCGATGGTTGATTTATTGCGGCATTCAGTAAGACGTCTTCATTCGCTTTGGGCAGGTCATGAAGGTGTGGCTTGAACCTAAATGACCCGAAATAAATTCGAGAGAAGCCTTTAGGTTACCCGTGGTGTAATAAATCAAATTGTTCACTTACATCTCTTTTGATTCGGGCGGTGTCGGACCAGGTACATGCATTTCCGCGATCAAAATACAAGTGCTAATGAAAGCGTGATTTTTTTGGTATGATTTTTAAACCTCCCGATGATTTACCGCTTTTTTAAAAGAAGATATGTTTTTCACTAAAATATGGAAATATTATTAAATCCTTGAGAATTATTGCTTAATCCGAGTGAAAGCCATAAAACAAGCGTTTACGCCATAGCTGTCACATTGATAAAGAGTCAAAGGTTTGTCACTCACCGTCACGCACCGTAGAGTTCAGAATAAGGTAACACGTAACAAGAAACAAAAGAGAATTGATTGTGTTTGCCGGATAAAATTGAGTTTTTGATGGACTGTTTTTACTAGAAAGGGCTTTATTTAAAAAGCAAAAAATGCAAGGACGCTTAGACTGCTTAAAAAAAAGTTTTCTCGTATGATGCCTACCTTTACACAATAATACAATACTAGTACTAAACAAATACAAGTTGAATACTAAATTTTTTTACAGTCAACCTTGTGTCATTTGATTCCTACAAAGCATTATTATTATTTGACGACCTCTGTGGCGTAGAGGTAGCGCGTCTGCCTACCATGCAAGAGGTCTCGGGTTCGAAGCCCGGCTGGGAAAAAAAAGGCCAGGTCTTGGATGTTTACATCTTTGTGAAGTCGTTGTTTCTGGTTTCCACGACACAGGGTATCCTAGTGTGGGGCCAGAATCAATACTACCTTTGAGTCCATTAATACTATGCATTGATATTGATCAATTAGTGAAATTGCATTTGCAAATATAAATTAAAAGTTTTTTGCAACACATGACGTATGAAAATACAAAAACGTAATACAACTTTAACTAAATACACAACTACCTACAAAAACAAGGGATAGAATTTTGTTTTGTGATTAATTTGGATTCGGAGGCATTGCATATGAATTTGAGTCTTAAGCACGTGGACTGTTTAAGCCTAGAGTTGTTCTGCCTTTAACTGGTAGTGGCAGTGAATCGTTGACATTCTTTTAGCTTTTGTTTCACAAATTCTCTTACTGCTTATCTTCATCGTTCTCAACCTAGGACACTATCTGAACACGCAGGTAGGCAGTAACGGTGGACAGAGGGCTCTGTCGCCGCTCCACTTCCATACTTTCACCGGCCGCTTCCCGGTACATCGATAAGGCCCACTCGAACGCGTTCGAATTCAAACCACTATGTTTGTTGTAGGCAATAGTGAATCTAAATTTGTATCTCTAATCGCTAGACAGGAGACACAGATTTTAAAACACTGAATTCGGAATTCTTTAATACGATTATGTTACGTATATAGGAAGTCGTAAATACGAGTATGTAATCCAAGAATTTGTCAAGTGTTTGTAAATAGGATGATTATCAAAAGTTTGGTTTTTTTTTATATAGCCTATATACGTCTCACTGCAGAGCACAGGCCTTCTTTCAGGGAGAGAGTATGGGCTCAATTACCATGTGTGCCCACAGCGGATTGACAATTTTAAGCGCTGACTTATTTGAACACGTCAGACACTCATGTTTCCTCACAATGTTTTCTTTCAACTTTAGCATGTGGTGTTGCTACTATAACTTCACAAATATATACCTTAGAAATCATAGTCATTGCTACATGCTGGTTTGGTTACAGTTTGTTATCGTTGAGATTTTTTGACAATAGACGTTTCTATGGCAACGAGATCAAAATAGCCAAATTTTTTAGCAATTGCAAACAACACTTATTACATGCGCCTTTAATATGCTGAGAAAAAGGACCCCTGGCATTTTTTTCTCTTTTCACATTTCGAAGTTTTCTCCATCCTAAAAGTTGCTTGTGTCGAGCACATGCGGTTAATTGGTTACGCCAAGAAAATAAGTGTTATTTTTTTAATAATCAATCTTCGTGACTGGTACGTACAATCTATTTATTCTTACTTGTCCAATTTAGTAAACAAGATTCCAACCTAAAAATTGAGATGAGATGCCCAAACTAGACATTTTCTCGCAAATTCATGAACTATCATGAACTATGTTTATAAAATTGGCAGCGTGTTATCTAAAAGAGTGTTCCAGGTTACTTCATTTATGGAAATATGGCAGTTTTGGACTAAAAAGTCACAGTTTAACGGTAGAATCTTGTTTACTAAATTAGACAAGTAAGAATAAATAGACTGTAAGGTAAAGCTGATGTGGTTCTCCGTAATTGTATAATCAGGTTGGTATCCTTCGTAGTGATAATTTTACAGGCGTGATGATGTTTTAGGTGAAAGATATAACGGATTATATATGTTCTAATAAAAAGGGAGGCGTTGACTTTACTGTACTTTGTCTACTTCTATGCTTGATGACAATGCAACAGTTTCGTAGACTAGAAGAGACACAAGAGAAAGTACACAAAAGCCGAAACTACGCCTACCATCTTAGCATTAGTATATCATAATTAGCTTATCTTCTGTTGTACTTTTCAGTAAACATGCAAACAAAGTTTACTGTTTTACTTTTACTGCCACTGTTTCAGTAATTTACAAATGAATCCAGTGGGCGTCTGTCCACGCTTTGTTAGTGACTTTAATTAGAGTGCGATTTATTTTGTTGTTCTACCCCCGCACTGGCTGCTCGAAACAGCTTCTCCTAGTTTGCACATAAATATCAATCAATAATAAGTGCTCATTACGGCCGACCTGCACCATTTTCTTAAGTGAGACTTAACTAGTATTCAGTTAAAATTCTTCATTCAAAATTAAATTTAATTGGCCACTTCAGTGACATTTAAGAAGTGGTGGAACTCGGCCTTAGAATTATAATTCTAGCCGACTAAAGTAAAGCGGGCGAATGTCTGGATTGTAGTCTTTCTTCTGTTTTCGTTTTGTCTTGATTTGCTGCAACTTACTTATATATTTACTAGGAAGAAAGAATCTCATTTACTAACAAAATATTATTTGGAACATTTAACTTAAAAAAACCATTTAAAAAGTACAAGGCACTTTCTTTGTCTATGCAATGTATGCGACATGTGACATACATCATCAGACTGAACGACGTCGCAAAATAAAACCCTGTTCATAATACCTAACTAATTATTAAGGTGCTTAGAGGTGCTACTAGCGCCACCAATGGAAAAAACTCGCAACTTGTGTTAACGTTTTTATTTAAAAGTGAACATGAGCAATCTTCACAACTGTGACCACTATTTTTAGAACCTACAGTCTACCTAGAATCAACAACCACGGAATTTAATCACTTTCCGCCAAAAACGACCGTTTAGCGGAAATTAATTAAAGTTCTGATCACAGGGTCTAGACACGAAAAATAGTTATCACAGTTGTTAGAATCACTCAAGTTCACTTTTAGATTAAACGTATATAATAAAACAAGTTATGATTTATGATTGCTGTGTGGTGTCGGCCTAGAGAATAGCACCAACCCAAATTCTTCCCGCGGGTGTCGTAAAAGGCGACTAAGGGACTCAAACCGAAGGGTGGGCAGCAAGCGCCCCCTGCAGTACAATTCTACCAAACTGCGATCCCCAACCCGCATGCCACGCGTGGGGATTATGGGCATTACCCCCTAATGATGGCACAACCTTGCGCTCATTTGGGGAGGGCTATGTCCAGCAGTGGACTAATATAGCCTGAAGAAGAAGAATGATTTTTTTCCATTGGTGGCGCTAAGCAGCGCCCCGAAACGCCTTAAGTTAGGCATTATGGACAAGGTTTTAAGATACGAAAACGTCATAGGAATACATACAACCAATTCTTACGACAGAGTATTTTTGGCTCTAGTTTGTTGATGTACTTAATAAGACTTGGTGTAACGGCTCTGTTAAATTAAAGGTCTATTGGCGGTGCTCTTAATGACAAACACAAATTCATTTAACTTTGCTTGTTTGTTTTAAGTAACTGCTTAGTGCAATTAACCCGACTGCAAGGCGCTTTAGGCAGTTAAATAACATAACGATCGGCCCTACCTCGAAATGCTTCTGTAATATTTTATGGTCTGACTGGCTGACTTGCACCACTTCCTAAATAATAGTTAACTAACACTGCCCGTACGAACAATGTCATAGGTATATCGAATATATCGGATTCTCGCTTCTATGTTCTACCCACTGGGCTACAAAAATAAATTCGACGGCCTCGGTGGCGCAGCGGTGTGGCATGCACCATTTGGCACGCTGACTGTAAAACCGAAGGTCTCGGGTTCAATCCCCGGCCGGGTCAAGCGAGGAAACGAACTTTTCTAGTTTGTCTCAGGTCTTGGATGTTATCTATGTATTTATTGTATTAAATCTATCGTCGAGTTAGAACCTATAACACAAGTCATTTAGTTGTACTTTGTATAGGGCTAACAAGATCTGTGTAATATGTCCATGAATATTTGTTTATTTTTATTTTATTTACTAAAATCATGTTCAAAAAGTAGTGCAGGTGCAGCCTAATAGTAAGGTAAAGTAATAGACTTAAATGTACTATCGATTGTCACAACTTTCTAAAAGAGATATGCAAATGGGTTCTCTCGGCCTAACAAATGTATTTAGTATATTGTGTTTTTCCTTGGCATTTTTTGTGCAAAATAATATTTTTTTCATTCCATTTTGTGTCGAAAGCGTTGATCCCTTTTTAGACATCTCGTTGCCTTTAAATTGATTATGGTTTTTTATAATAGGGATTCAAATGAGAAATTGGTAAGGGTCCTTAAAAACCTATTTAGAGGCTAAAAATTTCACCCATGCCGGGATTCGAACCCGCAACCTCTGGCTGTCCGTGCCAGCGCTCTACCAATTGAGCCAATTAAAATTTGTTCCTTGGCACGGGTTAGTGCATTAAAAATAAAAATAGTATAAGAGTCCATAACTCTAGCTTTCTCTTCACTCTTTACCCTATTATACCCAATTTGAGATAAATATGGTAAAATCATTTACCCAAGTTTTTTTTTATTTCCAAATAATTGGAGGTAATTAATGCTAGTTTATGGCATGATTTTACAGTACAGGTAGTTTCGTATACTTAATACCTACATAAGATATACCGAGCTTGTTCAACCCCACGCTTAATCCAAAAATTTATTGAAAAGCGTAAGGCTCTCGCTAGATACGACGCCAGTGCGCATCAGTGGTAAACCTGGTAATGATAATTTTCATATAATGACTAACGTGGCTGCTTATGCTAGTGATTCATCAACCAATCAGTCAACATTCATCCACTACTGGAAATAGGCCTCTCCCAAGGCACGCAACTTCTGTCTATTCAGTGCCTTGATTATGTTACTTTTAACGTATACCTGTGTACCGGGTACAACTTTGTCGTACAACTATGTGTCTCCATATCGTTATCATGTCTCAGACATGCACTGAAATACGTATCCTCTATGTGAGATCCATTACGCCTCATATCTATACGGCAGAGGTAAGTAAATACACTGCTTTCGCACACAGTTCTATACGTTGAAAGTTACATAATCAAGACATATTTACGTTTATGCTAGTACAAAAGTGTAGATGTCCTAGACAAATGTGTAGTGGTCTTCCGCGCAAGCTAGTCCCCGCCCCCGCAAGCGCGGTGCCATCCATCATCGGGCGTCTGCTCAGCGACGCAGCAATGACTAACGAGTTTCGCAATTGCAGACCCAAAATTGAATCTGCCTGTGAAGTGAACTAAATAACACTCGGTGTAGTTGAACTATTTGAAGGACAAATATTGTTTTCTTTACGCAATAAAACCTTGGCTGCGAAGGAAAATGCTCTTTTTATTTTATTATATTTCTTTTGTACACCGGAAAGGTATCAGAAAAAAAAATTGTGGTCCTCTGTATATGTTCATCCCCTCCCAATCCAAACACAACCATAAAGACACTTGTGTAACTTTCTACAGCTAAACTTCATTTTGTAACCTACTAAAATATTAATTTAAGTTGCGGTTTTGCGAGGAGAAAGCTAATAAAGATTAGAAATAGTGTGAATTTCTGAAAAAGTCATAAACTTTTTAAAAACTGTACTCTACCCAATTACGTTGAGGGTGTCTTTTCAATAAAAAGGTAAAGCTTGACCTTTTGTCGACTGATACATAGATTAGATGTTGACTGTAAGTACCGCACAAGACAGGTATTTATTCCTAAGTGATTTGTTGCGAAATTTCACAAACCCGCGGAAAATCGCCGGTCGATAGATCATAGAAATGTGGACGGATCTGCCCACGCGCACATTAATGTACAACGTTTAATGCATTATTGAGCACTGCGATAGCACGTGACATAAAATATAGGCGAGAGGACAAGGCGAACTTACGCTTGCAGTAAAATTATTCAAATAAGTTCAGTTCAATGACATTAAAATCTTAAAAAAACCTTTTTTTCAGTTTTGAATTTAGAATTGGTCGCGATACGCAGTTATTATTATCGTCGTTAATTTTATAGTTGACAACCAATGAAAGCGATTTTTATATTTTTTTACAAGCACTTCGAATTCACAACGGCCTCGTTTACGGGTGCATATATTAAGTTTTAAGTATGTTAACTTTTATAGATCGTAACAAGGCGAATTTTCGCTATCAAACGCGATGATTAGTACGAGAATGTATGAAGAGATTATGCATGTAAATATTACATTACAATTTCCAATGTGGACTCCATACTTTGAATTAATGTTCGATTAAATATTCATGCCGTCGCAGTACGATGCGTATTCGCAAATCTCGATAAATGTCTCAATGCTGGATCGGAATCGATTCAACTTGTACCGTTTAGGTTCAAAATGGGCAAGTTATGTCGGATCTCGTGGCCTGCTTTGAATAACATAGTTTTGAATAAATGCCTCTAGAACATATTCGTTAGAATATCTTGCAGTTTCGTCTTGGACTCCCCTGTCACTGGAAGAAATACATTTATTATCAGTCTTGACTGCTGTTATTTGTTTTGCCATGTCAAATACACAAATATTTGTGTCTCACGTCGTTTTGATTTACAGACTCACCTCAAGTTTGTTATGAAATTGTCAACTTTGTGTAGGTCTAAAACTTTATATCTATATGCATATTTATAAAATTTCACGTGCAATCAAACAAGTCTTAGAACCAACGCCAAAAAGTTCCTCTATTATGATGCAAAGAAACCTCTGGATCCGACCTTCCTAGTCTATTACAGTATGGCAGTTATAAACTAAACTTTATCCATGCTCCTTCCTATTTTGGTATTCCTCAGTGTATGAAGATACTATACTGCGTGATTACAGCTATTAGAGCACGAGGGATCCGCTGTTAGATACAAGCACAAAAGGCACACAAACCATCGCTTCGAAATGGTAGCATTTATCGTGTGTACCGCTATAAAAACAGCCGTCAGCGCTGGAAGTTTATCCGTCTAGTGTCAGAGATCAAAGTGCTCTACCTTTCCAACGAAATGCGATCACAAGTGTAATTTTGTATGGGAAAGAAAGAAAGTGATATCCTTTTCAGCTTGTTTCTTAGCAGTCATTTTGTCGTTAGATAAGCAATATCGTCGTCGTCGTCAGGCTATACTAGTCCACTGCTGGACATAGCCCTCCCCTAAAGAGCGCCACGTTGTGCTATCATAAGGGGTTATGCCCATAATCCCCACGCTGGGCATACGTGTTGGGGATCGCAGTTTGGTGGAATTTTACTGCAGGGGGCGCTGCTGCGCACCCCCCGGTTTGTGTTCCTTAGTCGCCTTTTACGACACCCGCGGGAAGAACTGGGTTGGTGCTATTCTCTAGGCCGACGCCACACAGTGAACAATATCACTCGGTCGAAATTTAAGTTTTATATGGCATTAAAATACTAATAAACTATACGCGATATTGGATCGCTAGACAATTCGAAGTCAAAATTGGTGGAAATCTTAGTCTTGAGCTTCTTAATAATGACTTGTCTATCAATATGGCAGCTAGGATTGAACTTTTAGCTAATGCGTAAAGCCGCGTGGTGAACACAAGTATTAGAAGCTCGCGTGCTTCGTCATCTTTGCAGCTTGGCCGTCTTTGCGTTGCCATAACTACACACGCTCAGAGCGAGTCTAGACCCCAGTCAGGGCTGTCAATCGCAGAACAAAACTAATGGCGAACAGCGAAATGACATTCGATAGCCCTAAGCGATGCGGCCGCTTTGTGCAAATACTAGAGATCGCATTGCGAACGCAGTCACTTGTTTGTTAGGGCTGGCACGCAAAATGTGAAATGCAAATCTGTTGAATCGGCTGGAACTTATAAAAGAAACAGTATTATTTTTTTATTTATATACCATAACACCACATTCCATGTTAAAGGATTACGTTCTAGCCTGATATTAAAATCCAACTGTGATCATTAAAAAGTTTACTTACAAACTAACATGCAAATACTTTATGGCGACCACAATAATTCACTATTGGTACAGGCGACAGCTGAAAAACTATAAGTAGGTATCTAAAATTTGTATTTGCTGATCAAAACTAACACTTTTTACAATTACGGAGGCAATTTAGAATATGCCAAGAAAAATTGATCATTCTGCTATTTAAGTGAAAAGCTTCTGGTTCTGACCGCCTTTTTCGTCTAGAGGTATCACGTCTTAATGGAGATCATAGGTGCGATTCCTTCTGAATCCTGCGTACATTTGTACAAATGGCCTCAGTTTGGGTGTATTTTATTGTTTGTGATGTTTTTGCTTGGTCTCCATATCACAGAGTATTCTAGTTTGAGGTCAATTGATTGTGTTGTGATAAAGTTATATATTTATTCATTGTTTTACATATATTAAAGAAATGATTTTTTTCAGAAGACTTATTTTTATTACTTAAGTACCTCTTTTGAGACTTTTACAACTCGATTCAATTCCCGACTCAAACGCAAAACCGGTGCCCTATAAAAAGTCCTATTAGCGGTAACCCTATTGTGGTGCGCGCGCGCAACGGGGCGCGGCATCACTTCCTCAGTTGATCGGCGCCCGGGGGCGGCGGCGGTCGTGCCCTCCCGTAATGGGTTCACCAGTCCCGTTCTGACCGGCTATCATTACACAGGGCATTGCGGCAAACCTAGCCGATGCTGATTGAAACGGTCGACGAATGCTTTGTACTGGGGCGACTCGATGATACGTAGGAATGAACACATACCCGACGCAGTTGGATTGTTTCACAGAGTTAAATAAAAAATACGCTGTTAAAAATACGTCAATTAGAGATCGTCTTTTGTTTTATCGGCCTTATTTGTAAAAAACAAAATTCCTCAGCACTCCCCAGAGGCAGTTTAATTAATCTGTGGTTACGTCTTCTCCTTGTAAAATCTCCACGGCAGACTATTTTAATCGGTATTTTATAAGTAACACGGTTTGACGATCAATATATTTGTTCCAAAATTAAATTTTATCCAATATTCTACGTCATTTTACGGGTTTTCTGCTCTGCAGTAGTTTGCGTCGTAACTCTTATTGGGTTTTTTATTAGGCATTTGTAGTTTTTGAGGTAATCCTATACCTACATTTGTCATTGGTGGTTTGATAAACATTTTAAAACTATGCTTTTTTTATAGTTCACGTTACTTACGTCTACCCGAGACCACGGCAACTGTAACGCTGCCGAAACGTCGGGTAATAAGGTCATTACGTTTTATCTAATAAATAATCGCGATTAGACCCGTTTGATATATAACCATGAATGAGTATTGCGAAGCGTTAAGAAATACTATATCGAGATGTTTCTTGAGCTCACTGACTCTATTTTTGACAAGTTTAGCGCCGTGAAACTTATTCATGCGAGTGATATAATCTGCTACCACATAAAAAAACCTTCCAGTTTATTTATAGCTACGGCTTCAGCGTATACCGGGAGGTATACGCTAGATCGTCATTTACAGCACTCACGACCGTAAGCCTAATAAAAGTGGATCAACAATAGTTACGATGGGATTTTTATTTGAGCTGCACCCTCCGCCGATGTCACTAGCATCGATTGTTAAAGATTACGCTTTATCGAATCTCAATTAGCCCAATTAATTGTTTACCAGTAACAATGGACGTGATAGGAAGCAAGCCTACCGCTATTAGCAACTTTCGGTTTCTTCACGCACGGCATGTTTATTAGGTAATTAATGAAAGGAGGTCTACTCTGTAGGACCGTTTTGCGACATCGGACTGGTGGAGACCATGAATTGGTACTTTTTTTGTCGACACTTTAAGAGAAAGGATACTTAAGCGATAAAAGGGTATTTGAGATTGCCCATCCGCGGTGGGCACGCGTACTAATTAAACTAATTCTCTCTCTCTCTGAGGGCAGGCTTGTGCACCCACTGCAAGACACAGGCCTGAGAGAGAGAGAGTGTTTATAGGTACATCAAAAATACACAAGGGATAAGACTCAAAAAAATTAAACTGTTTATTTCAAAAAAAGAATCCACAAAATACTCAAGCTCTGGAAGCTAAAAATCTTCTTTATAAGATTATAGTACTTCCAGAGGTTGCTCTATATTAAATATAAAATTTGACAATCACTTCACTCCGCTTCCGCGTACTTTTACTTACATGAGTATAAGTAAAAATACAGGTATGCCGAATAAAATTATACATGCAAGTGATTGTATTAAATTATATTATAGTAGTAGAAAAGTATAGCATTAGTAAGGGAAGTGGGACGTAGTACCTTTCCCTGCAATAAGTGGCAGGCAATACGTCCCCCTCCCCCTCATACTCCCAATTGTATAACATAAATAAAAAATCAAAAAAAAATTCTGGTTTTATACTAAAGTGTTCTCTATGTATCTATCTATCTCTCTACGTAAGAGACCGGCGCGTCCAAAAACAGCGCACACAAAAACTCGAGTCTCATGTTTTCAAGCTTCAAGTAAAAGTAAAATTTAAATAAAAGATAAAACGGCTCATGGTAACCAAGCATGCGCAAGCGCAACCGCAGCAGGGGCGGCGCAACCGAATTTATCTAACCGGAGATCTCTATCGGGACTTAATTGCTTATAGTCTAATGTCCAGAGAAGACATCGAGTTATTGGTGATTATGCTATTAATTGGGTGGGAATTGCTCTTTTGTTTCGCTGTGTTTTGTTTGGCTGATCTTCTTGAATGTCATATTCTTATTTATGTTTTTCTGTCACGCTTGTGTTTTAGATGAATATACAGATTCATGGGTGTCCATAAAATCATCAAAAAGTTATGCCACATGTCATATTTTTTTTTTTTGACTTATCATGCAGTCAGACCGCCAATTGTATACGGCAATACTTAGGTATGTAATCATTTTTATGTATTTTGTTTTCTGGTGTGTACAATAACGAGTTCTAATCTAATCTAATTTTCTGATGGCTCTTACCTTTCTTCTGCATTCATAACTGAGCTTGTACATAACATCCACACAACACAGTCACTTGTCCTAGTCCTAAACTAGGATACCCTGTGCCGTCGTAACCAGGCAAGGTCATAATCACGTTAGGCCGACGAGGCAACCAGTTGTTCGTACTGACGTGTAGAATTCACTGTTTTCGTATAACTATGAGGATTATAAAACCTATTTAGAGGCTAAAAATTCCACCCATGCGGGACTCGAACCCGCGACCTCTGGCTAACCGTGCCAGCGCTCTCCCAACTGAGCTTAGGGGCGACTTACCCGGCATCAGTGAAATTTCGAACCTCTTTACAATACTCTCTGTATTACGTAAATTGTCCTTAGCACGGGTTAGTGCATTAAAAAAAGAATATAATTATGGGGATTATGTTACAACCTGTTAAGTGCCAAATAGAAGGATCCTTAGCAATTTTAAATAGTTATATATTCAACGGATCTAATCGCGATTATTTATTAGGTAAACGTAATGTCCTTCCCATCTACCCTCACTACTGTAATTGACTGTACTCGCCCCTTCAGTCTACCCGTGACTCCGTCAACTGCAACGCTGCTGAAACGTTGAGAATTAAGGTAATTAAGTTTTAGCTAATAAATAATCGCGATTTTATCCGTTTCATATACAACTATGTATAGGCATCACGAGTCATTAAGAAATAATCTTATAACATTATGTATAACGTACAAAATTCAGTACAGAAGTGAAATGAAATGAAAAGGTTTTATTTAAAGTATCGCAGAAACTGCGGCTTACTGAACGTTACAAGTCAGACTAGGTGTCCATTTCAAAATCTAGATCATTATGGAGATAAATGGACAAAACACTCCAAATTTAACCATTGAAACGTATCATCTTAATAATCCTTTATGTTATAGCTCTTTTGGGACAAAGTGTACTTAACACATTTTTGAACCGTGTTTCAGGCAAGTACTTGTTTAAGCAGACATTTAAGAGATATTCGCAGTTTTTTTAAGCGCCCGAAAACAATTATTCTACGTTAAAACTTTCTACTGGGCAAAAATCTTCTGCAAGTCCTTGACTTATCACACTTTAAAATCAAGTAATTTCATATCTGCAAGCATTAATCAAGCTAACATCTTAGGCATCCCCTATTATGAAAACCGCACGACGGACGCGACCGCTGGCGCGTAACGTCGGACCAGTGAAACTTCGCAAATAGCCCAGTATTAGCGGCCTCCAGCGGCGTACAACCGACAATTTCAACCTGATTTATATCATCGATGCCCGCCGAGAAAATGTGGGAATATTTTCCCTAAGCCCTAGCTACAAAACACAAGGTGAACGCCTCTGCAGTGGACTTGAAAGGATCTTCTCGAGGCGTCTAGAGTGACGCCCCGTATGCTGTAAGGGTTCGACCCAGTGTAAGTACTCGTAAGTCGGGGCAATAGAGGGTCGGTAGGACGCTGGTTTTACATTCGAGATTAACGGAAAACATCGCGAGGAATTCTATGGGGCTAAGGTGTTCACCTCTGATTATTTTGCGGTGGGCATCGGTGGTGATTCAGTCCATACTCTGTCTGTCTTTGAGAGAAAGTATGTGACTTGCAGTGGAATGTATTTACGCAGTTTCTTTAGTAAGTCTTGACTTCAAATGCTAAAACAACAGCAGCAGTCAGCAACTGACTCTGACTCTTCTTCTTTCTGCGACTCTCTGAAGATTGGCAAACACCCGTAAAATAATAAAATGAAATAAATTTAATTGATAAGCTTTACGCGCAGTACAAATATTTAAAATATTTTCTATAAATAATGACTTATTGCTTGATGATGAAAATAAAGTAAGAATAGCATTCAATTCTATAGAAAAATATAATATTTTGAGATGAGGTGATTCAGTATTGTATATTTATTAACTATACTTCTTCTGGGTCATTTCACCTGTCACGGCATGTCTCACCACTCTTAAGATTATATATTCTAAGCGAAACTACTTAGGTTCCTACTCTAAACGATAGCATACCAAGTAAAATAGCAATCACGAATAAATCTTGATTTTTAAACTAAAAGTGTCGTAAGCACTACACGCTATTAATTTGCAACCGGATAAAGTTACTCGATTTTTTGTCGAAAGCGTCCGACCAGGTAAAAATCATGTACGTGTATTCGGTAACAAATCAATAAAATCTAGATTTTTCTACCTGACTATGTAACGGTACAAACCTCTTTACATCATTTTTTATATTTCTTTAATTCTGTCTATCGTTTTCAAAATTAAAAAAAATTACGTCACTAATTTTTGAGATTTTCTTCACTTTTTCAGCATACCAGACCTGACTATTTAACCTGCTTATTCTGTTTTTATTCAATTTTCTGTTTATATTAAAAATAAAATAAACAAACACATTTAAATAAAGCATAAAGTTGAAGTCGTTCCAGTTTTATTATTTATTTATAAAGAATTTTAGAACATCACAGCTTTAATACCTTGACGCCTCTTTCAAGCCTCACGCCTCGCGATATCTGCGTCTATTTACAACCCTAGTAATTTGATAAGGAGAAGCATCACTCCGGTTCTGCTATCGAAATCGACAGTTTCCGATGTTACTGGTTTGCTCTGAGAAAACTCGATCGCGCCGAGCTAAAGGGAAAACTTGTTGCACCCCTTTTAGACGTTCTCGATCTCGCTACATATTGCAATTTACGTCAAAGCCTCGGGAGCTATTCTCGAGAAATCTGGCACTCGCTCTATTATACATTAAAGTCTGCCAAAGCGTTATTGGCCCCAGCGAGTCCTGCATGGCTTAGAGAATAAGCTCTTAATACGCATCACGTCGCACGGAAGATCGCGCATTGCAATTTAATTACACCTGAGTTCTACCGAATGGGTGCGAAACAATTTTTTTTCCTAACTCGTCGCGAGTTTGACACGAATGGTTAGGTTTCTGTCGTAATGTCGAGTATGTTTACTTCGTTTTTATGGTCGTTTGCCATCCTACATACGAGCAATGATCATTTGCGAACTCATTTTTTGCAGTGGTTTTTACAGTGACACTTGTCTCATAAGAACGTATGTTGGCGGAAAAGTAATTTCCATAATTAATTATGAGACTGAGTACTATGTAGAAGTCTACAAATACTCCCTACAGTATAACATACAAGTTTAGTTTAAAAAAAATATTTTTACAATCGTTCACAGCAACATCATGTCTTTCATGAAATTTTCAAAAATATCATTTGTTAATTACGTATATAATTAAATCAGATTCTTATTGGACAGATAAAATGTGGACTCAACATTGTAGTAATGAGAAAGCTTTTTCTTTTAGATTTATAGGTAGAGAACATTTTATTTTACAACCTAAATCAAGTACATGTATTTTTTATATCTGAGCAGTGCTAAACAATTGGTGGTCTTATAGCTTAGAGCGATCTCTTCGAGACAAATTTTAGTTACCCTTACGTATCAAGTCAACTCTATGGGTTTCTCCATTTACTCATTATCCTCGCTAACCATGACTCACGGTATAATGTCGCCAATAAAAATAATTCAGTTGACAGTTACATTAACTGTGTGAATCCATCCGATGAGTCAGCATAATTACTCTACATTTACGAGTCACAGGGTCACCACGGTAGACTAGTGTGTTCAACTTTGAAGAGTTACCAGAGGTCAACTACTAGTATTAATTTCACTGGTTGGTGGTCTGAGGCTATGTTTATGTTCTCGGAATATTCTTCTGCAGTAAGCATTTGCCTGCTACGTATGACTGGTAAACTGCCGTAGCAGTGCGCAGTTTCTTTTTTCACACAGTTAAAAACTGTTAACATGACGTGCTAAGGTCTTGATACCTTTGGGAAACTAGGTCATGATTTTGGTTTATTTTTTGTTATGTAGCCAGTTTTTGTTGATGTCGATGTAGCTAGTTCTGCGTTCTACCGCAGAGTAAAGGCCCTGCACTAGGGTCAGTCTTTTAGTCTTTAATCTCTTAAGTTCTGTCTTTAAAAATAACAATCGAGAACCGAGATCGAAAAGTCGAGAACGAAGCTAATTCGTATCGGTGTGAGAGTTGCAGTGGTTCGGTAGGGTTGTCCCGTAAGATTACGTTAAGTATCCTTTCAGCTTAAAAAGATAAAGCTGTTATTGGCCTTACTTTATCATACATTACTTTAAATTATGAAACTCTGTAAAGCTGTTGGTTTTTTAAACGAAATAAAAAAAAATCTAGGTCAGAATTTAAAGGTCATCCAAATACTGAGAAAATTTACAGTGTGGAATTAAATTAACTATAGGTGGGCAAGGAACAAGTCAAGGAGTCTAACAAAATTTATTTCATTATTTTAAATCCCATATGTTTAAAAGGCGTGAATTTCATTCTAAACTAGAAACTGTGATCGGTAAATCAGATAACTTTTCGTATGTACAAAATGTTCATTTGTGAAGTTACAGTAGCGACACAACTCGCTAACTGTGAAGCAAAACATTGTGATTAAACTTGAGTATTTAAATACCTCAGGGTTTGTAATTGCCAATCCGCGATGGGCTCGCGTGGTAATTAAGCCCGTACTCTCTCTCTGAGAGCAGGTCTGTGCCCTGCAGTGGGATGTTTATAGGCTACATAAAAAAGTGTTCAAAATATATATTTGCTACTAGCTGACCCAGCGAACTTTGTACCGCCTAACAGTCAATTCTTGATTTTTTTTTATTTTTCTCTCCGTAATAACCATTATCGTACCTCAAGGAATATTTTAAAAAAAGAATTAGCGAAATCGATTCAGCTGATCTCGAGATTTACGCTTATCAACACATTCAGCGATTTATTTTTATATTATAGATAGACTAGCCGACCCAGCGAACTTCGTACTGCCTAACAGTCGATTCTTTATTTTTTTTTTCTCTCCGTAACAACCAGCCTTCAAGAAATATTCTAAAAAAAGAATTAGCGAAAGCAGTTCAGCTGCTCTCGAGATTTGCGCTTACCAACACATTCAGCGATTCATTTTTATATTATAGAAGATAGAATACACAAGATGATGTGTGCAATCAACTAGAAGTACTCGTTATACATATTTGTGCAGACTGTGGGGGCGTTAACTTAATTTTATTCCAAAACAAGAACCATAAATCAGTCTGGAGGCTGTGTCATCGTTGCCAGTCCGTTCGACAGATAAGAGCAAACAGGAGCTTTCGGCTGAGACTGTTCGTCTTTCGGCTTCTTTGAGGTACCTTTATTTATTAATCCTAATTGAATTTGTTTGTTCGACTTGTTTAGCGCTTTGTGGGCCTACTCATTAATCAGACGGGAGTGAATACAAAACTTCTTATGAAGTTCACCATTTAAGCAGATAGGAAAAACATCTTGAATAATACTTAGTACACTCTCTAATGGTGAAGGAAGATATCGTGCCAAACCGCGTTGGGCACGCGTTATTATTAAGCCCATACTCTCTATTTAAGAGAAGCCCTGTGCCCTACAGTAGGACGTCCATTCATCCGTCCCAGGCGGACATAGATCGACCAAATAGGAGATGTATTATCAAAGGGGAAGATAAAAAGTACCCGGAACCGGCGAGCGTGCATGCAACGACTTATGAACGTTGATGAAGCGAAGGTGATCTGTCAGGATCGTGGCAAGTGGTAGTCCCTGGTCTCTGCCTACCCCTCTGGAATACAGGCGTGAGGTTATGTATGTATGTATGTATTATTAAGGCTTAGTAGCCGATATTTGGAGCCTTAAGGAGGGTATTATTAATACCTTGTTGCACTTAAGCAAGTGTAGAACTCGGGAGGTCAACCACAGGAGGTGAAAGAAAAATATATGGAGATATGGAGGGCAAAAGGTGGTGTGAGGGATGAGGAGATCCTTTCGGTCTCGCGATTATTTGATAATTCGGTCTCTGCACCCCGCTGAACTTTTTATTACATTTTCTGCAGCTTGTCGCTCAAGATTTTTGCCGGCATCTGTATCAGGTTTCCCTGTGACGTGCACCCCATTAATTACAGTTGGTGTTTTTAAATCAAACGGTAAAGTTATCTTAATAAGTAATATCTAATTAGGTATGTCTTGGCTAGTACCTACCACTGTTCTAAAGCAGCACTTAGTTTCTGTAGTTGCAAAATAGTGGAGTAACTGTGTCTATTTCGTTTCATTGCTGCTTCGAGTCAAACAAGGCAAACCTATTAAACCTTCTAGGCGTCAATGAAGTGAAGTAAAGATTGATACAAACGAACACGGTAACGGTGGCTTTGGCGGTCCATACATATACCATTTATACTGCAGTAGTATAATATTTGTATGGACCTATGAATGGATATGATCCGATTGTAAATCTGTCATAGATGTGATGCCAATCACATTAACCTTTACACGTGCACTCTATTCAGATATAAAACTGGCACATTTGCAATGAAAACGTTAAGTTTGACCTGCTGTTGGCTGTACGTATAATGCATTACGTCTGATGAACAAAGAAGTCTTGATAAAAAAACAGTAATTAAAACTTTGTTCATTTATTTTGTTGACACAAACGAAACGGATCGATCACGGATTGTTTAAATATTCTGAGTACGCCTTCAGTTCGTCTGCTACCGATTGCTGCATCGATTGTTTGGTAAGGAGAGAAAATTAATATGCCTCGAAGGTTGCTATACTACTTAGAGATATATCTTGTTAGCGTCCGGTTGAGATGTCGAAGCAAAAGTGAGAGTTGCTTCAATTAGAGATGGGCTGGATTAGATATGGGTAATTATTTCTTAGCTTAGCTCGCTGTATAACAATGTTATGCTAGGTTCCATTAAGGGCAGATAATGACATAAAATCATGTAAAAAAGTACTCTATTTCATAAACGATATTTTAACACTATTCTGTGTAACTTTGTAAGTTAATAGTGAAATATTGGCTTGACCAAATGAATCTGTAGGACTACCAGCCTACGTACTCTCTATGTTTCACTACTTGAGTTTCAATTGGATGTGTTTATATGATTATTCCGCCAAAAAATGACTTGAGTTGCTGATGCGCTCCAACAACCAGTATTAATTATATTCTTTTTAATGCACTAACCTGTGCTAAGAACAATTTTAAAAACCTATTTAGAGGCTAAACATTCCACCCATGCCGGGACTCGAACCCGCGACCTCTGGCTATCCGTGCCAGTAATACTGTTATTATTTAATTTTGTAACATTCTTCTGCTGTTGTTGTGTTCTACTTATGTCCTTTGAATGTGTATATTTTGTTAATTAATGTACTTATATATAATATTCATTTTTATTTTTATTTAGGTAAATTATTAATTATTATTTAGGTATGTATCTGTTGATAATTTTATATATTTAATTAAGTACCTCTGAAAATTATCATTTTCTATGTTTTTTGTACATCTTCTTTCTTCTCTAATGTATTAGTCCAGTTTATCCAAAGGTTGTCTGGAAGAGATCACTTTTAGTGATAAGGCCGCCGTCTGTACACTTAGGTTAAGAAATATCTGTATAATTTCCATTTTTATGTACAATAAAGTGTTCTCTATCTATCTAAATGGGTCTAATCGCGATTACTCGTGATAACGTCGGGAATTAAGGCAATTACGTTTAACCCAACAAATTATCGCGATCAGACTCGTTTAATATATAAATATGCAACGCAGAGAATCCTGAAAAAAAAAGACGCTTCGGCAGATTCGTGTCGAACGTAACGGACGTGGCGACAAGGGCCGTGTCGTCAGCCCATGGCGACACCGAAGGAAGCGAAAGCGAATCAAACGCCGCCTTTATCAATGCCCCGCGTGAACGAGGCCATTGTTGGGAAAGGGAAAATGGGACAGACGACCCACGAAAAATGGAAGAATAGAGTCGGCGGCAGTGCGCTTCGTTGGCAAACGCTTTTTTTCGTTGTTTTTTCTGCAATCGCCCTCCGTGACGCACCGGCGGCGCGTCGCGTTCTACTTCGGCCACTCACGATGTTAGGGAGACTATTCTCAAAGCTCTCGACAAGAGAGAACGAAATCTTTCGGGTGATAATTCCCGATCGTGCTCGAGAGTAAGAGTGAAAATGATTTCAAATTAGGAATGTTTCAATTCGGATAGCGCATGAACTTAGAAGCTTTTACCGTTTGTAATTGGTTTAAATGAGCGTGTCACGCGGTGGCCTGCGCCCGCCGAGGCGAGGCTCGTTTGAGTGGCAGACGGTAGTTGATTTATGTTGCGCCGCAGAACCTATTTAGATTACTCGATTTTAGCTCCAAGCTGGAATAGAAATCGCGATGAGTTGAAATCGCCCCAGGCCTCAAATGATGCCGGTATTTATTACTTTGGCCATTAATTCGAAAATTACTAACGACTGCTCGACTCCTGCATACCAATAGGTCTAGCTACCCGTATATTACCTCAAACATACGTTAGAGCGGTTCTAAATACCGGCCCAGGTTAGTTTAGCGGCTATTTCAGCACGTGCCTTAATAATGGCGAGTATCCATCAGGCGAACAACATTTTACCTCGGCAAGTGGAGTATTTCTGACATAAAGATAAGCAGCTTGAACTCGAGACCTTTTCGATCTAGCATTTTACCATTGCGCCACTGTGAAATTGTGGATCGCTGGTGGCGTGTGCGGCGGCCAGTTTTATTTATATTCGCTGTAGTGCGGGAGCGATCACGACTCGAGTAATTGATGCTCTAGCCGCCGCGCGTGCCGGCACCGATTGCACTAGCGTCGGTTCACGAAGGCTCGCCCGCCGCACCGTGTGTTAGACCCAATTTTGTCCCCATTTTTATTGCATAAGCTGAAAGTATAAATTTGACTCTACGCCCACACATCGGTTTTTATAATATACACGATTCCTTGTAACACTCGATGTACGCCGATTAAATAATCTGTGGTAAAGATTTTACAAGGAAAAAACGTAACAGTAGAATAAATGACATTTGAGGAGTGCTTTTGAGGAATCGTGTTTTTTTATAAATAAGACAGCATGACTTTTAACCTACTGTAGAAAAACAAATAAATCTCCATACCAAATTTTCACTAGGTTTCAAGAATTTCTGGTACTATTTATTTTTTACAAAACGTATTTAGTTTTCAGGTGTTCTAGATTACTTTTTAAAATTATAAAGTATTTTGGTTGACGCAATTGAAATAGGCACGTCCGAAAATCGGGTCTCAGGATATACTGTGTGCCGCTACAAGCTGGTACAAATACCTCGCACCCATGATAAATGATCGACAACTCATAACTTTAATAATTAAACTCTTTTTGTGAAGGCGTAGAGCTCAACTTAGATTGCTGGTGTCAGGCAAGACATCATATCCCGCCTAAAGTACTTGAGGGGTTAGGTTAGCTTAGATTAAATCATCATGATAAATTACCCCATGTTTGCCTCCATGGATTAGCGGTAACACGATTGCTTACCTAAACAGGCATCATGAGTTTAATTCTCTCTCGGCTTAACCCTCACTCTAGGTGTTTTTCTATCTCCGTGGTGTCATTGTCTGGATAACATGTGACAGAGTATCCTAGTGTAGGACCCGTGGCAAGTGTTGTGTGGAAGTTATGTTATTTAAGCATAATGTTGACATTCGACGAGGCATCGTAGGCAGCATACTGGGGAACCTTACTAGAGGCAGCTATGATCTGCGCGTAGTTTTTTATATTTATTTAAAATAAGTTATAATTTAGGTTTTAGGTTATAATTTTAGGTTAATAATAATAAGTATGTAATAATGTGTCTAACAGTAAGGTCCGCCACTGTCCTCCACCAACCCGGAATTTGCCCCCGTGGTGGTAAAGGCTGTGCCCCAGCAGTGGGGCATACAAGGTTTTATATCGTAATGCATCTAAAATAACAATATATATATATATATTTATATATATTTATATAATACCTTAGGGCATCGTCAAGTAAACTTAACAGAGCAATTGGCATGATGTTTTTTTCTTCATTATTTCAAGATTGACCCCATCGTGGTAGAAATCTGTATGTACAGTTTAGCGTACTGTACAGATAAAGTTGCTTATATACCTACGACTGTATTTCATTGAGTATTTTGGTACAATGAGTAGCGCTTCGTGAAGCGCAACGGCAACCGCTGCGCGTGCGCAGGCCGCGGCCGCCGTTACATCTCGACACCATTCTTGTTACGGACACTTTAGAAAGACCTACCCCACTGTTGGGCCTTTTAGAAGAGAGAGCTCATCATGCACGAAGTAAGTTAATTTTGATGTCGAGAATGGAGCTTTGAATTTGAAGGCGTTTTTGGGTTTTGGAGACATAGGAAATACAAACGGAAGAAATGTGGTCGTGAAAGTATTTACGGACTATTCTTTTTCAAATATGTGTTTTACTTTATGTTTATAAAGAACAACAATGTGAAAAAAAACAATGTGAACATAAGTGATAGGTGGTGATAGATACAAAGAAATTAGATACGAAAGGAATTGCTTCCTTTTATTAGAGTAAAAGACGGCTTTCCAGTAATGGACTCTAGGTTGGTAATATAAATTATATAGTTTAAATTATACTTCATTGCACACGACATTACATAAGAAATGACATGTACAAGGGCGAGCTTATCTCTGTAAGAGATTTCTTCCAGCAAACCTTGCATAGGTTACGCATAGTTAGTGCACATGCCCTTAAAGTAAAGTAAACGTTTCATCATCACATGATACCTCCCAGCAATAGAGCTATAGCTGGCATTTGACGAAGGCTAGGCTTCGCGAAGAGCACCGACTACAGGCTCACGATCGCTAATAGGCGGGCTTGTTACAAAAAGTAGCTTCTCGGAATGACCATTGACGGTGATTGAATGCCCGGTATGTGTCTATCGGGAAACGTTTTACCGATTGTCTATAATGAGCCCGATATTTCGTAGAAGTCTCGCGCCGATATGTCATCTAGGCTCCTTCGATTGGGTCTTAGCCTATACTCTTTTGCTGTAAGACTTATGGCTTGCACTGGTTTGCAATGTTTATCTTTCCTTTTCTATCTCACTTGCTCCATCTCTTTCAATCAAATAGACTTAACACCATTCTTGAGGTCGAATAAATAAAAAAAAACATCTTCAGCATAATTATATCAGAGAATTACGCGCCTTTCTCTATATGGTTTACGGAAAAGTAAAGCTTTTAGAAAAAAGTCTAATTTTTGATGTCGTGGCGCTTTCGTTTAGATCAAAGCTAAAACAAGGTGGAGGATAACGGTGCTGCATAAAAGAAGGGCTTAGTAAGACATGACGAAGATAGTCGATTCTATAATTTCGTCGTCCTATTTTTCTTAAAATCATTCAGAAGATAGTTAAATGTCTTGACGTACCAGGCTGTCAACGAACTGCCTGTTACAGAAGTGGAAAGTTAGTTGTTATAGTTAGACACATCTTCACGATATTTTTTACGATGCTCCACTGATATGTCTAAATTTAAAATGCGAAGATCATAAATAATGTATTATATTTGTTTTTCAAAACAAACAACATTTTGGATTGTGTAATGGAAACTGGACACTCGACGTATATGAAAATGCCCATTCGTTCTCCGGCCCCTTTGATTGTCGGTATCTGCCGCCAAAGCAGCTTGTTGAACTTTCGCGTAAATGGAAGTAAAAGTCCCGACCGATTTCGGTAAATTGTGTATTAAGCAAATCGATAAAATAGTAAATCGACGATGCCTTTTTTGTTTTCGAACATTTTCCGCGTGAGTGCCATTAGGCAAACCATTACAAATTTCGTGAGTGAGCTTCAATACAACTGAAGCACACCCAAATAGACTTTAAGGCGACAGCCTTAAGATCGAAAATCCTGTAGATTTTTTTCATATTGCACATCTACAATAGATCGGTAGCTCACGTAACTCCGTCGATTGTTTGTCAAACGTGACGAGACAGTAATTTTACTCGTAATAACACAATTTAGTTTCTATTATAATGTACGGGAGGCCTGAATGTTGTACTCTATCTATGCCACTAAATGGAAAAAGTGAAAATAAGTGGTAATTTTAAAGGTGGTAGGCCCAATCAAGAGGAAACCATACTTAGATTCAGGTGTAAAAAGTAACGTGATAATTTTATAGAAAGTTGCAATCACATGTGCAATTAAAGACGGGGTCTACTCACAATTCGATTAATATTATATATAACTTTGGTTACAGAATCAAAGCCTATTATCGATATATAGTATTAATAGATGATCGAACTTGGTACGATCTGGACAGCGGATTCGGTACGCTCCATACCACATCCGTTCGTCTGGAAAGTTGTCTGGCGAACATAATTAGTACTATTTGGTGTTCGCTCGGTTCGATGGTACGCCCAAGACCGTACGAAGTTCGATCGAATGTTAACCCTTAATTGGGCAAGCGTAAACTAGTTACCACTTTAAATTAAACTTTATCACCTTGAAATAAAGTTCAAAACCATAGAAAAATGTATGTTACTCGTGCCCTATTTAAGGTTACTACTATTAGGTACATCAACCCTTCGGTGGTTATCATTTTCTGGAGTGATATAAAGTTGAATAATCATCATGATTATTTACAAAGCAAAACGTGAAACCATACTAGAACGGAGGATCTGTATTTACTTAAATACTTTTAAGGAAAGATAGAGTAGCCCCGTTCGATCGCAAGTCGATAATATTGCGTTTAATTTCCAATGCAGACTCTCGTAACAAAGACATAAAAACACTTT
Organism: Yponomeuta sedellus; assembly: GCA_934045075.1. Lineage (NCBI taxonomy): Eukaryota > Metazoa > Arthropoda > Insecta > Lepidoptera > Yponomeutidae > Yponomeuta > Yponomeuta sedellus. The sequence continues at coordinate 9,532,147 of OW203738.1, read as the reverse complement.
GCAGTAAGCGTTGGACAGGACGAGTCCGGCTGCTGGTTGCAAGTGCACTACATAAAGTTCGGTGCATTCCTGAATGATCAACTGCCTTGTAAAGTTCTGTAATTATGATGGAATTTACTATAATTTTAGTAGTTAGTTGCAAGAAGTAGACGAATATGGGCTGATTGATTCATTATTACTTACAATGTGCTTGACTTATAACATGAACATTATAAATCTTCATCACACAATATTCATCTATCTAGTAGTAGGACTTAATGATAAATAGAGTTTCAACACATCGTTACTTCTTTTTTCTAATTTTCGCCACCTTTCGCCCCAAGACAGAGAAAAACGGTGTCGTGGTAAACAATGTCAAAGGCAAACAACGTCGTGCACCGAAATTAGGGGTTAAAATATGTTAAGATTTACAAAGATAATGAAATAATAGTTTTCGCATTTTTGGCTAGTGTAATTTATCATAATAAGAACTTTTGGCATTGGCTACTGGAGATTAAATTCTAAAATCCAGAAATAAAGCTATTAATATTGTTTTTTTTTTAATATTGTTTTGACATCATATTATTTAATGTAATTGTAACGAAGCCTGTGGGTATATTTTGTATCGGACAAATCTCTTATTTTAGACTAAGTTAGTACTGAGCAAGTTCCTACTCATATTAGAGTATTTAACTTATCTACTTCTAATATGTTTGTTAATAATTTATGAAATTATTGTTAATAACTTAGGGCTCATGGTGAGAACTACTAATTATATTTAGACCAAATTGTACCACATGAAGCAATAAACGATTGAACTTTGAACTTTTTTGTTTGTATTCTATTTTGCTTTAACTTTTGTATTATTTGTAAATAAAATCGTTATATTAGAGAAAATGTATCATTTAGGAATAAGACCAAGTCGTAACCGCGGAGACGGTGCCAGTAGTTTGCTCGGTTTCCATCTCAACTTTTACTGATATGCGTTGTAATTGGAGCAGCGTAAGTGTACTCATTTTATTATACACAGATATCTCTATTGCACGGCGACTCGATAAAGGTAAAAATAACTAAGTGTGAACAGATAATGGGCCTTTACGTAGTGGTAGAGTTTATCGTTGGGATAAGAAGCAGGTGTAAATTTTATGTTTTGACTGAAATACTCGAGTAGAGATTTGTAATGACCACATAGATATTGTAACAAGTATGTTGTATGAGTTTTGATCTTATGAGCTCTTTTTATATATGCAAAGCCGTTAATTGTTAGTTCCATCTTAAGCTTATGGTCAGATTATAAAATTAGGAATAATCATACATGCATAACTACAAAGGGTTATCTGGAAGAAAATGCCAAGTGGCATTTTCTTCCAGAAAACCCTTTGTACTGTACTGATAGCTAAGTAGCTATCAGTACAGTCTGTTAGCTTTTAGAATATACCTCGGCTACTATCGGGTAGAATCGGATATATTCATGTAATAGAAATATCGGAACACGGACACTTAACTTTACATAACTTTTCAAAATAGTGAAGAAAAGTTTTATATAGAGCAGGAAGTAGTATTACACTCGTGTGCTTTCGGAAAAAAACCGAAGCCTCCTCTAGAGCCCGAGGTATATTCTAAACGCTAACAGACTGTACGCATATGTACCAAATACTATGGTACTTGCTGCTTATATTAATAATAATAATAAGCAGTAAATATTCGTCTCACTGCTTTGCTCTGGCTTGGGATAGCGGAAAGTTCAATAATTAATATTAATACACAGTAAATCAAACTAATGGCAAAGAAATGGCAATAACACGTCTCCTACCTAAGTAGAACATTGCTCTTGCAAATTTTATTACCACAAATTAGTCATTAACCTCTATGAAATATGTATCTTTATGATCACCTTCCGATCAACATTAAATTGTCTAAAGCCGCGGATCCTGCTCGTGTTTTCATCAAACATTACATAAAACGGTGATAATCAATACCTGTGAATCTATACAAACTCTTATATATTAAATATGGTTATATATTGGCCTTTTTTTTCATCTACGTAATGAGATGATTTATACAGCGTCCAGTGGTATCTTCACTCACGCTAGATAGGTGTAGGGACCACTCCGACGCTGTAGTGCCTGGGACATGGTTTTATAGATGGTGTAGGCTTGCCCAGCACCTATACCATCCTGACAGCTTAGTCGGCTTAGCTCACAGGAAAGACTAGTCAATACGTGAGGAGCCAACCAAGCCGCGGGTTTCCTCACGATGTTTTCCTTCACCGTTAGCGTGTGGTATTGCGACTACAAATTCGCAAATGTACGTAACTTTAAAATAAACAAAGTCATTGGTACATGCCCGCACTCTGGATCGAACCTAGGGCTCTCGCTTGTAAATCCATGGTTCTACCCACTGAGCTACCACCGCTTGGTTATATATTAGTTATATATTAAATGGGTTTAATTATGATTATTTATGAGGTAAAATATAATTATCGTAATTCCCGACCGTTAGAGTTAGTCAGTTATTTATTAGGGAAATCGTTTGATTCCTTCCGAAATTTGAAAAACTATGCAACGTCATTTTATTAACGTCTTACTAATGTTTATTGCAATAATGAAATCCTGAACCATAAAATAATGAAAATAAAACTTCGGTTATACTGTGGCATGTAACATAAACGATATGGCGGGGTCAGCCATTTTATCTCTATTTCGTCGTTTCAGAACCTTTTTTTTATTCTATTCATAGTGAATGGGACCGATATACCAACTCAAAAAATTGGGCCTTGAACTTAACCTTTAGACCTCATTACAAATAAAATAAATAAATATTCATGGACACATTACACAGATCTCATTAGCCCTATACTAAGTACAACTAAATTACTTGTGTTATAGGTGCTAACTCGACGATAGATTTAATACAATAAATACATAGATAACATCCAACACCCGAGACAAACTAGAAAAAATTGTTTTCCTAGTTTGACCCGGCCGGGTATCGAACCCGAGACCTTCCGTTTAACAGCCAGCAAACTAAGCCGCTGCGCCACCGAGGCCGACAAAATAAATAAAGCATTCACTTAAAAAAATATTTAAATTTGACTTTGTTTTGGTGGAAAACAGGCACTATTTTCCTGCTTTCTGATTTATTTATCGCATTTAAATTGAAAACGAAAAAAAAGTAACACCAACTTCTCTCCTAAAACCTCATTTCTTACTTTATACAGAAGAAGAGAACTCTTCATTAAATAAGTTGTAGCCAAGTACACTTCATATGACATTCGTACGAAAACGGCGCTTATAGGTTGTAAAATTGATAATCGCAGCTTCTGGGTTCTTAAACGAGTTCATAACGCTGGCTGGTGTCATCAGTAGGTACTCACACTTGTGTTTATAGAGAGGTTGCAGTATGTTTGCCACGTACAATAGAAAATTGACAACGAATAGCCGGTTATAAGATACTTCTGTAACAGATTGTCAGAGCAAATGTGTATTTATTTTTCATGTAGCCTATAAACGTCTCACTGCAGGTCAGAGGTATAAACGTTTCTCTCAGAGAGAGAAAGAGAGAGTATGCCCTTTATTACCACGCATGGCCATCGCGGGCAGGCAATTTCAAGTGCATTCTAACACCTCATAAAGTCAAGTTTCCTCGCGGCGTTTTCCTTTACAGTTAAAGAGTGGTATTGCTACTATGACTTCACAAACAAGCAAAACTGATAAAACCAAGTCTTTGGTTCATGGTCGCAGTGGCAATCGAACCTACTTCTCTTGCTTCCGAGTCCTTTGTTTTATACACTGGGCTATCGCCGGTCGTCTATACGACGACCACTATGTTAGTACCTCTATGTATTTGATTGCATATAATAAATGAGAAAAATTATAAGATACAATTTTTTACAAATAAGAACTTATCTCTATCATATATCTCTTATATTTCAGTTAATTACTTTAACTTTGTATGTAAATCTCGGCTTATATTTAGTATCTAGTTATTTATTGTAAAAACATAAGTATGATTGTAACAGGTTGATAGGTTTTCAGAATAGAACATTCAAACTATATAGTAAAATGCATTATTGCATACATGTACAAAATATTAAGTATCATTGACCATGTAGCAGTGAATTTTCGTTATAGTAAATAAAAATGAAATAAGCACAACATTGTAACATACGTGTAGCGCGAGTGCATGCAGAGACAGGGCATAATGAATACAGATGAAACAAAAGACATTTGTCAGGATCGTGGAAAATAACAAACCCTTTGGGTTACAAGGGAGAGGTTATGTATGTGCGTATTCTTATGAGCTGACTCACTTAGTGTTATTTTTATTATCTTAAAATCTCTACGTTACCAATTGCTTCTGGTAAGAAGATAGCGTTAGGAGCAAAACATATTATAATTTTGTAAAAAAAATTAAACTTTCGTACGCCCAACAACCAAAATATTCGTCGATGGTATTGTATGAGATTCTTAACACATACTATTTTATCACCCAAAACATCGTTCCCTATATTTGTTAGATCTTACTTGTGGAAGATACTGAAAAAGAAACTCCATTCTATTCATTCGAAACTACATTCATTTCAGGTGAGTGAGCTGTGAACTGTAGCGCCTCTATACAGAAATATTGATTTGAAACAGTTCGCGCTCGTGCAGAGTCAGCCGCATCCACGCACCGAGTTTATTACGACTAAAACGGTCTTGTTTCTAATCACATTTACATACGTTCTTGTTTTTATTGAAACACTTAGCTCGGCTTCCGCTAATGACTTCATTAGAGATCGCGAACCGATTCATAATTATTATGAGCGCTAGGGTATGAGTTTTCACCTAAAGGATCAGTCCTTCGCTTCGTCATTCGTAAAATACGTCATCACATCCATCTTCATCGCTGTAAATTTAAATGCAAAATTACAAAATAAAATATACTTTTAAGTTACGTACATGTGAAGTCATAGTAGCAATACCACTCGTAACTGTGAAGGTAAAAATCGTGAGGAGATCTGAGTGTGCTCAAATACCTCAGCGCTTGAAATTACCGTTCCGCGTTGGGTACGCGTGGTAATTAAGTCCATACTCTTTCTTTGAGAGAAGGTATGTGTCCTTTAGTGGATTAATTAACACCCAATATTGACTACTTACGATACGCTCGTAGCTTAGTCAAACCGAGTGATGGAATCAATCACTAGGGTTAAGCATCAACAGTCGCGGTCAGTAATTGGATCGGTGACCATTCCGTGACTACCGCTAGTGGCATCTTTTCCGAGCGCTTCCGTGCTTTACAAGGTGCGTTAAGCCTTTAGTGCCGGCTGTCATGTAATGGCAGTTGTTATGCCACAGAGGCCTTATGGGCGGCTCAATAACTTGTGACACTCAGGCTCGCCACTGTCTTGCTATTCACCACCAACCCGGACTTGGCGGTGGAGTGCGGCCTAACCTTCCTGCGATAGTAAGAGACCCATGTCCCAGCAGTGGGGTCATACAAAGGGTTGACATCGTTATCATTGACTACTTATGAATAAATCGATCGACTCAATCGACTTTTTCTTCCCGCGGGTGTCGTAAAAGGCGACTAGAGGTCATAAACCGGGGGTGGGCAGCAGCGCCCCCTGCAGTACAATTCCACCTAACTGCGATCCCCAACCCACATGCCCAGCGTGGGGATTATGGGCATTACCCCCGATGATAGCACAACGTGGCGCAATTTAGGGGAGGGCTATGTCCAGCAGTGGACTAGTATAGCCTGACGACGACGACGAATAAATCGATCAGCCTGTACTCGTGAACTGCTGGACATAGGCTTCCCCCAAGTCACACCGCTTCCTTTTGTCCTCGACTATGGACATCCAGGCTCTGTCTCAGACCATTGGTCTAGCTTGCTGGTGACCTATGCTGCATTTGCCAGGTCGTGTCTCCACTCAAGAGCCTTCGCACCTCACAGACCATCGGTTCTTCAGCTTGAGTCCGTATTAAAGTATTTTGTTCTCAACAGAGTCGACGCAGCGGCAGAGCATGACTAGGATAGTTTATAAGCTCTTGTAGTAATTAAAAGCGTAAGCGCCTAAAGATTTAATTATAACCATCGGTGTCGTTACGAGTTTTATTAATACTTATCATTTACTTTTATGCCTAGAACCTCTTAATTTAGCACCTTGTGTTACTACAACTCGCTAGACCGTAACTAAAAGTAAACATAATAATTATTTGATTATGATGCATTTTGCAGTTTTTTATCGCAGTGTATAGTTTTTTATCGCAGTGTATAGTGCCGTGGGGTGTCCGGCTGTAGAATAGCACCTCCCTCTTTCCTACCGAGGTATTGTAAAAGGCGATAAAGGTAATACTAGCTAGAGGATAGAGAGCCATCCTCTCATTGGGGTAACGGACCTCATTAGCATTGAGTGGCAATCCGTTCAGGAGAAGGAAAACTCCGAAATGAAACCCGGAACGGTATCTCCGTCAGGCGCAAGTAGGATGCAATCCAAAAAGCGGCAGATTCCTGCAACCAAACTGGCTCCACACGTATCGACTCCTCGTTCCTGTGGGCTCGGCCAGGGAGGTCGAGAGGTTGGCGCAAGTGCTGGGCAAGCTTGCGCCATCTGAGCACGCCTAGGCAACGCAGTGTCTGTGGAGAGGTCACTTCACCCGCGACAGCTTCGCTGCGTGGAAAACAACACGGAGAGTGGCAGTTACCAGTTATAAGTCCGCACAGATAGGCGTAACGTGCGGGCGCTAGGGGTCACTCTCGACAGTGGGAGGGTCCATCGTAGGCCCATTGATCGGTTATCGCCCGCTCCAGCTGGGCAGCCCCCGGCCAGTATGGTACCGATCCGCCTCGGTGCTGATTTGTCCTTTTTGGGTGTAGGGGACACTAGCAACAACTAGATGATCAGCATCGATATACTTGACACCTGCTATTAGAACAAATAAAAACAATAAAAATACATCCCGCTTATCCATGCGGATATCAACATGGAATGTCCGCACCATGAGGACAGGCCTCCTGGACACCTGTGGAGGATCAGCTAACGCACAAGACTTGCGCAAAACAGCTGTTATCGACGCAGAGTTAAGTAGGCTCAACATCGCCATCTCAGCTCTGCAAGAAACAAGACTTCCGGATGAGGGATCCATTCGCGAGGCGCACTACACCTTTTTCTGGAAGGGCAGGGACTCCAGTTCCACCCGAGAGCATGGGGTAGGATTTGCGGTTCGCAATAATCTCCTTGCTTCCATAGAACCTCCTCAAGGTGTATCTGAGCGTATCCTGTCGTTGCGCCTGAACAGTGACTGCGGCCCCGTTACCATGATTTCCGCATACGCACCTACACTGGCTGCGACTGCTGAAGCCAAGGACCAATTCTACAGTCAGCTCGCGATAACAGTACAAGCGGTGCGCCCAAGTGACCATTTATACATCTTGGGCGACTTCAATGCTAGGGTTGGCCGGGACACCGCGGCATGGCCTGATAGCATTGGTGACCACGGAACAGGCAAACTTAATGAAAACGGCCAGCGCCTTCTAGAGTTTTGTTCCCGGCACCTTCTGTGTGTTACCAATACATATTTTAAGGGAAAGTCCTCCCACAAGGTGCCCTGGCGCCATCCACGCTCAGCTCACTGGCATCAGTTGGACTTAGTCTTAACCAGGAAAAAAGACCTCCGTAATACCCTCCACACGCGCTCCTTTCAGAGTGCCGACTGCGATACGGACCACTCTCTTGTAGTTTCACGCTTAGCTATCGTACCCAAGAGGATTCACTCATCGGGGCCGGTTGGTAAAAAGAGACTTAACCTTCTTAATACCAGACATAGCGACATGGTCGAAGCCTTTGCGGATGAAGTGCGCGCGTCAGTCTCCTCGTGGGACAGAGGTTTGCCCCTGGAAAACTACTGGGACTGCGTTAAGAATCTTTTGACCCACACAGCCAGCAAGGTTTTCGGACACCAGAAAACTAAAAGCCAGGACTGGTTCGCCAAAAACATGGAGTCATTACAACCATTGCTCAACGCTAAACGCCTCGCAGCCCTAAACTACCGCCTCAACCCGTGTCCACACACTCACGATAAGCTCAGCAAAGCAAAGTCTGACCTCCAGCGTAGTGCTAGACATTTTGCCAACGCACACTGGCAGGAGATATGCAAGAGTATCCAAGCTTGCGCAAATACGGGCAATTTTAGCGGCGTTTATTCGGGCATAAAGCAGGCTCTCGGACCTGTACAGAAGACGACGGCTCCCCTCAAGGAAGCGGATGGAACCGTTATTACGGACAGCCGCCGTCAGCTTGAGCGCTGGGTGGAGCATTACACAGGACTCTACTCGCTTCCAGTTGATATTTCGCCTGAAGCTGTGAATTCAATTTCAAAACTGGACACCTGGAGCGAGCTAGACGAACTACCTTCTGTACAGGAGCTGAGGACAGCTGCATTACAGCTCAAGCGAGGCAAGAGCCCGGGGAACGATGGCATCCACGCAGAGCTTATAAAACTCAAGTGCTTAACACCTGTGCTGCACAATCTGCTGGGCAAATGCTGGGACGCCGGACGCGTGCCCCAGGATATGCGAGATGCCAACATTGTAACTTTGTACAAGGGAAAGGGTGACCGTGGCGACTGTAACTCGTATCGCGGTATATCCCTTCTTAGCATCGTTGGCAAATTATTTGGCCGAGTAGTCCTGGCAAAGCTACAAAAGCTTGCGGAACGTGTATATCCTGAGGCACAGTGCGGTTTCCGAGCCCAGCGGTCCACAGTGGACATGATTTTCACACTCCGTCAAATTCAGGAGAAGTGTCGAGAGCAGAACACGCCCCTGTTCATAGCGTTCGTGGATCTAAACAAGGCCTTCGACGCTGTGAGCCGGGAGGGCCTCTACAAGGTGCTTGAAATAATTGGCTGTCCTCCAAAGTTACTCAGTCTGACCAAATCCTTTCACGAGGACATGAAAGGCGCTGTTGTGTTTGATGGCAACACATCCCCGTATTTTGACATGCGCAGGGGCGTGCGACAGGGGTGTGTCTTGGCTCCCACCCTGTTTGGAATATTTTTCTCGCTGCTGGTAAAAACAGCTTTTGGCGACAACCAGCAGGGCATCCATTTACACACAAGGACCGACGGGAGACTTTACAACCTTTCTCTTCTCAGATCCAGGCGGAAACGCGACGATCTGTATGTCGATAGTCTGATGTTTGCCGACGACGCAGCCTTTATGGCGAACTCCCCGCAAGAGCTCCAGTCTGTGATGGACAAGTTCTCCCGCGCGTGCACCTTGTTTTCCATGTCTATTAACGCGAGGAAGACTGTAATATTGGCACAGGGCTCGTTGGAAAAGCCGTTAATTTTGCTAGATGGAGCGGCCTTGGAGGTAGTCGATAAGTTTTGCTACTTGGGTTCGCATGTATCGAGCAATCTCTCACTAGATGTGGAGATCGACACCCGCATCGGCAGAGCGGCCACAATGTTCGGTAAGCTTCAGACAAGAGTGTGGGATAACAAACATCTTACCACCAAGACCAAGATGATCGTGTATCAGGCATGCATCTTGAGTATAATCTTGTACGGCGCTGAGACTTGGACATCGTATGCAAAACAGGAACGTCGGCTGAACACTTTCCACATGCGCTGTCTCCGCAACGTATTAGGCATTACATGGGAGGATAGAGTCACAAACGAGAGAGTCCTGGAACTAGCACAGCTGCCCAGTCTCACAGCCTTACTCAAGGAGCGCCGTTTGCGCTGGCTGGGGCATGTGCAGCGCATGGACGCTACTCGTCTGCCAAGAGCTGTCATGCTTGGTGAGGTAGCGCACGCCAAAAGGCGTGTCGGCAGACCGCTACTGCGCTTTAAAGACTGCGCTAAGCGTGACATGGCGGCATTTGGGATCGTCCACGACAGCTGGGAAGAACTCGTTGTGGACAGAGAAGCCTGGAGAGCAAAGGTTCGGGAGGGCCGCAAGACCTGCGACGAAGCATGGTGCTCGGCACTGGCGGACAAGAGAACCAGGAGGCACCAAATCCGAAATGACCCGGCTCCGGACCTTCTCTTTATATGTCCTACATGCGGCAGGGGCTGCCGCTCTCGAATTGGACTTTTCAGTCACTCAAAAAAGTGTCAAGTCCTGTGTCCTTAGGCACTGTTTGAATCGTCCGTGATGGACGCAAAGGCCTATGATGATGATGATAGTTTTTTAAATGTAATTTTGTCTCTATCTAAATAAGTGCAGGTAGGTAATAATAATCACTTAACTGTGAACTATCTGCGTTCAATCTAATTTACAACTAATTGAGAAGACTTTTAATTGGCTTATGTGTCTTAATTTTATTTTTATTGTAACTTTGTAATAAATTTTAGTCTTCCTATAAATGAGTAAGCAATATCAGATGGCGATTTCAGTGGTCAGGCTATACTAGTCCACTGCTGGACATAGCCCTCCCCTAAACAGCGCCACGTTGTGCTATCATAGGGGGTAATGCCCATAATCCCCACGCTGGGCATGCGGGTTGGGGATCGCAGTTCGGTGGAATTGTACTGCAGGGGGCGCTGCTGTCCACCCGGTGGCGATTTATTTAAAGTAAATTTTTATAAGTTTTTTTTGTGGGTTAGCTGAAAGAATATATCTAGTATTAAGCTCGCCTTTGAACAAATTATGTTTTTACTCCAATAAAGAATTTTCATTCATTCATTCATAAGTTTGGAAATCCATTTTTTCTAAAATACTATACATGTTTTTAGCCACACTGAAAGTTAATTCACTAGTATGTTATGTAATTTTGAACTCATCAACAGCAATGTCGTATTATTCCTTATCAGGGACAAAGAGCTCTCAAAAAAGATTTCTACAGCGACCGATACTGTCGGTCACTGTGGAAATGTAATACAAATACAAATAATGTTTATTTATATAAGGAATAATACACAATGCCAGATAACAATGGTACTTAGATATTAAAAAGTAAAATTTTGTGTAAGCAACAAGAGTAATGGTGACCCCACACTAGGCATAGCCTGTATCGTGGGCGTCAGGACATGATTAGCCATTATTATTTACAATTACAATAGGGCAATCTAAGCAGGCAGTCTATTTCTATTAATTACATTAATCTCATTTAATAATTATAATAGGTAATTATTGAATTTATACAATTTCATGCACAAATATTTAGAAAGTGGAAATAAAAATACAAATTATTTATCAAAAAAAAAAAAAAGAAAACTTCATGCAAAATCAACTTGTTTGGCTGACCCATTCAAGCTATTAAAATTTTCCCTAGAATGAAAATTTTGAAATAAATTAAATAAATTGCTACTCATAATACGTGACAAATAGTGTACAGAATGATATAGAGGACTGCATAGGTTATTTTTGTATTGTCAACAGGGTCTCAGAAGTTGCGTAGTTCAAAGTTTTTAGATAGTTGGTGACTACCACCTTACATTCTCTTAGTGTAGAATTCTGTACATCACAGTATTTTAGTATTCTGTTATAAAGGAAAGGTGAAGAGAAATTAGAAAAGCGATGTGCAAAAGAAGTTCTTGTTTTAGGAACTGGAATTCTAAAAACTCTTTTTTTGGATAGTTGGGTGTATTCAGGAGAGTTTAGGATCCTCTTGTGTACACCCAAAACAGCTCCAAGGATATATAGTTGTCGGACTCGGAGAACGGAACAGTCTTGGTATAAACTATCAGTTGAATATAGGCGAGGTCTACTACACATTACCTTCAAAACGGAGCGCTGCGCCCTCTCAACCTTGATCATGAGCGTTTTAGCAGAAGCTCCCCAAACCGATATACAATAGGTGATTAATGATTGGCAAAGAGTGAGATAGATGTTATGGAGTAATTTCTTATCAGCACTTTGTCTCAAGCACTTCATTATGCCAACCACCCTTCGAACTCTGGCAGACACTGCTTCAACATGTGGCCCAAAAGTTAGACGTTCATCTAATTGAACTCCCAGGTAGCGTATACTACTGATGCGTTGTACACCCGGGTAAGAGCAAGATTGGCTGTCGGGATTACTGCATTGATGTATCGGAATGGCTGGCAGATTAGCGGGGGCAGAAGCTTTAGTAATGTGGAAAGCTAGATATTTAGTCTTCTCTGTATTAAGAGTTAACAGATTGTTATTAAGCCATCTAGCTATCTTGTTCATTCCGGCGACTGCCTTATTATGAACTTCATTCCAGGATACCCCGTGAAATATAACTGCAGTATCATCAGCGTAGCACACCAACTCTGCGTCTAGTGACGGAATATTCACGATATCATTTAAATAGACTAAAAACAGGCTTGGCCCGAGTATGCTGTGGTACACCTACACTCAAGAAGAGGGGGTCGCTAAGGGATTTTATAAATTCCCGACCTAGTAGGGAATAGGGAATAGTAACATTTTATAAATTCCCTACCGCGGAGCAGAGAGACTGCCCTGTGTTCATGTCCTGAGTCACTAATTTATACTAATATTATAAACGGTCAGGGAATTGGGAAGAATGTTTCATGAGTTTAGTAAATAATGAGATAACGAAGACGGAAAGGATAGAATATATTTTATTTAAGTCTGTATCTTGGCTTTAAGCAATTTCTTCTGTCGATTTGATAATCTGTTTTGGGGTTCATTGAAACCGTTAAATACACACGTCATTTCCATTTTAGATCAAACGCAACGGTGCTTGCAATACCACATGTAAGTAGTCCCGGTATTGTTTTCAAAACCGCGAAATATTGAATCCGCGCCGGCCGCAAATGGCCGCGGCGGGCTTTCTACTCGTATCATGTTATTAGAGAATCTAGGCGAGATCCGAAGATGGTTCGCTCAGAATACAAAGTATTTCGCTAAAGCTTCAAGCGATTTCTAAACATTGCAATGCATCGGTGAGATTAAACTTTTCAGTGCTCGGATTTTTTTTACCATAGAAATAACAATTGATACGAGAAAACTTTCCGCATCATATATATCTATCTGCTGGGCTGGCTATCTAGAGGCTGGGCACAGGGCATTCACAATCCTTACTTTATGTCCCTATATTAGATATAACACACATGTCGTCGCATGAGCTTTGCAGTTGTACACGAATTATTACTGTACTTCCACCTCAAATTGTAAACTCTATCATTTAAATAAAATCGTTTTAAAACATATACGGTCTTAATTATAAAAATAATATTCTTAAACACTCCTCAGAAAAACTGTTTTTCTCACTTTTAATTTACCATAAAAATATAAAATGTATCTGAGGAATGTTTGAGGAAAACGTGTTCTTAAATAAGACTGCCACTATATTACTTGTGGAACTAACCACTTTGAAGTGCTTTAAGTATTGTTCTTTTTTTAATTATTTACTTAATGATACAACACGTTCCGAAATTTATAAACGAGAGTTAAATACTTACAAGGCTCAACTGTAACCCATTTTTTTATTATTTCATTGATTGCGTTCATTAACTGAATTGAAAGGCAATTCATTGTCTTACACCTATTTTCGTAGAAAAATACACTTATTTTCTAATAGTAATAAATACTATACACTCACGCCAGTATCTCTAAAAGAGAAGCAGAGACCAGGCATCGCTTCGTTAACATTTCTAAACACTCTTGATATAAATTTGATATGTACCATGGTAATCGATTGCATTGAATCATACTCTGTGGTAAACAAATCAATTCTACGGCAGCACAATCTCACTAAAGTCACTGTATCTCGAGAGGCAGAGTATATCAATTTGCTTTTATTAATATATCGGCTCCGTTCGAACTGTAACAGAGAAATCGTTCATGTTTTCACCAAGAGCGCACGCGGGGGGCCCTTCGCTAGTAAAATACCCGGCTCCTGGCAAGAAATTATAATAATAATAATAAATATTTATGGACACATTACACAGATCTCATTAGCCCTATACTAAGTACAACTAAATGACTTGTGTTACAGGTGCTAACTCGAAGATAGATTCAATACAATAAATACATAGATAACATCCAAGACCCGAGACAAACTAGAAAAGTTATTATCTCTCTGTTTTTCTCTTTTTTTTGTTGTTAAAAAACCTGGGTAAGTTAAGATAAGAATATTTTTTATTGTACACTGGAAAAACAACAAATACAAATAATTACAAATATACAAAGTACAATTGGCGGCCCTACTGCTAAAAGCAATTTCTTCCAGACAACGACATTAGAAAGACAGGTATCTATTATGGAGGAAAATGGTGTGAGAAGTGTTTTTAGTTCTGTACCTCAAAACCCTTTTAGGATTACTTTGTTGTCTGTCCACTACAATACGGCCCAAAGGCAGCGGCTTATCTACATTTTACATGGTACATTGACGTTCAACAAGCAGAATGTAAATTCTCTTCGTTGAAAATAAATTGAATTGGATTGAATTGTCATGACCCTTCATCTCGGGTTATTATTTGGCTGACGTTTTTATCAATAAGCTGGTACTTGCCTACTGCTAGATATAGACTTCCCCCAAGCATACCATTTCTTACGGTCGTTGACCATCCTCATCCAGCCGCCGCCAGCATTCTGCTTCAGATCTTCGGTCGATAGCTGGCGTACCACGCTGCATTTGCCAGTTCGGATTCTCCACACGACAATCTTTGAACTCCATAGACTACCGGTAGTCGACTATCGGCAGATGTAACTGGCACACATCAATTTTGCTAATCTTATAGGCTATAACTATGACCTTGGGCCTATGTATACTATTTAAATAGTGTCTACTGGCAACTGGCGACTGTTACCTACACCAGAACGGTGAATAATCACGCAGACGCTATCGTTATTGAGACATCTTTTAATTTGGAGGAATCTCGTTCCAGACCTGTAGAATCCTCTCAACTGAGACTAGAATAAGGTACCTACGGAAACGGTAGTGGTTCAGCAAACTATATTTACCTAAAGATTACAGAAAAATATAAAAGTTACAAAATTCATATTTTCCATAGAAAGATTTATCTGTGGTTTTCGTCAATGCTTTTGAAGTTAACTAGACAATATATTTGCGTACGTTTCCGCCTGCATTTAAGTAATACTAATTAAATAAATGGGAGGCAATAACATTTACAATCCTTAAAGACCCCACAGCGAGTTGTCCGAAATATAGGGTGCCAAGCAATTGGTATAGAGTACAAGGTATTTTGATCGGCGTAAAACTAATCCACTGACACTGGTCTACCTATGTCAAAAAATACATTTTCGGAGAAAACGTATTAAGCCCCCTCCATACTCTCTTGTGAGAAGACGCGAGATCGGTATACATTTGCCTATAGCTCCTAGGATAACGTATATCGTTCTCGCGTGCTCTCGCGCGAGAATGTAAAGCGGGGTTAATATTATCATTATTGTAGCAAATTGCCAACTGCCTTTGTCTTCTCTGGTATACAGGGATGATATGAGTTTATGTTTTGTTTTGTAAAGAATATTATTTTATTCAGCCTTAATACCATGGAGTAATCGAATATAGAGCGGCAGTCTTTTACAGTCTCCTGAGCATATTTTGTCACTACCGTAATTATGAAGTACCTATTGCTTACCTTAATTGTATTGTTATTGTTTTCTGTTAAGTAAATAAAATAAAATGAGGATTTCAATATTTTAACTATTTTTATTTTTAATGCACTAACCCGTGCTAAGGAACAAATTTAAAAACCTATTTAGAGGCTAAAAATTTCACCCATGCCGGGATTCGAACCCGCAACCTCTGGTACCTGGTACGGATAGCCAGAGGTTGCGGGTTCGAATCCCGGCATGGGTGAAATTTTTAGCCTCTAAATAGGTTTTTAAATTTCAATATTTTGTTATTTTAATTTAAATCATATCTAACATCCTATTTCCTAAGAGTCAGGTCTAGACAATGTTAGTATGGGAAAGAAATACCTTTTTGTGGTACCTATAGTCCATCAAGAGTCGCAATATAAAGAAGATTGCACAATCCACTGAGTCACTCAACCTCCTTCGAACTGACCGATATAATGCGATGTAATTATTTTATCGTTAATTTAATAACGGGTTGCTATGCTTGCTACTACAATTTATGGAGTAAAGTTTAAGAAGTGGAACCTATCTACTTACTGACTAGAGTTTTCGAAGCCAACAAAAAACCTAGAAAAATTAGCAATATTTTTGTAAACATACATATAACAAGCGTTCTTAGGGCGGCTTGAAAACTTCTGACAGTAAGACCAGCCACTAGTCTTGCAAGCCTCTACTCATCCGGACTTGGCCCCCGTGGTGAATTATGCCCTATACCTTCCTCAGGAAAGAGACTCGAGACCCTCGGTGGGGACATAATGGGTTGATAATGATAATTATGATACGTCCCGATGACACAGGGCTTAGGGCACAAGGCACAGGCCTTCTGTCAGAGAGAAAAAGAGAGTATGGTCATTAAGAGCTCTTAAATATGTGATTACACTAAGGATTCGATGTCTCCTTCATATTTAGAAAGTTTGTTGCTACAACGAATTTACAAATGTACGTATCTCACATTAATTTGTTTTGTAAGACCATAGACATTGTGGCAGGATTCGACTTCCCAAATATGAAGTCAGCGATCTGCCAATGCTAGCGAGCGCTGGGAAGCGTTAATTTGGAGTTTTGCCTTGCTTGTAGTAAACTGTTTTCAGTTTATGTAAGGAAAATTAAAAGACCCATGCATTTTACAGTTTTACAAAAGCTTCAATATTAACCCTTTTATGTCCTTACTACTGAGGCACGAGCATCTTCCTGCCCCGCAAGAAGGTGTGGCCATACTCCACCACGGGGGCCAAGTCCGGGTTGGCGGAGGATTGTAAGACATTGGCGGGCCTTACTGTCAGAAGTTGTCAAGCTGCCCATAAGGCCCCTGACATGGCTTAACGACTGTCGTCACATGACAACCGGCACCAACGGCTTAACGGTAGTCACAGGACGGTCATCCATGACCTGACGGCGCCTGTTGTTTAATTGAGTTAAACAACAGGCGCCGTCAGGTGCAAGATTGACTCGTCGCCTAGTCGAACCGAGTGATTGATTGCAATCACTCGGTTCGACTAGGCGACGAGCGCTACAAAAGCTTGCTGTAATGTTGTAGAAATTATCCTTATAATATTATTATAAATAAATATGTTCTGTTCGACTTCTTTTCCTTTGATAATTGCGTTTATATAGCGCGGAATAGCAGCTAATTAAATAATAATTTAAGAGGCATACTAGCTCTTCTGGGATCTCGCATAGGTGTTTAGTTCCATTCGACAAGTGATGTACTTGCACGCAATAGCAAAATTGGCCGAGTCATGTTTGACTACAAAATGAGACGGTAAAGCAATCACTGTACGATATCCAGATGGCTAACATTTATTTTAGTCCAAGATTGACTAAAGTTCTGGATAAGACATAAATCAAAAATAAAACTAAAATTGTTTTCGGAGCGATTTCACCGTGAAGATTAGACTTAAATCGTGTGTTAGCTCTAGAGTAAGCTATTTTTGCTTTTACGTAGCTTACTCTCAAGTACTCGTAAATAGCCGAGCCTATGGTGAAATTGGCCTTTAGTGTTATAATTTGTAAAAGAACTGAAATGAAAAGGTTTTATTCAAAGTAGCACGGAAACTGCGCCTTACTGAACGTTCAAGTCAAACTAGGTGTCCATTTCAAAATCAAACATCATTTTGGAGAAAAAAAGGGCTACAAAACTCCAAACTTAATATAACAAAACTCCATACTTAAATAACAGAGTTTACATTATTATTATTGAAGTTTCAGTGACTTTTGTAAGTAAGCCATGTTTGTTAGTAACTTATAATAACTTTTAAAAGTTACCTTGACGACTTAAAAATAGGCCGTTGGAGATATAAGTATGATTTTCTTGAATTTTGTAATATTTATCAGAATTAAAATTATTTTGTTTGCTATTTTTTAGTACAATTATTAGATAATAAACAACCAATGTCCAACGTGGCAAAATTTACTAACATAGCTGAATTGTTTTGCTAAAAACAACAATTTAAAGAGTGCACCAAAATTAGACTGACTCATCATAATAATATTTGTGCTACAGAATGTTGATATTAGCTTTCGACAAAGGTCAGAAGTTGATAGACCAACCCCATAAAATGGTTTCAATGGTTTGACGACCGTAACGACTGTTGTAAGATGCACTTCACAAATAAAATGCGTAACTGAGAGGTTTATTTATAAGCCACAGCTAAAACTGTACAGGTGCATTGCTAAATAACTCTAATTGGCTAAGGCAATTTAAGCGTGACAGTATTTTAAAGGTAATGCCAACACAGAATTAGCATTTTAACAACTACGTTCGCTGTGTCTTTTCTTTGACTTGATTACCGTAGTTTAGTAGGATGTAAAATTTGCAAGCAATTTATACTCGTAATTTATATCAAGTTACCTTTTTTCATGCTAAATGGTTTTACTATAAATTTACGGTGCTGACAATGGTCACCATTTATTTTTGTTTATACCTATGACGAACTTTTTAAACAATTTTATTATATCATCATCAGGCTATATTATTGCACTGCTGGACATAACCCCCCCCTAATGAGCGCCAAAGCACCCTGTCTTCAGCTTGCCGCATCCAGCATCCACCTGCAGTTTTTTGGAGTTAGACAATAGAAGTATGTAGATGTACCTATAAAAAAAATCAAAGAAATTAATTTTAAGCGTCCCCTAATAATCTCAACCAAATTGAATAAACCCCATTCGCTCCTGATGACTTTTTCATTGCAAGTATAAAAAGTATAAACGGCTCAACACTACAAAAAAAAATATCACCAAAATGACTAGCAGCTAGCCTAACCCTTTTGGAAAGAAGAATATTTTTTTCCACGTTTCCACCTCTTATCCAGCAGCTTACTACGTCCATGGTACTCAGCACACATGTATTTGCGTGACCGTACCTCATTAAAGGGACGTGTGTCAAAATTAGTTGTCCGACCCGAAGGCGATGGAATCACCCGTGCCAGCTGTATGCAGAGGTAGAGATTGAATCACTCCGCTGACCCAGATTTAGAGACACGTTTGTAAACAACTCAGACGGACGGCCCGGTAGATGCATAATTTGGTATAAGTGCAATCCGATGGGGATTATTATTTGGGAAAAAAAAATGAAAAGGTCTTGACAGACCTAAGTTGGATGAAGATATCGTGATGCTTTGGAATTATTTGTAGTTGATAAACACGCTCTTTCAGTGTTTCAAATCTGTTGAAGCGAAAATAAAGAATCACTTAAGGAATTACAATAACTTTGGTACCAAATTATTTGATCCACCTATAAAATTAATGTATTTTTATGGACCTTGTAGAGCACAACGAAAGCTGAAAGCTTGTTACTAAAATTTTAAAACTAAAGTAGTATCAAATCTCAACAAACTGTTTAATTTCAACAATTCCAAAATTGTTTAGAGAACAGTTTGAAACGCAGTCGATTAGATTAGCTGATCAAATTTAAACTCTGCAACAAGGAACGTCCAATCTATAGCAATACTTTTGCTCTAAGGCTGTACATGTAGATGCATGTACTAATGCGACCATAATCAACCTAAACGTCCCTCGTAAAACACCCCAACACAAGCTCAAGCTGCGCCAGGGAATGTCCGAGAGGCGGAAAGTCTCCCTTCCGAGCATAACGGTCATTTGTGTCATGTAACACGCGATATAAGAGCACGGGCTGCGTGTGCAGTCCCAAGTATGGCCAAGTGTAAGAGGTACAGCTAGGTAAATAATTCGGTACGAAAAGAGATAGGTAGAGTAGTATAAGCGACGGCATTATGCCGCTAGTCCACTGTTGGACATAGCCCTCTCCTAATGAGCGCCATTGCGCCCTGTCTTTAGCTTATGCTTATATTTGAAAAAAATCAGAATGGTGGTTACAGGCAACCGAATGATTGGGACAAACGGTACCACGTGCTAATCAGAATTCGTCCATAGCAGTTGATATTACGTATAACAAATCCTGACCGATTCCGAACATCTAACGTCCAAATTCATGATAAGTGTTATCGCTAACGTCAGGATTCTGGCAAGATTTGGTCTGCATAGGCCTCTGGTTTGGTCGATGGTAGGTCAGTGTGCTATCATTGGCTCATTGAACCCACAGTATGATGTCTCCATGTGAGAGAAAACCAATTAAATCACGCTCAAATCCCAACTTAACCTGAAATGTTTTATTTAAAGAAATCAGACTAGACCAACTATGCAATTGGGTGGATCAGTATAGTTATAATGCATAAATGCATCGTTTGACTGAAATTCAGAAAATTTCAATATCGCGTATTTAACTTCACCTTACTGAAGTATAACTAAGTATATCGCGTCCTACCTATATACTTAGTTGGCCTGTTTTAAAAAGTGTAATTCCGTCGTTGTTGTTCCGGATAAGCAATTTCGTCAATACAAAATATGCGGCAATTAGAATTGTATCTTGTCTAAATTCTATATTCTTATAATTATATATTCTATCGTCGAGTTAGCACCTATAACACAAGTCATTTAGTTCTAGTTAGTATAGGGCTAACAAGATGAGTGTAATATGTCCATGAATATTTATTATTTATTTATTTATTTATTATTATAATAATTATACATTCAGTCTAAACACAACGCTAGAGTCCTTATCTAACACTACACAACCAAAAAAAAATAATTGGATGTGAAGCATAAAAAAATCTTCCCATTGGTCAAGCACTTACGTGTTCGATGGTACCATGTTAAAACTACGTACTCCTTTAGTAGCCGTACTAATCGCGATCCGACATACCTAGAGGTCAAAGCGTGTAGGAACCGAGCGAGCACGTTTTATTATAATAAGCCGGGATAAATGTTGTTATAAACATTACCCATCGCCCTTTCGACCGTCGTCCTAGGTGACCGAAGCACAGCTCAACGATAACATATTTTTTATGTATATATAAACTACAGGTCACCGCAGGGCATAGGCCCTCTCTCAGAGAGACAGTGGGCTTACCATGCGTGTCCACCGCTGATTGGCAATTTCAAGTGCTGCGGTTTTTGATCACATCAGAAATTCAGGTTTCCTCACGATGTTTTACTTCACCCTTAGCGAGAGGTATTACAATTACCGTAAATCACTCCTTAGAGTCTCCTTAGCTTACCAGCATTAAATTTGTGGTTACGTTTATTCCTTGTAAATCTTCACCACAAGTATAAAACAGTATAAAAACCTATTTAGAGGGTAAAAATAGCTCAGTTGGAAAGAGCGCTGGCACGGATAGCCAGAGGTCGCGGATTCGAATCCCGGCATAGGTGGAATTTTTAGCCTCTAAATAGGTTTTTAAAATTGTCCTTAGCACGGGTTAGTGCATTAAAATGAATATGATAATATTTTATAGTTTGTAGCTTCCATTTTCGACATGGGACGGCATCTCATCCGCTCGGAGTTTTGTTTTACTATTCCATAAATCTCGTGAGTGCTTCTTAGCGAAACTTACGAAGGTGCAGCTCAAATGGCTTCATTTAAGTCAAGTACTAAATTAATCTATGTCGTTTACGGCAACTCATAAATACAATTTATGTTCGTAATTACCTCCTTACTCCAATGAGTATAGTAGCTGAAAGAAATATATCATTGTGGCAGCTTCAGATTGGGTTAAGAAACCTACAATAATTGCAACTCTAAAAGGTTTATACAAGTTCAAATTATTGTAAACAAAAGAATAACTCTTTTTACCCGACTGCGGCTGAGTCCAAAAGCAGGGTAGTGTGTTTAGCTCGTATGTATATATATAAGTACGTCCGATTCTATGTTCCGTTATATATAACTCTTTAACAAGTGGTCAGATTTTGACAAATACCTAAGATCTCAGTAGAATTGTATTTGCGAGTGTCCTAGGCCACATAAAATGAGCATAAATTTAACTAAAGCACTTTAAATAAAAAAAAATCAATATTCCGCCTGCTGAGCATTGACTACTAAGCAGACGGAACCAAAATTAAAAAATGTGACTCGTTGCGAAGTATCTAGTTTGGTCCCGCCTGTTTAATAGCCAACGCTTAACAGTCGCGTTATTGATTACTTTGTATTTCAGTTGTTTTACTACTCTATAGTTCAGCAAATGTCCATTAAATATATATTGTAGAAAAAAAGTAGACTTACCTATTAGCGCTTGGATGTGAAAGCTCGGTATAATCTCATTTGCGGTAGACAGCTTGGCGGCGGTGATAGCACTCTGAAACAAGCACGTTCATCATCAGTCATCAAGGGTAGAAATACGCTAATCTATTGTGATATGAAAGTTCATCATCATCACTCAATTCAGTGCTGGATATAGTCTCGCTTGGCAAAGAGTCAGTCTTTGTGAAAGTCAGCTGAGTTATAATTCCGACATGAATGAAATCTTTTAATTTAAGTTATTAGTTACTACCGAAGCGGTGGTAGTCCAGTGAGTAAAACAGTGGACTCAAAAGCGAGAGACCCAGGTTTGTTCCCAGTGCGGGCGTGTACCAATGAGTTTACTTTTTAAATTATGTAGATGTAGACAACCTCTGTGGCGCAGCGGTAGCGCATCTGCCTACCATGCGAGAGGTCTTGGGTTCGATCCCCGGCTGGGGACAAAAAAAAACCCCAGGTCTTGGATGCTTACATGTTTTTGATGTCGCTGTTTCTGGTACCCACGACACAGGGTATCCTAGTGTGGGGCCAGGAGCAATATATGTGCCAGTATGTAAATGTTATGTTATTTTTGAAGTTATAGTAGTACCACCACCGCAATACAACACTCGTTAACTGTGAAGGAAAATATCGTGAGGAAATCTGAGTGTCTGAGGTGTTCAATTCGTGGTGGGCACCCGTTATACTTAAGCTCATTCTCTCTCTCTCTCTAAGAAAAGGTCTGTGCGGGACATTTATAGGGTACATAAAAAAGTTATTATGCCTAATGTCAGTCAATCGAACCTAACCATAGGCTATTCAAAAGAAAATATCCGTCCCAAACAACTAATAAAGAAGTTGCAAATCGGAAAATTGGCGTTACGCAAGCGTCCCCAAATATTTCATTCTTCGGCAGCGTTGCGACAAAACACAAAAGCTAACTCGCAATTATTTCACGGTTGCAAAATATCAAAGAGTAACATCGTACTATCGTGACACAGTCCTTCGGCTCCGAGACAAATCAGCCATTGGAAATTAATTGCATGATCTTTGAACCGTTGCCAAATGTTGGCGAACCCTGAGTTATTTTATATAGTCCGGACTCTCTGTAATTAAATAGGTAAGTCGTGATCTATGATCTTAGTTACTCGTATTGCTTGGCATAAAGAAATGCTACAGTCTGTTAGCTTTTAGAATATACCTCGGCTACTATCGGATATATTGCGATAAGGTAAGGTTTATTTTACTATTTTTATTTTTAATGCACTAACCCGTGCTAAGGACAAATTTAAAAACCTATTTAGAGGCTAAAAATTTCACCCATGCCGGGATTCGAACCCGCAACCTCTGGCTATCCGTGCCAGCGCTCTACCAATTGAGCTCAATTGGTAGAGCGCTGGCCAATTGCTGAGCTCAATTGCTCAATTGGAATCCCGGCATGGGTGAAATTTTTAGCCTCTAAATAGGTTTTTAAAGGTTTATTTTGTATTGTTATTTATAACCTTACATAACTTTTCAAAATAGTGAAGAAAAGTCTAATACAGAGCAGGAAGTAGTATTACACTCGTGTGCTTTCGGCGAAAACCGAAACCTACTCTAAAGCCCGAGGTATATTCTAAAAGCTAACAGACTGTACAGTCTTAATTAGCAACAACTGTAGGCTGAGAGAGGTATTGGTTTCGTAAGTAACTCGAAATCCTGCGAGGGCATTAAAAGCAAAAGCTTTTTATTTTATTATGTCGTATATTTTAAATGTTACGGAATTGCAGTTTACTTTTACTTTTTAATTTTACTCCGATTTCAGTCGATAAGATTTATCGACTCCTTTTAAGTCTGTTTTATAGATCATCAAAGCGTTTCCTATAGCTTTCTAAATAACATAACATAACATTTACATCCAAGCATATACATTGCTTCTGGCCCCACACTAGGATGCCTTTGTCGTGGGAACCAGAAACAACGACATCACAAACATGTAAACATCCAAGACCCTGGCTTTTTTTTGTCCCCAGTCGGGATTCGAACCCGGGACCTCCTGCATGGTAGGCAGACGCACTACCGCTACGCCACAGAGGTCAACGAATAAAGAATAAATGAGCAAAGCAAAGAGTTTCATAGTACATTTACAATGATACTTGAATGATGATGATATCAACATTTTGTATGTCCCCAACTGCTGGGACACGGGTCTCTTCCTGCATCGCAGAAAGGTTAGGCCCTACTCCACCACGAGCGCCAAGTCCGGGTTGGTGGAGGATTGTTAGGCAGTGACGGGGCTGACTGTCGGAAGTTATTATGGCTTAATGCCATTACATGACAGCCGGCATCAACAACTTAACGTGCCTTTCGAAGCAGAAGCGCTCGGAATAAATGCCACTAGTGGTAGCCACGGGATGGTCACCCATCCAGTGCCTGAGCGCGCCTGTTGTTGCTTAACCCAAGTGATTGATCCCAATCACTCGGTTCCACTAGGCCACGGGCGCTTCTTCCGAGCGATACTTTTAACATGAAAGTAAAAAGGTTTGAAGTAATACGCGATGCCACGCCAAAGAAATCTCGTTTATTGTATTCGAGTCACGTTTATTTCTTCTATTTGAAACTCGTACATTCCAATTTTCCAACTATTATGAAACTAATCGGGCCTAACCAACAAAAAAACACTTCTCATAGGTGCTAAGTGAAGGACTACGGTGGAAAAAAAACTCATAAGTTTTTGATACTTTCTACACAATCTCCGAACCAATATAAATTCATTAAATCCAAATTTGTTGTAAAATAACTTTTTTCGATAAAAAAATAGTATAATCCATAACCTAGTATAAAATTAAGTTGTGTAAACGGCTGTTTGTCTGTGGACACAATCATTTCTTTACAGTCATAGAATCGATTAGTTTACGATGCGCGCGCGCCGACTCACTGCCTACTTTATAGGAGGTTGATTATCGAAATAATACGTTAATAACTGTTCAAAACAAAACAATCACTATTAAATAACATATTTTTTTTTAAATTAATGCTACAAAAAATATTTATCAAGTTGTGGGTTGTGAATAATATAAAAATACTCAATATTACTACTAATATTCCTTACAACAAGAACGCGGAAATAGGGACCCTACGAAGAATCTATAACTAAAACTAATCAAAGTATTTCATAATTGAGCTTTACAGCTTTACAAAGCATAAAATTAAACTCTATTAGTTTATGCACATAGCAATGATTTTTGGAATTAAGGCAATTCAATTACTTGTAATGAAACGCAGCAAGCGTAAAATATACGACGTTTTTAAAAATACTCGTAAAACCGTTAGTCTTTGGTCAAAATACCTTGATCCATCGATGGTGAAACTTACACGTACTATTGAATTACATATAAAAATAAATCCTTACAATTTCAAGTTAACGTTTTAGCTACCGACGACCTCTGTAGCGGCGTAGCGGTAGCGCATCTGCCTACAATACGACAGGTCCCGGGTTCGAACCCTGGCCGGGGACAAAAAAACCCCAGGTCTTGGATGTTTACATGTTTGTGATGTCGTTGTTTCTGGTTCCCACGACACAGGATATCCTAGTGTGGGGCCAGAAGCAATGTATGTGCCGGTATGTAAATTTTATGATAAGTTACTATTTTCAACTCAATTCGTATATTAGCCCTATTTTCTCAAACTAAGTGTAGTCGATTTCAATTACATGCAAAAGCTTCTAGAGGTGGGCATCCTACGCTGTGTTTGCCTTTACTAGTGGAGAGACAAAAAAATGAAACAAAATAAGGCGATTATCACATTTCTTCCAAACCCGTCCAATTGTTTATGCTTGATTGCGCGAGATATACTCTCCACTGCAAAATAATGTTTGTGATTGCTTACAGAACCCTAACGGCGCGAATACTACACTTGTGAGGTTTTTTACCATTATAAGACAAGAAACCAAATAGCCAATTATCATACTCGATGACTTTGGGTTTCATAATAACGAATGATGATACGTAGACGTTGTGCAAGAAGATTGATGTTTTCATACCACTTGTCATGAGTGGATCGGGCGTACGCCAGAAACAAAGGCGAAAGAAACAATTTGTGGGTGCCATTAGATGTAAAACCAGTGGGTTTCAACTACAGCTCCATTTCGCATTGTAGAGAATCGAAAAACCTGCTAAGTAGAAATATAAAGGACAGTTCCATCGATGGTGTAATAATTAAACTATAAAGGACGGGACTGTTTGTAAATTAAAAAAGACCTATGCTTAAAAATGCGTACTGTTGCTGGCTGCCAAATATTTTTCTTTATATTTAGAAAACATAACCATGATTTTTTCTCTCTCTCTGAGAAAAAGCCTGTGCCCTACAGTTTATAGGCTATATAAAAAAACCTTGAATAAGTGAATAACTATGTGTATTCAAAATGATAAAACAATTTGAACACGAAAACGAATAATCGTAGCGAGACAACCGGCGACTTAGATGTCACGTGTATCAATGTGACGTAGTGTCAGCAAAAGACAAAGATACGTCGTTCATTTTGAAAGATGGGTGACATAAAACGTGTAACAGAGAAAATAACGCGTACGGAGACTGGCATTCGAAAAAAAATAGTAAACAGATTGAAGAAGAAAATACTCTATAAACAATGGGGTATGGGGCGATGAGGGAAAAGTTTTTATTATCGGCGCCTGAGGAGTCGGGGTGTGACGTTCGTTCCGGGACATACCTCATGCAAAGGATCTCCCTGGTGGTGCAACGAGATAATGCTGCTCGGGTATGTCCCGGGCGGTATTTTTGACTAATTTAGTTTAGTTTCATATGGTTTATTGTGCCACTTTTTGTGAGGAAGCTTTCTGCGAATTTTTAGAATTTGTAATGCATTTTTCTATGGCCTTAATAATATGTTCTCTATAAATTATAAGAAAGTGTTTTATTGTCACAACTTATATGAAAGTGTTTTATTGACGGCCTCGGTGGCGCAGTGGTTTGGCACGCTGACTGTAATACTGAAGGTCTCAGGTTCGATCCCCGGCCGCGTCAAAGTAGGAAACGAACTTTTCTAGTTGGTCTCGGGTCTTGGATGTTATCTATGTATTTATTGTATTAAATCTATCGTCGAGTTACCACCTATAACACAAGTCATTTAGTTGTACTTAGTATAGGGCTGACGAGATCTGTGTAATATGTCCATGAATATTAAAAAAAAATAAAAAAAAATTGTTATATATATTATATTAATGGTCAAAGGTTGGGAATCTCAGTCGGTACACTATTGAAACAAAGTAGTCCACGCGCCCCTCGTTACTCCGCACAATGGGCGACTGATTCCTGCGGCGATGGTACCTTTTCACTGTCACTTCTAGCTACCTATTTGACAGACAAAGATTATGTACAAAGAGCTCACCATTCTTTAGCTGTGTTGATGTTAATCGTCACTCAAGATTGATGCGACAAAGTTGCCCAATTGTTCGGCATACTGGGTGAAGGTCGATGCGTGATGTATGGATATATTTTGGCACATGCACTATCTATCTGATGGATCATAGTTTGGTATGCGAGTCATTCAGACTTGCATGAAACAGCATGTATTATCAAAGAGATGTTTTGAATTTAATTCAAATTAATGTTTTATTTAATAATAGCTGACCCAGCGAACTTCGTACCGCCTAACAATTGATTCTTTAATTTTTTTTTCTCTCCGTAAGAACCGTCCTCGGAATATTCTGATTCTTTTTCTAGAAAGCTGAACCGATTTCGCTGATTCTTTTTCTAGAAAAAGAATCAGCGAAATCGGTTCAGCTGCTCTCGAGATTTGCGCTTACAAAACTAAGATTTACTACAGGAACCTAAATCATCATCACCACCAACATTAGATACGCGTGCCCAGCGTAGGGATTATGGGCATTACCCCATATGGTAGCACAACGTGGCGCTCTTTAGGGGAGGGCTATGACCAGCAGTGAGCTAGCATAGCCTGACGACGACCAACCTTTTAGGCCTACCTCTGCCCACCTCTGGATAAAGACCTTTTTCACATTTTTTGCCGTCTCTCGCCATTCACATCTACGGGCTCCTGGCGCTACTACCGCACCGTGCTGTTGGTCTACCAACGTAATTTAGATACATTTATTTATTGGTCTCATAGCTTTGGAACCTTTACATTGTGGGTTTAGGAAGCAAGCAAAGATATGTTACGATTTTTTTTTCTAAGTATTCAATTCAAAAACTTGTTTGTGAAAGGTTTGTGTGGAGAGCTTCATGCATGTTATTCGCATCTAAATTCAATGTGTTTTTGAAGTTTACCAAAACCACTACCAACTAACAAAAGATAAAATTACTTCAGCCAGATGTCGCTGCCTGTACGTAATACAGAGAATATTGTAAGAGGTTCGAAATTTCACTGATGCCGGTGAGTCGCCCATTAGCTCAGTTTGAAAAGGCGCTGGCACGGATAGCCAGAGGTCGCGGGTTTGAATCCCGGCATGGGTGGAATTTTTAGCCTTTAAATAGGTTTTTAGAATTGTCCTTAGCACGGGTTAGTGCATTAAACATAATATAAAAGATAAAACTTTTATTTATTAAAAAAAAAATTACATGTCTTTCACTTGACGGGATCCGTTCATTTATATTGAAAATAGAAGTAGAGAACCAATTTTAAATCCTCATGCACTCTTTATGCCACAATATCTATGGGTATAACTAGTCAAAGTTGTTGATACAATTTCAGAAAAGTACGCTGTAGGTGGAGTCTAAGTTATGTAATTTAAATAAAATTATCGATTCCATAATAAAACCCATATCATGCGGTAAGCGAAATGAAATTAATCGTTCATTGCCCGTCGCTAAGTAACGCGGCCCTTAACTTTTTATTGCAAAAGTGAAAGCTTTAGCGACAACGCGCAAGTGGGAGCGATGTTCTCCAAGCCATCTAGAGTCTTGGCAACAAGAGCGAGTAGCGTACTCGAGATCGATTTTCACTAGAAAATTAGAAAGATTAACCATGATAAACATAAAACAAGGCAAGATAAAGCTCTTTTTTATGTTTCTAAGCAAACACACTTTGTGTCATATATTTTCACATACTTTTTTACGACTCAAATATGGCAAAGTATGCTAATGGATACAAGAAAAAAGTATAGAAAACTTTCGTTAACTCTACTTTGAACCACAACACCTTAATTTAGCACGCCTTATTTGAAGCCCGACTCGTACTACCATCAGGAGTAGAAATCTTTGGATGAGATCTTATCCTGCCGAAATGATCAAAGAAGGAAAAAGAAAAAGTGTGTTTAGATTACGCCAGAGAAACCTAAGATTTACGGTAGGTACGCATGATGATAAACGCCTCTCATAATCTTCAAATTCCTATAACAAAGCCGCTGAATTTAGGAATTCTATAAAATGTGTATGCAGAAGCAAGCTTCTCTCGTTGTTGTTTTGTGTTCAATTTTTTCGCAAATATTTTATAGTCCGCCCCAATAGCGAGAGAGTAGGGGCCCAGAACAATAATTTGAGCCAATTTAAGCAGAGCACGATGGCAATGGCTTAATTATTGTTATTTTTTCTCTCCGTCGCGGCTTAATTGTGGCTTATATAGGCTATAATCCGGCATAAGTGTAATATTCGCCTTAACGAGGCTACTCTGGTTTGAGCAAACGGCCTTGTCGGTTGCGTTACTTGAATTTTGATGTCTCAAACACGGGCGTCCGTTAGGATTAACTGGTTCGAGGGGCAGGATATGTTTTGTCGAGCAACGTTATTGCGTATTTTATATAGCTATTCTGCAGAAGCAGCTAAACGTCCGCCCAAGCAGATTTCTATAGTACTGGAAATCCTCGCGTAGTGCTTGCGAATTTAAGCAACAGTGGAGATGAATATTAGATACATAGAGAACACTTTATTGTACATAAAAAAGGAACTTATATATATATATATATATATATATATATATATATATATATATATATATATATATATATATATATGTATATTTCTTAACCTAAGAGTACAGACGGCGGACTTATCACTAAAAATAATCTCTTCAAGACAACCTTTGGATGAACTGGAGCAATATATTCTTTATTATACACCAAAACTTTCACTGAGAAATGTAAAAATAACAAAGTGTAAATACCAAAAACAATTAGAGCCCTTATTAGGCATATGAAGTATTATTAAGAGTATCCCAGAGTGGTACCCTGACAGATTTAGTAGCAAGCGGCAGTCCCTACCCCTCCCGGATAAGCAAGCGTGAGTTTATGTACGAATATGTATTACTGAGACTATTTTTTTTCTCATAATCAATGGTTGTAATCAAGTTGTAAAGAAAAAAAGAGGAAGTATAAACATGAAAATAATAAGTTAAAACTGAGGTGTATTCTGAACAGACGTATTAGACATGTTATAATCTTGACGAACGCATAAAGTGTATTTGCATTAACATGGAGCTAAAATGAGTGAATCATATGAAAATCGATTGGGCACAAAGATTGCTGGAAGTTATCATGTGCAGTTTCTCAATGCCCTTCCAATGAAAGATGATTATGCAGTTTCAGGGTTCGTGTGAACAAAAGTGAAGGGTCTCAGGCTATAAAGGTTTTTTTACAACTTTTAAAAGTGATGGCCCATTGCGCAACTTGCCCGAGTGCGAGGAAGATTTTAATGACGGGAGCAGGCCTTATTCAGGCATGACATCAAAGCCTTAAAGATTAAAACACTTTGGTTGAATTGTTAACTTTATTGTAGCAGCATTAAGAAAGATTATAAAGTGCTCTTGAATTTTATGTATGTTTTTTATGTAAGTGATGAATTTTGTCATGTAAAAAGTTACTTAATTTTTTTATAGTAGCTGTATTACCATGCTGTATAAGCATGCATTACCATGTTTTATTTTGCAAGAGGTCACTATCATACGGGCACAATTACCAAGTTGATAATTAAACCCGTACCCTCTCTCTCTCCGAGAATGGCCTGGCTTCGTTATGGCCAAATTATGAGGGGAAGTGCCGAAATCACAGGTCTAACTAGAAAAAACTAGTACATGGTTTTAAGAATTATCATTCAAAAAGCTCCACTCAAAAAAGACAAAAACCGTTAAAAATAATATTTTTATCATTGGAAAAGAAAATTAATCGTTGTGATTAACAAACACAAACAACATAAGCTGTCTATTATATTATATTAGAATTATGCATTCTAAAAATAAACCGTGTAATGAACAACCTAATGAACGTACATACCTAATCGACAAATCTTATCTTAATCTTATAAAACTGGTTGGTTGAAAAAAAAAACAAATAAAATACCAATATACTGTGTGAAACCATAATTAGATTCACAACGTGCTAAATGGTAACTTAATTATTGTTAGTATTGATTTAAAGCCCGCTTAAAGTCTATAATAAGGTAATAATTTAGACGAAAATATTTAAATATATTACTATTATTTAAATGATTTGTGCTGTATTATAAAGTCGTCGTGTAATTTTCTCATGGTGTATTGGGACGAAACGAAGAAACGTTCAACTTAATTTGTTTTGTTTATAGAATTTAGTTCAGTCTGTTTATTTTCTGTAACGATTTGAATGTAATAGGACTATCAGCGACCTTATTACGTAATTTTGTCACTATATCGCGTTATCGAGCTGTCATAAATATCTTTTGTCCATATGGCCAACTCAACCTATCGCCGCGAGGCGCGGACTGATATTAGTGACAATCAAGTGATAGTATAGTCTGTTAGCTTTTAGAATGTACCTCAGGCTCTAGAGTAGGCTTCGGTTTTCGCCAATTTTCGTACTGATGATCGAGTTCCGAAATTTTTGAAAATATCATATTAAAGAAGAAAATTTTTCGAAATTAAATGTCATATTAGTTCCGATATTTCTATTACACGAATGTATCGGATTCTATCCGATAGTAGCCGGGATATATTCTAAAAGCTAACAGACTATATCTCTTAATGGTTTGCGATGCGCTTGCATAGTTATGTTTTAGAAGTGTGATCGCGATTGTTTATAAGGTAAAACGTTATTGCCCTAATTCGACAGCGTTGCAGTTGCAGTGGTCACGGGCAGATTGAAGTAGCGAATACAGTAAATTATTGCAGGTGTCTACCTGCCTACCCTCAAATCACTTCAGTTTTACGTAGTAAATAATGGCATTAGACCCGTTTAATATCACGTGACTTACTATCACGTAATATTCACGTGATAGTAACTCAATTCGGTCAGTGTAAATTCGCCATTAACGATGGAAACAATTTATGAGTCATCCAAACTGGAGCAATTTTCCGTCTCATATTGTCATAAGGAAGTGATAACTTGGAACTGGTATACCGAGGCGCTTTTGATGATGCTTTAGTTTCTTTATTGTCCCAAGAGGAGGCTCTGCGTAAAATTATGTAAACAAGTCAGTTACTCAGTTTTAGAGGAAAGTATCAATATGAATTGAATATCAGATGGAATGTGAAAATGATTATAAATTTTGTGCAAGAAAAAAGACATAAAAAAGACATGTACATCGTGATTGTACATGTTATCTTTTATGTATATTCTGTAAAATGTTTCGTGTGCAATAAGGTGATTTCACCTTATTGCACACGAGGGTAATTATAGGGTAATTATTATTAAAGGATAATAATAATTACCCTGTACCATTTCTTCTACGGTTTCTAAAAGATGAAAAATATCAACGCGGTGGTGAAGGCAGTAGCGGTCCTTACAAACGTCATTTCCAAGGTGAGCTGGAAGAAAATACTCATAAATAATTAGCAGGCCTTTGTAGAAACTCTTTTTTTGTGTATTAAAGGATTTAATTTCGTTAAATTCCTAATTCAATATTTCTGTATAGCACCGACTACCCGTCTCTAATTTCTTTCTTGTCTCCGTCTATGGTTGCCTGGAAGAAATAGCTGTTAGTAATAAGGCCGCCCTATATTTTTATAAGATAAGAATATTCTTTATTGTACACTGGAAAAACAACAAATACAAAGTAATAGCAAATATACATAGTATAATTCGCTAATTATACTATGTCTGGCCGCTGCCTTATTGCTAAAAGCAATTTCTTCCAGACAACCTTACGACCTTAATATAATATCCGTTACTGTAATTTCTGTGTACAATAAAGAATATTCTATATATCTATCTATTTTCAATTGAATTTATGACAGTAGTATTTATATAAAAGTCTCTACGTAACCTCAGCGATGGAAATTGCCTATCCGCGGTGGGCACGCGTGGCAATTAAGCCCATACTCCCTTTTCCTGAGAAAACCCTTTGCCGTGCAGTGGGACGTATATAGCCTAAATAAAAGCGACATCGGCACCAAGTTACGGTGTTTCGCCCTTTAATTGTTATTAACCTCCAACTTTCTCTCTCTTACTTATTTTAGTCATTCTCTGTACTTTTTCTGTGTTTCATTTTATTTTCATCACCGTTCACTTGTCTTAGAGTATCGTTTTATAGTTGCCTAAAAATAATACTGAAGCTATAACTCACGATCCAGCCTGACTGTTTAAAATGCGCATGAATATTATGGTGTTCGTTTTATTCTTCATTTATCATAGAGCAGTCATGATATTTGAAGACTTAACATACGATATTTAGCATAGGTAGTATTTACAAATAAAACAAATATAGTTTGCCTAAACTTAGTTGTCACAAAAGAGTACAAAAGCACGAATATTAGTCGTGTTTTTGTAGAGAAACAATTTTAATACTGACGTCTTATACACCTTTGTTTTTTCACTCTAACTCATATAGTTTTAACTATGTCAAATTACTGCAACTAGATTACTAGACCATAGTATCATAAAAACAAAAACACTATTACAACACACGTTGAGACAAAGCAATGTCATGAGAACATCAGCGAGTAGCTATTGTATACAAAAGAGTTCAACGAGCGCGCGCAGTTGTAAAATTGTTGGACGAGGCATTTTGCACTGAATTATGAGGTGATACTGTTAGTTTCAAGCTTGTAAGAAGATTTGAATGATATATGAAGTGTTAGAATCTAGACATTTGTGAATATGTATTTTGTTCTTACAATTCAATGAGGTATCTCAAAGTAAACTATTAGTGTCAACAACAGAGCGGAATTATAAAAAAAAAACAATTCACATAATATAAGCGACCAGCTCCACAGAGCAGCCGTAACCCAATGGCTAGAACAATGGGCTCGGAAACGAGAGACCCAGGTTCGATTCCCAGAATGTGCAAATGACATTGCTTTCTAAGTTATGTACACTTGTGAAGTTATGGTAGCAACACCACTAGCTAACTGCGAAGGAAAACATTGTGAGGAAACCAGAGTGCCTAAGGTGTTCAAGCACTTTAGAACTTGAAATTGCCAATCCGCGGTGGGCACGCGTACTAATTAATCCCATAGGTACTTAGTCTCTGAGAGAAGGCCTGTGCCCTGCAGTGGGACGGAAAAAAATTAAGCGACCGGATACACAAGTGTTATCAATAAACAAAGCAGGCTAAATGCCACAGCTACCGAGTGTGCCGCAGCGGCGTCTTTTTATCGAGCGCGCCGGCCGGCGCTGGTTCATAAAAAATGCGATTTCATGACCACTGCGATCGCGCTATGTATTTCACTTAGTTTATTGCATCGCCTTGTCAAACATTGCCCACTTGAGTGCGCGGGAGTGCACTTAAGAGGATTTGTACCAATTAGTACCTACTTTGGTAGCACCTTACTGCCTTATATTTCGGCAACATTATTATTATTGATATTATTACATAAACATAGGGAGATACATTAAGTAAATGTATCGCCCTATGTTTATGTAAGACTTTTTTTGCACTACCCTTTGCCAGTCTCTTCAACACCAAAGATTTATTGGAAAAAAAATGCTCCTTGCTTTAAACACGCCCTTGTACATTTAATCAAGTAATTAGCGCAATAAAAAATAACATAACACATAACATAACATTTACATACAGGCACATAAATTGCTTCTGGCCCCATACTAGGATACCCTGTGTCTTGGGAACCAGAAACAACGACGTCATAAACATGTAAACATCCAAGCCTGGGGTTTTTTTACATAGTAAGCTGCGATCCTGACAATTTTCTTTTACTTCAACAACATTTAATATTTAAATTACACTATTTTTATCAGATTATTATTACTTACTTGATTCCGCAATTACTTACTTAAATTTTTCTCGGTAGAGTCCGACCAGGGAGCCGATTCTCTCCCGTGTGAATTGAAATCGTAGACGCAAAATATTCAAAGGGTTAGACATTTGTCGCATAAAAATAAGATAAAATAACTCGACAGAGTGATTAGACATTTATTTTCTCATTCGAATACTGGGGCGTTCAGAATAAAGATTTTGGCTGTAACTCGACTTGTTACGTAGCATTCAAGTCATATAAGCCTCATACGAGTCGTATACGAGTTATTTTCTAATAGAGTGAAAATTGACTCCCTGGTTTTACTCTCATTGAATAATCTGCGGTGCTTACGAAAATTTTCAATTATGATTCGTAATACTTTAAAAATGTTGACTTAGTCCCTGTTGGTCCAAACTTTCTTATCTTGTGTCCTTGGTATTTACGCGTTTGGTACAATGTAACTAGTTCACGACTCATCCCATCTTAGTCACCAACTGGTCCCACTTCCTACAATAGAGGATGTTGCTCTATTGCGGCAGATGTTAATGTGGTATTAATATATGCTAGACCCACATGTTTGTGCAAAGAAATGTGAGCAACTACAACGTTGTGAAATTAGGTGATGAGTAATTATACGATTTCTACTCTGTATGTCCCCACTGCTGGGGCACGGGTCTCTTCCTGCATTGCAGGAAGGTTAGGCCATACTCCACCATCGGGGGCCAAGTCCGGGTTGGTGAAGGATTTTAAAATAGTGGCGGGCCCTACTGTCAGAAGTTTTCAAGCCGCCCATAAGGCCTTTGACATGTCTTAAGGACTGCCCTTACATGACAGTCGGCACCCACAGCTTTACGTGCCTTGAAAAACACGGAAAATAGCGGTAGTCACGGGAGGGTCACCCATTCTGCACCTGACCGCGAATGTTGTTGCTTAACTCGAGTGATTGATTCCCAATCATTCAGTTCGACTAAGCCACGAGCGCTTCACGAGAAATTATAAAACTTCAATATTAATTGAAAAAACCGGCCAAGTGCGAGTCAGACTTGCGCACCGAGGGTTCCGTACAAACCTGTATTATAGACCTGAGTATTTGGTATGAATTTCAATTTAATACCTCTACGCGTTTATGAGGAAATGGGTAGTAAGTTTAAAATTATTAAAAAAAAATATATTATGAGATGTAACTAAAATTTATGGTTTTCGTAATTTTTCCTTTATCTATGCTATAAGACGTTGCTTCGTACCAAATTTCAAGATTCTGAGTTCACGGGAAGCACCCTGTAGGTTTTGATTCCCTTGCAAGTGTCGAAAATTTGCGGCATAAACAGCTGTATCTTTTGATTGCGTTGGCTTAGAAGTTTGATTTTTTCACAGCTTCAAGGGACAGTAGACCAGAGTAATTGATATAAATTTCAGCTTCATACCTCCACGCGTTCCTGAGAAAAAGGGTCTTGACAGACGGACGGACGGACGGACAGACGGACAACAAAGTGATCCTATAAGGGTTCCGTTTTTTCCTTTTGAGGTACGGAACCCTAAAAATATCCTAAACTTACGTGTATAATATTTGAAATGAAAAAATAAGTGTTTTCAAAAATTTTAAGTTTATCGAGAAATGAATGTGTGACCAAAGCACATCAATTTGTTTGCTAAACGACAAAAAAACGTCCCATTTACTCGTGGCTTTTGCAATGATTTGCGTATTTATTGACGTTACTTTTTATATCACTATTTTTTTATGCAAAACTGTTATCGGAATTGTTTATTTTTCCCATTTGGTTGTGTCATGACAGGATGTGAGGTGGAATGCCTTGGTCTTCTTTTAGATATTGCGTAGTATTTCTAGCTACGTATTAAATAACTCCTACTCGATAGATTTGTTACGGTCATATTTAAGGGCTGCGTTCAGACCCTAATGGACCTGAAACTTCTGCCAACTTCTAAAGTAATAAAAATAAAAATGAATTAATATTTTTTTTTCTTTATTTCATCAAAAAACAAATTTGCACAATGGCGAACGTGACAGATATAATTTCCATTAAACCCACTGAGCCCTGGCGTCCAACACATCGAACATTACCTGTAACTTTCTTAATAGACATTAAATATTCTGAATGTCAATTAAGAAGAAAATAAATTAGTAGGAAATCCAGATAACCTGCTGTTCTAAGTCCAATATTTTTTAATTTTTACTTTGGTCCATATGTTTCATACATACCTACGTTGATTTAGAAGATTCGGAGAAAATTTTATTTCTAGGGGTTAAGAGGATAATACAAAAACTGTTACCAACTTTTTTACAACTTGATTTACTTTCATACAACCTAAGTCCGAACGCTAATCGTGATTAAATGTCTGCTAAACATACTAATTTATGATTGTCTATATCAGTAGCATCAAACGATTTACCGATACCTCAACTTCAAATAAGAGTCCGCAGCAAGAGCTTTAATTCCACATGATAAGGATTATATTTCTCTGCGATTTGAAATCGTGTTCACAGTAGCCAAATTCAAGGGTCACAGAGATCAAACGTGATTCAAAACTGATATTAAGATTGTAACAAGAATAAGAGAGCACGCGTGAATGAGATATTATACTTATAGAAGTGATGTAATATAGCAGTACAAAATGAAAGGAAAAACCAGAAGGAAGAACAAATGAAGACCAGACAACCCTCGAGGTCGCGGGTTCGAGTCCCGGCATGGGTGGAAATTTTAGCCTCTAAATAGGTTTTTGTAATTGTCCTTAGCACGGGTTAGTGGAACAAAATGAATATAGAATATAAATAGGTTTTTAAAAATGAATAATGCTTGATTATCGTACTAATATTTAAGAAAACACAAATATAAATTGCATCGTTCGTTGAAACAACGAAGAGCACCTTCTCCATTAGAGCTGTGTAAATAGTGATGAAACATCCGTACACTGACGGTCAATGTTAATGCGTTTG
This sequence comes from Yponomeuta sedellus, assembly GCA_934045075.1. Taxonomy (NCBI): domain Eukaryota; kingdom Metazoa; phylum Arthropoda; class Insecta; order Lepidoptera; family Yponomeutidae; genus Yponomeuta; species Yponomeuta sedellus. The sequence continues at coordinate 9,493,999 of OW203738.1, read as the reverse complement.
GCTTTGATAACTTTGTTACTTCTTTTTAACTAGTGAATGAAGTGGTATAAGTAGTATGTACAGTTGTGAAATAATGTAGCAACATTTATGAATGGGAATCAAATCGAATTATTATGTTGATTAAAATGAACAGCCACTCATTGCATTTGGTACATTTCAAATGCAATGGTTGATTTGATGCATAATTTGTAGTGGAATAACAAATCATACAGTTGTATCACAAATTGATCTTTGACTCTGGGCTTGGAATGTTTTATTAGTCATGTCTTTTTTCGTAAAATCTAAATTTTTAAATGAACACCTAGTTTTACCTGTGACGTTCAATAAAGCACGTTTGCGTGTCATTTTGAATGTTGATTTAAACTAACCATAAGTTAGTTTAAATCAACAATTACCTTTGTTGTCTCACTTGCTAAGTTTCAAAAACCTATTTAGAGGCTAAAAATTTCACCCATGCCGGGATTCGAACGCGCCACCTCTGGCTATCCGTGCCAGCGCTCTTTCCAACTGAGCTAATGGGCGACTCACTGGCATCAGTGAAATTTCGAAAATCTTTATAATATTCACTTGCAGACCCGAGTACCTACTTTGCTGTGAGGTTTCACATCGGAATGACATCGCTGTACCCACATTTTTTTTAATGCACTAACTTGTGCTAAGGATAATTTTAAAAACCTATCATATGGGTACAGCGATGTCATTCCGATGTAAAACCTCACTGCAAAGTAGGTACTCGGGGCTGCAAGTGATGCAAATTACTTAAGCCAGATGTCGCTGCCTGTACGTAATACAGTGAATATTGTAAAGAGGCTCGAAATTTCACTGATGCCACTGAGTCGCCCATTAGCTCCGAGTGCTTAGTGCGAGTTTGACAGATCCAATCGAATAACTTTACTACCGCGTTAATCGAGCATTGAGTAGTGAGTATGAGTAAGTTAACCGTTCGAACTGGCAAAACGCTGTCACAGTACAACTCGCACTCGCGTTTATTCGTGTTTTAGCTGGTAAACGTGTTCACTTCTCAACGTAAACCATTACAACTCGCACTCAGCAATTTTAATTTCCATACTTGTCGCTAGATGGCGCTTCCTCGACGCCATAGAAATATGAGTTTACGTTAACGCGATCGAGTAGTTAAAAAACTCGCACTAAGCACTCAGTTGGAAAGAGCGCTGGCACGGATAGCCAGAGGTGGCGGGTTCGAATCCCGCATGGGTGGAATTTCTAGCCTCTAAATAGGTTTTTAAAATTATCCTTAGCACGGGTTAGTACATTATAAAAATATATAATCACTTGCTAAGTACTTGTAAGCTTTTTGAAAGATTCTTTTCAAGGTTAATAGGACAAATAGAACAAGGTACTAATAATAAAACAAATGATTGATGACCCCTCACCGTTCGTCTTGGCGCGATGTGTAACAGACGGCGGTCTATGGCGCAGAGTTGAAACAATAAACTCTTGGCCTTGCACCTCAGACGGCTGACTAATGGGCGTCTACCGTAAACTTTGACTGACAGGCAGTCTCGCAGAGCCCTCTGACATTCATTTGATAAAATTTATGAATCTCAATCGATACGTGTAGCTAAGTAGTTAATTAGTACTTTGCGCTGGTTGCTGGTTTTCTTCTTCTTCTGCAGCATTTGAAAAGAAAGAAGAAATGTTTTTTTATTATAGACACAGTACACACGTCACAATACCAAAACAAGCTTAAAACATAATAATTACTATATAATATTTGTCTACCCACTGTTGGACGTATGCCTCTTCATGGGTCTTCCATCGCGATTAGTCTGTGGCTATGGTAGTCCAGGTCAACTCCGCAATAGTACTGGTTTTACTTACGTTTTACTCCCTAAATAAGAGTGTATACAAAATAAATGGACATAAAATACATTTATACAGATTTTATATACTTTTATAAAGTACAATATAGAAAGGGCATAATTATTCACATTTAGCAATATTGTTTTGGCGTTGCAGCTTTGTACGGTTTATTTTAGTTTTAGGGAGTTGAATTGTGTCCAAATTCTATAGATTAATTTTAACTGTAAAAACTGACTGTACACTTACCATCGTTTTTTGGCTTTTGTAGTGCACCTTTACGTTAAATCTTAAACTTGATAAGATGTCAGAGAAAGAAATCCATTAAAATTATCTGCCACGTTTCACGCTAATCTGTTTAAGTTTCGACAGACGGGATCTGGAGCGCTTTCAACTTACCGGCTTTACGGATGTTCAATCGAAATTAAAAGTTAGTGACTTTCAATAAAGTTCATTTTGGCGTGATAAAAAAATGTGAGAAATTGAAATAAGTGTACAAACTTTTCAACAGTTTTTGATATAGATTTAACTTTAATTTAATCTCTGGTTAAGTTCTCTCAAAAATTCTTACAGACTGAGGAAAATAAACCGCTGTTCCTAACTAAACTTTAAGCAAATGAACTTTTGATGTACTTTTCGCGATTTCAGAATTTCGAATTTAGTTATTATAAAAGGTTTTTTGCGCCAAAGAGTATGCAACCACTTTGCTACTTGAAACTTTTTCTTTTTCTATAAATCGTGTTTTGTTTTTTTCTTCTTGTAAAAGTATTTGCACAAATACACGCTATTGCAATTAAAGTATTGATTCTATTGAAAAGTCGTCGCATTTTTTTGCGAGCACTTGCGAAAGAGATAAATCTCTTAAATGAGTAGATAAAATTCAACAGATCCTTTTTAAAACCTCCAGCATATTTTAGAAAGGTACTGTTTAATTGAATCTATACCGTAGTTGCTCCATGCGATGAGTATTTTGGTGTACTTACCATATATTATAACCTATCGCTACATATTTTGAATCTTAGTTATCCTCGTTTTATTTTACTTACAACAAATGTTAAAAACTACTGTCCCCTCATCTAAAATCCCTCTAAAACCCTGTCTAGTCCAGAATCATCTGATCATAAAAATAACTTTAAACAAAACGACTGACCGCTAGTTTCTAAATTTAGAATTTCACTACGTAATTACTTAAGTAACAGTCTGTCTCTTCAGATTTCTAAAAACAAAACTAGCTAGAACGTTTCTTAAGTAGATAGATTGAAGACAATTTATAGAACATTGAGAAATAAAGACATACACGTCTTAAGTCATGTCTTAAATCTTTCCTAAAACTACCCCTTCTACCATCAACATAATGGGTTATCTAGGTCAGGGAAGCTGAAAGAAAATACTTGTTAGTATTAAGCTCGCCTTTTTACATATATATTAGTGGTTCAATATTTTTTCAGAACAATTTAACTTACCAATTCAATTAAACTCGTATCACAAGTATTTATTTAGTGGAATTCGTAATTCAGGAACGGTCGATTATCACCAAAAGTAGTACGTATGCTGCTTCAACATTATTAACGGCCTCTGAACCAGTTTTTCACTTTTAACCTTACCGCACACCATTATAGGAGCTATTATTATGTGACATAAGGTATGCCGTTCCCTGTGGGTGGTTTTACAACGCATCTTAACGAGTGCAAATAAATAAAACTGGATGTGAATGTAAAAAGTTTGAGTTATTGCAGTCTTCGGCCTTCCCAATACATATCGTGGAAAATACAAAAGTTCGTTACTACAACTTTATGAATCAATATAGCCAGATAAATAGAGAACACTCTATTGCACAACAGATTTTATAATCATCATTAAACTATTCCTCACCGAGGAGCACGGGTCTCTTCCCTAAGGAAGGTATGGGTCATACTCCACCACGGGAGCCAAGTCCGGATAGGTGGAGGCTTGCAAGACTAGGGACTGGTTTTACTGCCAAAGTTTCAAGACGACCTAAGGCCTCTAACTTGGCACAGATTGTATATTTTAGGAGTAATTGATCCCTTTATTGCTTTTCCTCTTTATAAAAAACCACTTTGAGAATCTAATTATTAAGAATAGAAAACGCAACTTAGAAGTTTTTCAGTTTTAACAGCGTATGTGTAAAGCCCCAACGTCAGGTTAACCTTCAGCTTTTCTGCCAATTGTTTTAGTAAAGGAAAAGAAATTATACAGCGGGATAGCTCCAGTGATCGCTGACCGACTGAGCAAATAAGACTTGATTGAGGATTCAACTCGATGCGTAATTGTATCTGGCTCATAAAGTTAAATGATTCTCTGCTGGTAACTTTTGGGAGCCGCTACTCTGAAATGAAATGAAGTAGGTCATGTCAGTTGCAGTGAGGATGATGGAGTTGAAATTTACTGGAGTTTTAACCGAGCTTCTAGCAATAAGGCTGCCAAATGCACCTTTTTAAATATTTTGTATTTGTCGTTTTTTTATCCAGTGTTCTTCAAAGAATATTCTTATTTCATCTTTTTTTTTACTTTTGTGCCATGAGCTCTCAGTATCTCAAACATGTTATACTATATATTTAGTTAAATATTAAAACGGGTCTAATCGTGATTACTGACAATGTAAAAAGTACCTTATAAATACGTTTTACCTAGTAGATAATCGCAAACAGACCCGTTAAATATATAACTATGAGTGAGTATTGCGATTAAGACACACTATATTTTTATATTGTTGCAACAAAGAAGCAAAACGTGTCCTAATGACAAAGCAACCTTAATACCTAATTTGAATCAAAGCCTCGCAGATACATCGGGATCGGTCATTCATATTTTTTGTGACGCGATGATACTTAACACTCGTTCCGTGGGAATTAGTGCCAAGTTTATTGACCTTCACGTCAGTTTTAATCTGTAGCTTCGGTTCGAAATTTGAATCTTTTGATGAGACTCTTGATATGGCTGTGACCGAATTTAATCTCTTCGTCTTTGAGTGTATGATGAGAAACTGATGAGATTTCGTAATTTTTATTTTTATTATCCACTTTGATTAACATTAGTCTTTTGTATTCATCATTAATGGTGTTTTAATTTCACAGGTTAAATTTTAATGTGATATTCGACATAATGGAGTCAAACTATCGTTACACAATTAATTTTGTCGTTCTCACTTTGTACGAGTATCGTTAATTTCTCAGGTAAATTTCTCACGGACAGTGTGGACAACTCAAAGGTTTACTGGAAGAAAATCTTGTTTAGAAATAAGTATGCCCTTGTATGAGAACTAGTTTTCTGTGCAATAAAGAATTTAGAAATGATAGTATCATTAATTTTGTGAAATAAACTATTTATAATCTGGGAAGACCTATCAAATCACCAAGTTCTACAAACTACAACTACATGGCGTTCGTAAACTAAGTATTCTATAGAAAATCACGCTTCGTTTTCGGATCTAATACCATCACAGCGTAGATGAACACTATTTATAATCTAGGAAAACTTATAAAATCACCAAGTTCTAGAAACGTCAACTATTTATAACCATGACGACTAAGCCTTCTATAGAAAACCATGCTTCGTTTTAACACCTAATACCACCACAGCGTAGAGAGTTTACAGGGCAGTACTAGCGGTAACGGGAAGGTGCCTAACTGTCCCGGTGACCACAATGCCTGCGACCACCGCCTGTAGGCTGCGCTGGAATGTGGACCAGTTTCAGTGGTATACTATGTGGCCACAGGTATAGGGTGAAGGTTGATAGTACTGGACCGTTACCGCTGTGTTAGCTGGGGATAATTAATTGTGAGTGGGGCTTGGTATAGCTGTCCTAAATCGTTATCTAAATGTTTAAATGAATGGTGAAAACTGTAAAAAACAAATGAAGCTGTTGACAATATTGAGTAGTATACATTTGCAAGTTTGAAAAACCTTAGAAAATGCGTACTTTATAGTAAGTTTTAAGATCTTTTATTAATGCAAGTTTACATAATGTAAGGACTTTTTAGTTCTATACGTTGTAAGGTTGTATGGAAGATATCGATTTAAGCGATAAAATTGCCAGTTGAGTTTATGTAACTTAGATATTTAAGAATTTTCACTTAGGTACATCTACTTTTATAATAATTATCTGTTGTTCAATCTATTCAAATTAAAGAGTTCTAATCTAATCAAACTTTTGGTTAATTTTATCTAAAAACTTAAATAATGTGTTGTTCTTAAATAATACCACCAAATTTCCTATACATTTTTTCTGTGTTTTGATCAAGTTCAACACGAAACTAAAATTATGTCGTAAAACTATAAAATATGCTGATATGAAGCTCGAACAGCCTTTATTTATACGATCAAAGAACTTCCCCTTTTCACATAACCATTCGTAAACAAAAAGTCACAAAATACTCTTAACAATTACTATACCGCCACCATATCGAGCATTCCTTTGTCAACTCTGAGGGCTTGCGGGGCGAGTTGCCTTCACCAATATCATTTCTCATTCCGTGCAAAGTATATGTGGAAAAGTGCGGATTAAAGAAGTAATAATGCATGGTATGTAATCACCCGCAATTTGAGATGCCACGGGAAGCGACTCGGGTGGTCTGCCGTCGCTGTCGTTTCCGATCTTCTGCCTTAATTAACATGCTTCACGTGGGTATGTGTGCAGATATATCATGGTGTGGTCTGTCAAAGTGAGTGTGTATTGGAGGCATTTTGAAGATATCCCATACTACAAATTATTACGCATGAGCGATGGTAGCGCCGCGACAAAATTCTGGCCTCATGTCCAAGATGTCCTTTATTTAATTCGACTTTTTTTACAAGTTACGTTACTAACTTGCATTAGCGATACGACTCGCGAACGATGAACGAAAGCACGGTGACGAAAACCTGTATGCTTGATTTGTTCAAACTGTTCACACACCTTCAGTGCCTGAAATTGGCAATACCCATAGGGCTCATTTGGGTACATTTGTGAAATTATAGTAGCAATACTACTCGCTGACGGTGAAGGAAAACATCGTAAGGAAATCCTAGTATCTGAGGTGTTAGCGTACCTCAGCGCTTGCTACGTACAATGGCCCAACTATGAGGCTAAGTGCGGAAATCTCAGGTCTACTAACTAACTACCCATAGGGCTCGCTAAGTTTAAGCCCATAACCTCTACCTGAGATAATGACCTGCCTAAATGAAGACGTATACCTCGAAATATTACTTATGCTAAAGCTTGGCTAATTATGGAAGTCAAAATGTTGTGCATGTAATTCGGCAAACAGATGCCTTGCAAGAAGAGTGTACTAAATTTATAGATAACATATCATACACGTTCGCGACTTGAACACATAGTTAGAATATTTTCGGGGTTTACTACGCGATTAAGCCCCGAAAATATTCTAACTATAGATGTTAAATATTTAAAATATTTATGTTTTATTTAGGAACACAAACAGTGCATTGTACATTTTTCTCTTAATTTGTTGCATGTAAGTCTTATCCTACCACATGCACCTATTATATGAATTCTCAACATTCACTGAGAACATCAGTATTAGAAGTGAACTAATCTTAGTAAGTAAAAAAAAAACAGTAGATAGAACTTACACTATGTTGTTCTATGTTAGAAGAGTGAAATTTGCCTAAATATTGCTGATTGTTGAAACTTTATTATTAACTATTACTATTTCGGTCACGAAATAGTAATAGTTAATAATAAAAATACTAAAACATCCTTGCAAAAATGTCATCGAAACTTTCTCGGTCAATTTATGAAAGTACACTATAGAGCACTCTTTCTATATTACATTTCACATCAATACTTCAAGTGAGCTGCAGGTGGATAACTCTATAAAAGGCGTCGAAGTGAAAAGTGGTCAAACTATTGCACGGTTTTTGCTCTAATATTTTTATTGGCGCTATGTGGATCAGCTTTCTTGAATCCATCTTGAATCCAAACATTTTGCGGTTATGAATCATTATAGAGATAGACATACAAGTAACATAGCTGCTCTATTAGTCTATGGACTTAATAGTAATCTTCTCCGATATAAGGCAGTAAGTTTTAGTTAGTAGTTAGACCTGTGATTCTTGCACTTAGCCTCATAGTTGGGCCATTAAACGTAGCAGAGGCTGAGGTATTTGAACACTTCAGACACTTGGGTTTTATCACGATGTTTTCCTTCACAGTGGCATTGCTACTATAATTTCACAAATGTACATAACTTAGAAAGCAAAGTCATTGGTACATGTCAAGATTGGAACCTACGACCTCCCAAATAAGAATCCGGTGTTCTACCGCTCCGCTACCACCGCTGCAGTAAGTTGTAAAGAAATACTAAGAGAATATATCTTGACATTTGCACCACTCGTTATTAAAACTAATCTTAAAAAACAGCTTGCATCAGAACTGCGATGAACAGATAACAAAATGCTCAGGGATCTTGAACCATCAATCTTATCATGTATTTGAAACCTAAGTTATTCGTACAATGGACCGTAAGCATAAGTCAACAAAACTAGCATTTGAATATTGTCTTTATTAGTAATACGTATAACGGTGTAACCTTTTTACAGCATTTTTGACACTTCTTTCATTGTCCAATCATTTTGAAATCAAATAAAACGCAGACGTAAATTTAAATTTACGTCACCCATTATGTCTCCCTGATCTCTCAGACACCCATTAAAGGTTGTCTGAAAGAGAACGCTTTTCGTCATAAGGCCGCCGTCTGTACTCTTAGTTTAAGAAATATCTGTGTACTCTTAGGTTAAGAAATATCATCCTTTCTTATGTACAATAAAGTGTTATCTATCTTTCTGTATAGATTAAATTTAGATTTTTGTTGCAATTTCACCTTTTACAAACCAGAAATCTGAAGGCGATGGTGAAAATTCGAAGGTGTGGGTGATATTTACAATGTTCATTTACATTAGGCGGTTCTGCGTCTATTTGTCATCTAAAATCGATGTAAAAAAGTTTACAAAGCTTTGTAACGGTGTAATACGATACTAGCTACTAACTAGGTACCTATTATTAGTCGGTACACATGATCAACGATTGATTGGCCATAGGGTAACAAGGCCGACCGCATTTCGCTAAGGAATTTTCGTCCATAGAGGCATCGTTCTTAGTTGCGTTGAGGCATGAGGTCCCGATTACGACATCAACAGATCAGATAACGCGCGCAACTGTTCGACGAAAACGAACGCGATCTTGTTCCTGACCTAGATGTCAAACAGAATTGACGCCCGAACGAAAGTATTGACTGTAAGGAGGTCTTCCCAATGCAAGTATTGTTAAGTAGTCTATCCAAAAGCTAGGGTTGTGGTGGATCACTATTGAAACTTTTTCGCTTGCAGCTCGTTGTTTATTTTTTGTAAGTGTAAGATTTTCGTCTGTTGCATCTCGCTTCTCATCCTATGTCAACGTCTTACTTGGGAAACAATTCAATTTAAATCTGTCTCAATTATGAGTGTACACCAAAATGTAGACATGGTCAAACGTGGTCGTATAATCGCGTCACACGAAGATGGAAGAAGTATTAGCCAGATAGCACAGGAAATGCTGTTACATTACACGCGCTAAATCCTGAACGATGCTCATCGTATAGCTGTAATTTGGTGGAATTTGACATTGAAACGATTGGAACCGCTCAGGATTTGGTGCGCGGAAATAGACTCCTAGTTTTTTTTGCTTCTCCAGGATAACATAACATTTACATACGGGCACATACATTGCCTCTGGCCCCACACTAGGATACACTGTATCGTGGATAGGATAGTTGATGAGTTTATGTTCGCATGCGTGTATGTTAGGAAAACATGAACATGGGGTACATGAAAGGAGCCTCTCCTTACGACGTATTCATTGAGCCCGTACGACTGGCGCACCCTGGGCAACAATCAGCGAGTCCTTTACGCTAATTGGCAAATCCTTTCACCACCATGGCTTGCCATCGACACGCTAAGAAGAAGAAGGAGAACAAAATTTACACGCAAGCTTTTGTAGATCATATTATACTGTGCAGTGCACAGAATATCGACAGACATTTGATGCTACGCGCCTCCATAGTTTAAGTCAACTTGTGTAATTCTTATGTAAAAGTGCTAGGCAAAATCAAGTTATTTATATTAACAGAAAATGCTACTTTATAATTCTTATGTAAAATCTGTGGTAAAACTATTGTAAACGGCACTGCTCCTGCTGTCAATGCAAACTATTGGTTGTTATAATAATATAACAAATTTAACAGGTTATTTTTATATTAATAAATACAAACACACTCATAGTATCCGCCCACAAAGACAAAGACACATCGCCAAGGGATTCGTCACTGTTGACGTCACACCTAACAGCCGCGCAACGTGTTATCACGTCTTATAGCATTATTTTATAATCAGTTACGTGAGGTAGACAATACAAGCAGCAAAAAAATATAGGGGCATTGAGTGATACCCACATAAAACTTAAAAAAAAAAAACGGTCAACTGGACGATATAAAGTTGTAATTAGCCAACAGTTGCAACACTTACATCGTTAGGATCAGCCACAGTTGATCCTTGACTCATCGAGGTGAAGGCTCTACCCCTTGTCCGAGGCAGCCTTGCTTTCGACAAGTGATCTTCTGATATGAAAGAATTGAAACGAATGGAAATGATTCAATCTTCAGTTGTGTGTGTGAGTCAGAATAATAATTGAGATAGAATTATCAGTTACACAAGTCAGAATATCGACGTTCCATTCTTAAAAGTTTTTCGAGAACTATTGTCTGTAGTTTTGACGTTGAATAATAGTTTAAGGTGGAGCTGTGATCCGCTTTATGTTTTCAAAAAAAGATACTAACTCAAAAATAAAATATATATTTTTTTTAAAATAAGCTCTGTTTTGTCGCCCAGTGTTATTAGTACTCAGTAGCAGATTAGGTTAGCTAGTAAGTTGAAAAGGTGACGCTCCGGATCTACCTGGAGTAAGAAAGTTGCTTCGCGCACTTCTGTGTGTGAAATCTATGTTCACTACCTGATAAAGTCTGTAACATTATCAGGTAGTGAACGTAGATTTCATTTCGATCCCCGGCTGGGGACAAAGAAAAACCTCAGGTCTTGGATGTTTTCATGTTTGTGATGTCGTTGTTTCTGGTACCCACAAATCAGGGTATCCTAGTGTGGGGCCAGAAGCAATGTATGTGCCAGTATGTAAATGTTATGTTATTTTGCTTGATACACGGATTGTATAGGTGTGCCACTGAAGTAAATGACTGAAATAGCTTTTAAATGACTGGAACTGTGTACGTATATTTAAAAGTTAGTTACATATTTATAAAATTACAGTTTTTACGTGAGTGTTGCGCTCTTACGTTGAGTTGCATTCAAATTTGTCAATGTTAACAACGAGCTCCTGTCATGTTTACCGAACCCATTTAAAGTTCGCACACAAAACTGAAAGTGCTACAACAACAGTCATACTCCGCAACCTCGGCTGTCTTATGAGCCTGTCTTAAGGTGACACAATCGGTGACCGATCGGTCGCCCGATACAACAGAGCCGATCGTTATCGTCCATCACTGGGAGGTCAATTATGTCATTCGGGTGTCCGGGCTAATGGGCTGCCCTTGCGGTGCGTATCCGCGCGATTAGTATCGATCCATTAGGGCGGGCAGTGTAGTGGCTATGCCTGAATAGTCTTGTTTTGTTTCTCAGTACCTCGTCCACGATTCTGCCTTTGCGCTCTCGACTAAATTGCCCAACATGGCTTACAAGTTACTGCGTTTGTTTAGTCAAAATGTCCCTTCAGTATCCCATCCGGTCTTTAAACTTTCAATAAGTGTAATGCTATTTTTTTTTCTAATTGCATTTATTTTAAGTGTCATATTTATTGAATACAAATTAATATAAAGTAATAATAAATTAATAACTAAATAAAGAAATTAATAAATAAATTATGCTGTTTTTATGACTGGCATGTTAATAAGTCATTGTTTCTGACATAACAGCGTTTAATTGTGGCGTCAATCTGCAACACAATAACGTTAAGAGCAGAGGGGCTGGTACTCTGTCTCATTGGATCGACATATTTATAGGCAGCTATAACGTTGTTGGTAAAGTAGGTATAAGTTCTATTTAACTCTATTATAACTCTAATTTTAATATAACATTGTTTGAATATAATTTAAAGTATATTAGTAAGTATTTACTAGTATCTGATGCCGATTTTGTCTAGCCTCACAACCGCCAGATGGTCTGACGATCTGGTTTTGGTGGTAGGGATTAGCTAGATTCAGGCGGCGCAAGACCGGAAAGGTTAGAATATGAGTGAGCCCTATGTCCTGCAAAGGGCATCAAATGGCTGAAGATGATGATACCATAACTGTAGTTTGACTTGGCATTTCCGCACTTAGCCTTATAATTATACCATTGTACGCAGCAAGCGTTGAGGTACGCTAAAACTTCATCAGTCATCAGGGTGCCCTCAAAATGTTTTCCTTCACGGCTATAGAGCGGTATTACTGCTATAAATCCACAAATCTACATAACTTAGAAAACAAAGTCATCGGTAATTGCCGGGATTCGTACCCATGACCCGGCGATTGAGAGGTATTCTACCACTTCGCTGCCACCACGCATAATGATGATGTGTGTTAATAAAAAAACGCAGTTACTAAATGAGCTATGAAATGTGTACCAAATAAAGAAGCTACGAGGTGACCATTAACGGATTTACATGAAAAACAAAAGATTATGGAAATAATACGGAAGACACGCTAATCAACCAATATAAGATTTTTCAAAAGAAACATAATTTGATATATAGAGTCACGCCTGTATCCAGGAGAAGAAGGCCGCTGCCTAAGTAACCCAAATTTATGCAAACTGGTTCTGTTGTATCGCGTAGGAGGCGGCAAAAGGGAAAAGGCCCAAGAATACTTTAAAAACAAATAAAGCTCCTAAAATTGGCCCGTTATAATCTCCGCGGCAATATCCAGATATTCCATCGAGATTGCTCGTTCATAAAGACTTTTTTGAATAAAGAATGGCGCACGTTGCGATGAGCTAGAGGTGGCACGCGCATTTGTTTACAGCGAAGTTAGAATTTCAAATAAAATGGATGTGTGATGAGAAAATGAAGACATATTCCATTTCACAAGCAATTTTGCTATATAAAATGAACATGGTGTGTAGGAAACGTAAGTTTCCAATACACTTAAGACATTATACGGACATCAAGGACTAAAAGCGTGGGATGGGATTTTTTTTATAGCAAGTACTTCTGGAGCTGCACTACATTTTCGTACATTCTTTGACACAATGTGTCCGCTGGTACAGTTGACCATCATGCGTTAAGGGCAAAGTCACCCGTAACGTAACTGGTTAGAGTGCACGTGTGTTAAGGTAGATGTGCAGTCGACTGCACTTCTTAGACCTTTATGGGATTCATAAGGTTCACAAGCGTCAATAATAAAAAAAAAACATATCTTCTACAGTTCGTTTCTAGAAAACGTGGCTTCCACATTTCTCCCACTCCACATCCACAAAGTGTTTATTTATTAATATTAAGTTTAAGTTATTATTCTGATTACATGTGACTCAATTTGAATAAAGCCAAGGAGACATGAAAAAGTCATTTTAGAACGGAGGTAGAGAATACGAAGCCAGACCTTCAAAATAAGGGCAATTAATAAGGCTCCATATGACGGTGAAGTCATCTACTCATTTTTAACCGACTGAGCTCTGATACACAAAGATTATAAAAAATAACCACGCGTTTATTTTTTTCTATAATTTTGCCTTATCCATAATCAATTGTAGTTCATTGCCTCCAGATCCTATCACATCGCCCAGGGGGGCGTTACAAAAACCGCTTATCCGCTGCCATCGCCGAAGCCACTCATTATTTTGGCTACTCCGACTCCGAATCGTAATTCCAATCTTGTTATTTTAAAAGTAGAGACACTACCATATTATTTATTGGGATGTCTGTCTGTAGGTGCAAGTTGTACCAAAGTGTGGGTCGCCAATTGTATTGTTGTGTGTTTCTGTAAGCATAGATATGTATTTAATTTTTTACTGTGTGTGATTTCACAAGACTCGTCTACAAAAAGAAAAGAAACTCACGCTTGGTGATATTTGGTGTCGCGTTAAGTCGCTCTTAATTTGATTAAGCGAGTTATGTAGAATTTTTGGAGGTGACTGATATCGTTCTACCTACGTTCACTTAGTTTTTGATTTAGGTAGCGGAATCATCACCTCACCGCACGCGGGGTAATTAATACCATACTCTCTCTTTCTGAGAGAAGGCCTTCTCTATGGTATCAATTACCGTGCTACAATAAAAAAAGTTCAGCGGTGGAACGCTGGTTTCTCAATCGGGAGGGTCATGGATTGAAGTCCCGGCATGTATCAGTGACTTTATTTTCTAAGTTATGGATATTTCTGAAGTTATAGGAGTAATACCACCCTAACCCTGAAGGAAAACATCGTGAGGAATCCCTGGTATCCAAAGTGTTGACATACTTCAACGCTTGCTACGTACAATTGCCCAATTATGCGGAAATCACAGGCAATCTAACTACTAAAGTATTTGATATTTATGCAAGGACAGCGTTCACAATCTCAACAAACCATTGCGTTACTGCTACTTTTGCTGCCGCCACTATCTAAATGGCTCTTAAATGTCCCGTCAGTGTCACCTAAATGAACCTAGATTATATATCAAGGAAGCGACAAAGGCATGAAATACGATATACATTTGAAAGCAAGCGGTATTTCAAGTCAGTTAATCATAATATATATTGCGATAATGCTTCGTCGTTAACATCTGCTTATCAGAGACATATCCCATGTAAAGATAAATGCCTGAGTTCATAAATCTTTGTAAATATGTTCGTTGAATTGTTTGTAAAGAAGTATCTCAGTTAAATCTGACCAGAACGTAGACAAGCACCTGGTTGGTAGGACATCCTTTAGAGAAGAAGCTGATGTCCTTTATAATTTTCATTTTATCAAGAAGTAGCCACTGAGTGGTGGGTCCTTGGATAGATAACTTTGGACGAGACTAGCAAAAGACCGGATGGGTTGGCGTGAAACAGAAGGAGGCTATGCCCAACAGTGGGCTCTTTTTATGGGCTGATTAAATAGATAGAAAGATTTTACCATTTTTACACATTTTAAAAATCTATTTAGATGCAATAAATTCCACCCATGCCGGGATTCGAACCCGCGACCTCTGGCTATCCGTGACAGAGGTCGCGGGTTCGAATCCGGGCATGGGTGGAATTTTTAGCCTCTAAATAGTTTTTTAAAATTGTCCTTAGCGCGGGTTAGTGCATTAAAAAGAATATAATTTTTACATATTTGTCAGATTTCATTCCATTCCAAGATACAGAGGGGTACCTCGGGTCCCCCAGTAAGAACAATCCCTTTAACAAAGCGTATTTTTAACTTTTATAGGAAGATTGAAAAGTTTTCAATGTACTGTACACAGAGTTCTGTTTTTTTTTATTATG
The DNA here is from genome assembly GCA_934045075.1 of Yponomeuta sedellus. Taxonomy (NCBI): domain Eukaryota; kingdom Metazoa; phylum Arthropoda; class Insecta; order Lepidoptera; family Yponomeutidae; genus Yponomeuta; species Yponomeuta sedellus. The sequence goes on along the minus strand of OW203738.1, from coordinate 9,478,691 downwards.
TAGAATTCCATACAAAATATATTATTACTCGTAAAACCCCTCCAAACGAGTGTAAAGTAACGTAAAGAGTAAAGCGAAGAAGTTGCAAAATCATCTTTACTTTTAAATAAATAATAAATGAATAAATCGTATTTTATTTATAACTCAAGCTCAAAATACACAAGTTTCTATATAAATAGGTACTCATGATGAAAACGACAGAGGCTCAGCATAATTGCTGTTTTACAGACTGCCTGTGTATGATAGCAGAACACATAATGCACTCTAAAACCGAGAAATACGAGTATATATAGTGGTTAATGTAGCGCTAATGGTAAGTACCTTATAATTTCATGGTATGTGAGCGCCTAAATTACGTCGTCTTATTAATTATTTTATGTATTATAGGAGGTAAACATGCTTTAGCTTCAAAGCCTTTAGTTGTGATGGCTTTTATTAATTTTATATCTTTTTTACGGTAAGCACTACAAATAGTTAGCATACTAAGCTTGACAAGTAAGTTAATTAAAAACAAAGGCAATATTTGCGATTTCGCGTGGCACCGTTATCTGGCTCCGCATCTGGTCCGCTTTATGCAACAATAGGCCCATTATTGTAAGTTGAAGCCTCCATTGTGACTCGGAATGTTCGTACGGCTCTCAAGGTGAATGTTTTGACAACTGTAATTGGTTCTATATTGCATCGCTGCGGGCGCCCGTGGTCGGCGTGCTTAATTAATTGGTTCGCTCTTGAATTTCATCTTTCAGACGTGAAGCGAAGTTTATTTTGAGGAAAACTAAAAGCCTGAAGTGTTCACGTACTCCAGCGCAAATCGCCAATCCACAATTGAAGCGTGTGGTTGAAAAGTATATACTCTCTCTCGCTCTCTCTCTGAGAGAAGGCTTGTGACTCGGCCTACCGAGAGTCTAATAATTCTTTGAAGTATTATGATAATTGCATGAACGTGGACATTTAATTTAATTGTCGTTCATAATTTTACGCGCTTATACGTATCCAACATTTAAGGCGTCGAGGGTAAAAAAAAAATTGTAATTATATTTAATGCACTAACAGAATTTAGGCATTGTTGTACTCTTCACAGCTTAAATAATCTAACAAAAGTTAGGTGATATTTTTTATAATAGTCCTCGACGGACCGCAGTTTCTTGTTACCAGTTTCTATCTTTTAAGCTCAGAGAGAAATATCTCACTTTGTCTAACAGATGTTCTGAATTCAAAGATAAGACATTTATTAGATTATTATAAAGGGCATGACAGGCTGATCCCAGTTTCTCTATAAAAGCACAAATCCAGCTCAGTTGGTCCTACACAACATAAAAACATAAATATGTAGAGCACATAAATAATTCCAAATCAGGGTGTGGCCTCACCTTTAGCTAGGTCTACAAGACAGGAAAGCTGTCTCACCTACTCGCTTCAAATCACCCATGATGTCTAGCCATCCAGTACAGTCACATAAAAATGTTTCACTACTCTGAAGTTTGGTTTTTAACTGGCGTATTTTAAATCAATCTATCCAGCCTGCGTTGGTATTACTGCATATAAGTAATTTCTGTCTTTGTTTTTAATAGGTAAGTTAAAAAAACCTTGTTCATTTTGTGAGGTGGCTAGGAGGTGTACTAAATATCACCTCACTATTTGACACTTTTCCACGTCACCTGTTGATTGTCTAGAAGACTAAAATACTATGTAGTATTTAAGCCCGCCAGTTGTGCAATCCTTACTGGTACAATAAAAAAATTAATAACAATAATATTATTAGGTTTTTCCACCTTTGCCTACATGCATGAATAGAATTGCGATCACATATCAAGATTTTTTTTATTATTCTATTTTTAATTTTAATGCACTAACCCGTGCTAAGGACAAATTTAAAAACCTATTTCTTTCTGGCACGGATAGCCAGAGGTTGCGGGTTCGAATCCCGGCATGGGTGAAATTTTTAGCCTCTAAATAGGTTTTTTTTTTATTGTTACACCAACCGGGTTTGGAACCCGGAACCTCTTGCACGGTAGGCAGATGCACTACAGCTGCGCCACAGAGGTCGGGACTGAAAAGTTCTTAATCACTTTAGTTCGTGATTGTATGTTTTGTTGCGTTGTGTTTGCGACACTATGCAAGCTCATTGTATGTTAAGCGGGCACTTCATCTTTAACGCCCGTCCCTAGACGCCAACACCGATTTATTGGTCGCCCCGCGTCAGTGATGAAATATCGCTAGGATAGCATAGGACTCGGACTCGTATTTTGGTATGTTTGGATATTGTACCGCTGGGCAAAACACTACCTCTCTATCTTAGATGTTTCCTAGCCCACGCTACTTCGTGGATCTCAATTATGTGAATGAACGCAAGCAGAATGCAATATCGAGAATTTCAGTATCGACTCAATTTGCAGGACTTGTTATGTAGAATCGGGTATATTCGTGCAATAGAAATATCGGAACTAATATGACACACACTATACATAGCAGGGAGTAGTATTACACTCGTGTGCTTTCGGCGAATACCGAACCCTAGTCTAGAGCCCGAGGAATATTCTAAAAGCTAACAGACTGTCTCTGTAATGTGTTGCCTTATTCTTATTGAAATACTCTCTCTCTTCTTTCTTTATTTGACTCTTATTTTATTGATAGCTATCTGCCTACCAATATGATAATATAATAGTGCAACATAATTATAACAAGATAAAAATATGTTTGTCTTAGTCAATCTCCAATCCCAAACTAGACGTAATCAAATCTCAGCTTAGAATCTGCATTTCCAATGCCGCTGAGGCGAAAATGAGATAAGCAGTCTATCTGAGCTGTCCGACTGATTTACACTTGGATAATTCGGACGGTGTAAGTGTTAGGTGCGAATTTATAGCTGCGATAATCCGGCGTCAGTGTCAGTTTGTGACGGTGCAAACCTCTTTACACCATTTTTATTTCTTTTTCCATCTATCATTTTCAAAATTCAAAATAAAACCTCCACAGGTTAAACCTACAAGGAACTCTTTGGCAATAAAATAAAACTTCACCTTCACCCCATCCTTACCTCATTACTAAAATAATTCCTTAACCTCTTTTTTATAGTATCCGTACTCTTTTTAAATATTTAACTGACAACTTGTACAAAACCTACCAATGCCACCTTTTTATAGTTCTAATTTTCTGTGTATATAATCACCACATTACCTTTTCGGACACATTTGCGTCATACTATTTATCTATTTATTTATTAACTATACACACCACTATCCTCCAGGACATTTGCTAACCAATTTTTTTTTATAACAATCCAAACATTCAATCAGGTGCGGCGACAACACGTTAAATAAGCCTAGGTCAATTAATTTACTTATCGTTACTTACCTAACGCATTACGGTGTTTACCCCACCATAGCTCTTGAGAGCACTACTACGACGGATTCTACCCCGCCGGGTACTATGTACCCAATATTATAAATATTGTTAAAATGTAAATAACTTTCATAGAGCGGATTGTGACTCAATAAATAAGCCTTACCACTACCGAATACCAGCGGGTGGTAACTGGCTAAATAAGCCTATTACTAATTTAGGCCAGTTTCTGGATAAATCTAATTAATAAAAATAGATTTTGTCTATAATGAGTGAACGTCTTCACCTTTACTGTAGTTGAAGACAATGACAGATGATGCATGCTAGGGATGAGTGGTAGATGATGAATAGAAGTGGAACTGCCTAATGTAAATATTCATTGTAAATATCACTCCACACACTCTAAATTTTTTTTCATCGCCCATCCTTTATATTTTATTTTAATATTTAAGAATAACCATATTTACTTACCATCCCACATCCCCGACCTTCATCGACCTTACTTTGGATTCTTGACTTTAAATTTTAAATTATATAAGTTAACTTTACTATATTTTTTATAAAAAAAAATTTTTTTTAGATATTTTTTTTAAATAAATATATCTAAAAAATATTTTTTTTTACCGGTGCCCCCGGGTAATGTGACGGTGCAAACCTCTTTACACCATTTTTATTTCTTTTTCCATCTATCATTTTCAAATATTTAAATTATGTATGTCACACATTCTTCGATTTCCCTCATTTTTCACACTACTACTTTACGCTTTGACCAGATCTGACTTTTTACCTGCTTCTCCGTTTATCCGTTTTTATCCAGTTTTCTGTTAATATTACTACAATTCTACAAATAAAACCACATCTAAAGTCGTTCCAGAGTTTATTTATTAATTATTAAAGTTATAAAACGTTCCAAGTTAAGGAACTAAGCCATAGGAGGAGGAATAACGAAGGAAATTTAAGATTGATGCTATAAATTTTTATTTGAAATGGAGACCCAATGGGGGCATGCATCAATGACTCTATTTTCTAAGTTATGTACTTTTGGGAAGTTATAGTACCAATGCCACTCGCTAACTGTGAAGTAAAACTTTGAGAGGAAACCCGAGTGTCTGATGTATTGAAATACCTCAGCGCTTGAAATTGCCAATCCGCGGTGGGTACCCGCGGTAATTATGTCATATTCTCTGAAAGAAGACCTGTGTCCTGCAGTGGGAAGTTTATAGGCTACATAAAAAAATGGATTCCAAGCATATTTTGCACATTATGCTACTTACGTTCACTACTAATTTTGTTGACCATGTAGTAAATTAATGATATCTTCGGATTCGTCAACAGTTTTTAACCTTAAACAAATATTATCACGATATCTATGAAATTGAAGATAGAATTTTTTCTGCACATAGTTGTTGGGGATATTTAGGCGATATTAGGAAAAGCTCATTTATTATATCTGAATACTGCTAGTGGTCCAGTAGTAAAAAATGTTTATGGTCGGGTAGAACAGTTTTTTTAAATTGTTTCATAAGATTTTGCATATTTAGAATGCACCATTTTGCATATAGTTGGGAAAATATGTTAGGATAGATGTGCAGATGTAGAAAGATCTAGAAATAAATGCTTTATGCTTGACAAAAACTGAAGTACCTAGTACAGGGCTAACAAGATTTGTGTAATATGTCCATGAATATTTATTTATTCATTCATTTATTTACTAGAAAATGCTAGTCAAATACACCACCGCTTTTTGTCAAGTCATGATACGTTGAAAGACCCAAGATGAGCCGGCTTACACATCATTGTCCGATAGCCTTGTTTGTAATATTCGATACAGGGGGCCGGTTTCATCAGCTCACTCCTAACAATGGGCGAGCACGCGCTCCCGTTGACTAGAGGCCATTCTGAGCTACGGTGAACAAAGGAACAGTTGGCTGTCTTCCTGCAAGCTCTGCGACTAGCCTGGACTGAGCGTGGGCGGTACATAATACTTGGCTGTGTATAAACGCTTTTCACTTGTTGGATCTGATCTCATGCAATTTAACTACACAACCCAGCTCTTTATGTTTACTGCATTTGTTTGTTACTGCTTCCATTTGTACTCAAACACTTTGGATCAATGCAATGAATAATGTGTGTTTTGCTGATAAATGCAGGTGATTAGTTTGCATTCATAGGTTGATTGCTGAGGCAGTAGTCAGCACACTGTTCTGTTTGTACAGAGTCGCGGGCGCACGGCTCACCTCTGACCCGCGCTGCTTGACTGACACGTGCTAAGAGGATTCTCAAAGCTTATTGGCTGAGCGAAAGTGAGCACTCATTGTGTTGTAATAGGCGGCGCGCGCTAGCGGCGAGGCTCCCAAACAAAACACCCGAGCATTGTTTCAAGATTGAATTAGTTTAGAGGTGATGAGGGCATTGGTAGATATAGATCAAGTTATGCAAACCGCACGGGATATTTTAATCGAGCCATTTACCGAATGCATTATATTTGATATTGCGTGCCCGTTTTCAGTATAATGTCGGCTGGAAATGCGATCACGTACGGCCTTCGACCGTTCCGCGACAATAGTTCGTGGCGGTATTAGTTTCTAGCATTGTTCTGTGACATTTCAGGCCTCGCTAATGACGAGCAATTTCGATGTCGAAACGACACATAAGATGAATTTAAATTGCATTTTAATTTGTTCCAAATAGCTACGCGTACACTTTGTCAGTTGACATAAACTAATTCAGACCGCAACGACGGTGTATTGTACCCAAGGGTAACTTATAACATTTTAATATAGTTGATCTCCTTTTATCATGGCTTCGCGTGGGCTCGGACGCTCGGCCATCGGATGTCAAACCGGCTGTCAGAGTGACGACAACCCTCATAGATGTCAACATGCGGATCTTGAGACGTCTCCGTGGCTGCGAGTCACCTCGCCTCCGGATCAACGTCACAGTGAGCGAGCCAGCATTCTCGATCTTCGAAGATTAAACTGAACTGCAGTGATTAGTTATTCAACTGCTAAATGTCAGTGTTCGATTTATTTCAAATACAAATTGAATTCTGCCCCAGATGTAGATCTGCTCGAACTTTCTCGAGGGAAGCAGAAGCGGCTTCTTTTTTGGTCAGTCGCTCTGTACCGTACTTTCGATCGGGCTGCGCTCCGGCGCGTAATTAAATTCGGTGTTATCTTTGAATGTCATCTGTTGGGCCTTTCTGTCTACATGTGGCGACAGACATGTTAATTCAGACGTGCCACCATCATTTGATTCGCCATTTCCTTGACATGTCCCCGCGGAGATGTCGCGATAAGTGTTCGTCTGTCAATTGTTTTCATTGTAGTCGAAACGGGAACGGATAGATCGTGTTCTTAGTAACCCTGAATGCCGCAACAATAATTTCATATTAGAAATCTCAATGTTATTAAAGTGACTCAAACCTTATTAATTGCAATGTATTGTAAATTAAGCCGCTATTGATTTAACAAAATGATTCACCCATTCACACCTAACTGTACATTTATAACAAAAAGCTGCCCCATTTATTAGGTCCGACTTGTTTGTTATAGTTTGTTGGCTCTCGAAGCAACGCGTGTAGAGCGACGCGCGTTTACGATTGATTTATTACAACTTCACAATAAACATCTTCAACCAACTGCCTATTCACCGACATTAATAAATCTTTTATAGGTCTTTAAGCGGGCCCGGATGAAATGACGCCTGCGCGCTCCCCGTTAATTTCTTTAATTTGAATAACTAGTTAACAGTTTCACATCGAAGCTATTAGATAAAAGGAAATGCCTAATTGCCTCTATTCGGTAGCTGGGCTCAGAAGATGGTGTTAAGAAATAATTACTATTGGCCCCGCCCACCTTGATTGCCTTTCGTAAGTGTATCGTAAATTTCTCGCTGCTCCTGTTCCTTTAGTAGCTCTCCGATTACCTGTGATGAGATAATAGACTTTGTTACCCAACGTGTAATGCTTAAAATTCAGATTTATCGATGACCACTCCAATGTTACGATATTGTTAACTAGATGATGTTCAAATTAATGACAGCGGGATTATATGTTACTGTACAGTTTATAACGTTGTTTTGACTTTAAACGATGCCTTTGGGCCCATCAAAATGCTGTCAAGTGTATTATGCTGGAGAGAAGAGTTTGGTTTCGTTTGTAATTTTTATTCTGTAAATTTATGATTCACCTATACTCGACCTATACCTATCAGTAATGGAGTTGACTTTATGGAGTATTATAACATTAGGAAATTAGGTTTAAAACTCAAGTGAAGATAATTGCCAATGTGAGCCTGACGATATGACATTATATCCAGCTTTTTGGTTGTAAACGCTTCTGTAAATAAGTTTTTTTGCAATGGACTAATATTAGTAGTACCTACTTGCGGTAGCTTTTATAGCGCTGCCCTCAGCATAGAGTATCGTATAAAAATAGCTTTACCTGATAACTAAATATCTGGAACCCGGCTAACTACCAATTGGTTCTGCCTCTAGCTACCTACTTGTTTTTTCCGCCAATGTTTATTGATTACCTCATTATAGAGTTACAATTATATCAGCAGCGGATGAGGGAAGACATACCGTTGCAATTTAGTAATAACTAATTTTTCGAGCACAATAATTAGAGGCCATTCAATTTGGACAAATGTGCGGTACCCATCCGGGGTTTAAGGATCAGTATAAAAAAGTTGTTATGTCTATAAAATTAACAACCTGTAAAAATAAAATAAAAAAACTATGACGACATTAACATAATCCATTTGACCTTGTTTTACCGACACCGAACCAGCAGCACTGCGTGTTTTTATGCAGACTGTAAAATAAAGACTCAATGTGCCCTACAGGCTTTCTCCTGGTCCGAGAGAGATTATGGGTTTGATCACCACGTGTGCTCACCGCGGGTTAACGATTTCAATCACTGATATATGTGATTACTTCATATTTCACAGTTTTTGTCCTACTTTAAGAAAAATTGTGTAATATTTCGCAAACGGATCCTTTAATCGAAAAATGGGTTTTCTATGCGCGCAATATTTAAATGATATAATGGTACCCCACACCGAGGGCGAACACTAGTACTCTATTGGCTTTTTTATAGGCGAGAAAAATTGCATCTCTAATTTAGGAGGTGTAGGGAAAAAAACACATTTTTTTGTTAAATTGTACATAGTTGTAATTATTTCGTCGGTTATATTCTTTTTAATGCAAAGAGGGCTGGCACAGATAGCCAGAGGTCGCGGGTTCGAATCCCGGCATGGGTGGAATTTTTAGCCTCTAAATAGGTATTTTGTCGGTGTGATTTATATGCACATAAATGCCAAATATCAGCTTTCTAATACTTGCTCCTGTGCTAACTGCGGACAAGACGGACGGACATAGGGAGAATAATCGTTCCTTGTTTACTACTAAACGCTGAAAACAAGTAAGCTACGAGTATTTGCCTATTTTGTTACCTAGAAAGGAAGTGCGTTATTGGAAAAAAATGCAAAATAATAATTTTGCGCGAGACAAACATGTTTGTTGGCCTCGTCGTTATCCGGGCTAAATTCGTCAGAGTTTAAAAATAACGTTTATGTGATTAAACTAAGTCTTATTAAGATTAGATAAAACATAACATAACCGCACGCCTATATCCCAGGGACTGCCACTTGCCACGATCCTGATAGATCATCTTTGCCTCACCAACGCTCACCAGTCGTCGCATGCACGCACGCCGGTTCCATGTACTTTTTATCTTCCCATTTGCTAATACACCCCAGATTTAGTCGAAGTATGTCCGCCTGTTACGTTAAGCAGTTGGTGCCGGCTGCCATCGATAGATGGCAGTCGTTAAGCCAAGTCAGAGGCCTTAGAGCGGCTTGAAAACTTCTGACAGTAAGACCAGTCACTAGTCTTAAAAGCCTCCGCTAATCCGGTCTACAGCTAGTACCTATATAACTATGTATGAGCATCGCGAGTTATTAAGTAAATGGCAGATTTCAAAATTGGCTCCACCATCCGGACTTGGCCCCCGTGGTGGAGTATGGCCTATACCTTTCTCAGAGAAGAGACCGGTGCCTCTTGGTGGGTGCATAATGGGTTGATGATGATGATGGTGTCCCCCTGGGACGTCCCTTACCAGACCTTCTATCCATATTTGCAATATATAGTGGTTTCGTAAACGGTTAAGATTAGATAATCATTAGATAATAGTTTTGTGTACCAAAGTATTTTAAGGACACTTCAAATTAACTGAGAACATAAATATACAGAAGAAGATTTTACAAGCACCAGGATATAAAAAAAATTAAGGCCATTACCACGAAACAAGTATCGAGATAAAATATCATGCATGAGCTCCTGTTTTTCTTACACATTAGAACACTAATCGTGCGGTATCTTTAGATCAGTGTTTAGCCGCTTAGTTGAGCACAATACACGATCCCATACTCTTTGCCAGGCATTCAAAAGATGCTATTTCGCCCCTACGGCAGTTAATATAAGTGCTTAAGTGGCTGCAAAGCGTAGGGTTGTGGCTGATGGGAAGATTTCACACGCTGAACGAGAATACACGAGAAGAATCAACAAAAGACGAATGTCAAGATGCTACGTTGTGTAATACCGATTCAGGGTGGTATTTGTACATGCATTGTTTGTGACACCATTCTAATGAACTTTAAAAATACATATATACATAATCTCACGCCTGTATCCCAGAGGGGTAGGCAGAGACCAGGGACTGCCACTTGCTACGACCCTGACAGATCAACCTTCGCTTCATCAAAGTTCATAAGTCGTTGGATGTACGTACGCTGGGTACTTTTTATCTTGACCTTTGCTAATACGTTTTCTATTTCGTCGATGTATGTCCGCATCAAGACTGAAGTCATACTCGTATATACAAATGTATGGCGGCTCCAGTAGGAATCGAACTGTCGACCTTCGGCAGGTGCAATATCTGTGTAATTACCTTTTTTCGTATAGTAAAGCGTTCTCTATCTATCTAACTATCCAAAAGATGTTACTAACAAATGATTTGTTTAATTCCGTTTCATATGTACAAAAAGTCTTATCTAACTATAAGATACATACACATACATACATAACCTCACGCCTGTATCCCAGCAGGGAAGGCAAAGACCAGGGACTGCCACTTGCCACGATCCTGACAGATCACCTCGCTTCATCAACGTTCTTAAGTCGTTGCATGCACGAACGCCGGTTCCGTGTACTTTTATCTTCCCTTTTGCTAATACATCCGTATTTGGTCGATGATCTATAAGATGTTAGAACAAATCATTCATAAAGTGAAATCGTACCGACAAACGCAGCAATTTAGACATTTTCACAGACACAACTATAACTACCATTGCTTTTGATAACATTCATTAAATCCAAACGAACCGGCGTAATTCTACAGTGTCCCTGCGCAATGAGCTGGACACGTGTCAAACAAACAGCAAATCTATTTTAGATTACACCTTATTTGTCTGCCGTCTTCTTTAAAGGCCCATGCACACTATCAGTGATTTTAAGGCATGCAAGATTCAAATACTAAGAATCTTGAATTCATCAAAAACACTGACTTTGGGCCGGTTTCTGGATTGAGAATTTTGCTAAATAAATACTTGACTGTAGTGCTGTTTTTTCGAATTTCTCAGCAAAGAGCGTGACAGAACGTTAGTTAAGTATTTACTTAGTGAAACTACATGACTCGTGATAATGACTGTACTCGCCACTTCAGGCCGCCCGTTACCATGGCAACTGCAACACTGCCGTAACGTCGGGAATATTAAGGTAATTACGTTTTACTTAAAAGTAATCTCGATTAGACCCGTTTAGTATGTATTATAACTATTAATTTTTTTTAAGCACGCTACATACGGCAGGCTGTAGGGCGCAGCTTTCTCTCAGAGAGATAGTGTGGGCTTGATTATTAAGGGTGCCCACGGCGGATTGTCATGTGAAAACCTTAGGCATTCAAGAAATCTCACGATGTTTCTTTCCACGGACAGCGCTACAAGTATTGCTACCACTACAACTTTATAAGGCTATGTTACTTAGAAAACATTGATAAATGCTGGTATCTCACTATTTATATATCTTTTAAATATAATAAATAGCAATACCAAAAAGTTATTTGATTTTTCAGGTTTACAATATTGATTCGGTTGTATAGAATCAGGCGTTACTTTGCGGAAATCCATAATAGCATTAAAAAGTTAAAATTACTTTGTTGAATTCCGCCAAAAATCCCTCGAGCACCATGCGGTTAGCTAATGCACCGCCCTCCCTCCCACATTGATTTGGTGCCAAATGAACAAAAAATGAGTTTTAGAAAACATCCTTTTATTATAATCCAGTTTCGTCACGTAAATTACTGCAGATTCTATGCCTACCCCTGCGACCGCTAGAGGGATGACTCTAGAGCTCGCAAGGGTTGGTCACGTGCATCGGTACGCAACGTGCTACTAATATCATAAACGTGAAAGTATGTAAGTGTGGATGGATGGATGTTTGTTTGTTTGTTTGTTTGTTTGTTTGTTTGTTTGTTTGTTTGTTTGTTTGTTTGTTACTTTTTTACGTAAAAACAACTGAATGCATTTTAATGAAACTGTACAATAATATAGCTCATACTGTACGAGCTATATTATTGTACAGTATGAGTCATACATCAGTATAACACATAGGCTACAATTTAGAAAGATATTTTAATGTCATGATGTTTGTTATTTTGTATGCCACGCTAATATACCTAAGCTACTCGAAATACTAATTCTGCGCATACGAAGTCGCGAGCAGCATCTAGTATACAATAATTCAAGTTGTGTGCTATTTTTCACTTAATGTGTAAAGGTCTTTACCTCGCCATACGAGCTAGGCGTGTGTGGGAAACGTTATGAAATTGAAAATGATCATATTTCTTTTCAAAGACACTGCTATTGCACAAGGATTCACCTAGTTTTCGTCGTTAACTATTCATTATTATGTGCCGTGGGAGATTTTTTGTTGTTCGTCCATTGTTATAGGTTTTGATAGACGCATTCCACAGTTTGAGGACTTCGCTGGGTTGATGTATTTGATTTCTAGTGCGTATGTCCAATTACATAAAACCAAATTAGTTTTTGTGTAAAACAGAACTGTCAGAATCCTGGCAAGTGGCAGAATGTGGTATCTGCCTGTCCTTTTGCCATAGCGGCGTGTGTTTATTTTATGTTTTTTTAATTGTTTTATTTAAGGAGTCAGATGCGCTGGAAGCCTTGATAAAGATGTCGACTATAAGTCGTCAAAGAGAAAAGAACCACCTTCAAAATATGAACTAAATATAAACTTTATTTCACTATTCTAAAGTCGTGGGTTCGACTCCTACTGGGGGCCGCCGTACTTGTAGAAATGAACTCAGTCTGGGAATATTTCCATGCCTATATTCATATGTGTCCTCAGCACGAGTTAGTGCAACTAAAATAGAATATAATATTTCCATGTTTATGAGGTTCTTGCCGTTACCATAGTGCATGGTATTCTATGTTGGGCCCAGGAGGTCGAGTAATCGTGTTGTGAGAAAGTTATTTATTTATATATTTCTTAAAGACTGATGATTTTCTTGTGGATCCCTTTGATAGAACTTGACTGGATTTCCCTCTAAGCAAAAAAATGTCTTCTCATTTATCTCTTTTTTAAAGTCGGTTTAAACATTTATAGTAATGGTCATAAACAGAGCACTAAACCGCGAAGGATGCAAGCGAGAATATTTATTAATTTGGTCATCTTAATGTAGTTCGGCCTCAGATATTGTAAATAGGTACCTATGTGATATTTTGAAGGTTCTGCCAGTGGTATTGAGAGAATCACGACCGATATTACATTGGTTCATATAGTTGCTCAGTAAATTGACAGATATGTGTTGAGAGTTTATTTTAATTGCGAATCTGAATAGATGAAATCATATACGATTTTATTGAACCATAAATAATAGTAGCATATTGAATCGATGACGTCATCGATATATGGCGAAGTTGTAAATCAGTAACGGGTCTCGTATATATTTTTTTAACAAATTGTTGTTGTTAGTTCAGTCATTAATAAGATGAACTGCCTCTATGAGGCATTCAAAGTTTTACGATTTTGACTTTGAAGCTGATTTATTGCAGATTTTATTTTAATTATTTATAATCACTTGGCTTTGAGAATTCGACAAATCGTAATAACTTCTTGCATTTCACTAGTTTTTGACAGAAATAACGCCACGCCGAGTCTTATTGTAGTTTATTTTTATTATCGGTAAAATTTTCGTTCCGTGAAACTCATTTAATCGGAACGCTGCCAAATTAATTAAATTAACAGAATAATTGCACGGTAAACGGTGAATTGGTAACCGTTTAAAAGTTTAACTCATTTTCAGTACCGGACAGAGAATAAAGTGGCATAGAAAGTCAATTGCTGGAGACTACAACAACATAGGTAATGAAAACGAAATATTTGTGAATGTTACGACAAAAAAGACCTTGATAACAGTTCCTTTGTATTAGTTTTCTTAAATATAAATACTTCTTTTCTCTCAATAAACACCGGTTTAGGTACTGTCCTGAAATATATTTGGTTTTAGACTTAACAACCGTTGTTGTTTAATTTTCGGCAATGGACGAACGGATGTCGTTTCTTTAGTATCAACTAATTAGATACTCAAATCGATACTTCATAGGTGTTTGATTGTTTTATTCAAAACAGAAAGTAAAATAACAAAGAGATAAGCTCACAGAGATAAGCTTGATAAGGTGACTCCTCCACGGTCCATTCGGTTAAGCTGTGGAATGCACTGCCACAGAAAATATGCGCTAGTCCCACAATTGGTACCTACATTTAAGAAGCAGTTGAAAGAGCACTATTTATCTCTATCATAACTTTGAGCTATATATTTATTTATTTTCTATGTATTTTATTTATTTATATTTACAGGTATTTAGTTTATGTAGTGTATTATTTCTGCTTAGGTAATTGCTAAGAGTTTTTGTAGTCTATGCAGTTTATTTTGTACACGTATATAGACCCGTTTTTTACTGCTGCCCGACTCTCCAAGGTTTGCTGGAAGAAATCTCTTACAGAGATAAGCTCGCCATTGTACATCTTATTTCTTATGTAATGTCCTATTTAATGTTTCGTGTGCAATAAAGTATAAAGTAAGTAAGTAAGCTTGCCTTTGTACATGATATTTGCTATGTAGATTAGATTATAAGTCTTTATTGCAACCATCAGAAAACAAAATACACTTAAAAGGCTATGTAATGTCCTACCATTATGTGATGTGCTTAGTGTGCAATAAAGTAATAATGAGGTTGCGGGTTCGAATTCCGGCATGGGTGGATTTTTTAGCCTCTAAATAGGTTTTTTAAAATTGTCCTTAGCACGGGTTAGTGCATTAAAAATAGTATGATCATGTGGGTACAGCGATATCATTCCGATGTAAAAACCTAACTGCAAAGCAGGTACTTGGGGCTGCAAGTGATGCAAATTACTTCAGCCAGATGTCGCTGCCTGTACGTAATACAGAGAATATTGTAAAGAGGTTCGAAATTTCACTGATGCCGATGAGTCACCCATTAGCTCAGTTGGAAATAGCGCTGGCACGGATAGTCAGAGGTCACGGGTTCGAATCCCGGCATTTTAGCCTCTAATTTTTTTTTTTAAATTGTCATTAGCACGGGTTAGTGCATTAAAAATTGTATGAAAGTTTGGTCTGTTGTCGACTTCGAAAGCACCCGTGCGTTCTACTCAATTAAACGTTAAGGGTGGTTTTGCAGCTAAAATATAAAGATTGATGTGCAATGTAATAGCTATTTGCCTATCCAAGGCTAAACTGAATTAATGAGTAGGCTTAATACAGTTTGTCAATTTTCGTAGGTAATTAAGCCAAAGTGTATCATCGTTGACCTTCTGTATGGCAAACTTGAAACTTCAAAAATAATAACCGACCACGGCAATTGTAGGTTGATACCAGATTGCGTAAGAGTTTTAATTTCGCGGGGTTTCGTGAACTGATGGGAATTTTATAGAATCACGGGTCATGTCCGTATATTGGCAGTTGATTGGGTGATTGAAATAATGTATTGCCAATCGTTAGGTTGGAGATTTGTGGTTTTTAAGCCGGGTCTCCTGAGCCGAGTTTCGTAAAACTACAATTCGTAGCTTATTACGACAATTCAAGATGCATTCGTAGCAGAGTTTACTTGTTCATCGACTTTGCAATGTACATTGAATTGTGAAAGAAGCTCCTGCTAGTAATTGACGGCTTCGGTGGCGCAGCGGTTTGGCACGCTGACTGTAAAACCGTAGGTCTCGGGTTCGATCCCCGGCCGGGTAAAACTAGTAAACGAACTTTTCTAGTTTGTCTCGGGTGTTGGATGTTGTGTATGTATTTATTGTATTAAATCTATCGTCGAGTTAACACATGTAACACAAGTCATTTAGTTGTACTTAGTATGGGGCTAACGAGATCTGTATGATATGTCCATGAATATTTGTTTTATTTTATTTTTATTTAATTTTCATAGACAGTGCACAAAAAATCAGTTTGCAAAGCCCAAATCATTACTTTTATTGCTTCACATGCAACATCAACCCGAATTGATTCCTGTAATGGTTTTGTGCAAGAGGCGCGCCTTGATATGTTCATTTTTCTACAAGACCAAATAAATTCTTTCATACATTTTATAAAATCGAAGTCGTTAATAACGATATAAAATAAACTGCGAAGCAATGAGATCTTGATTCCGCGGCAATTTGAAAACAAATTGCTTTGTCACTCGAACAAGGATATACACATCTAGGTCAAATGAAGAGTAGAAAAAGAAATAGATTTTTTATGTATTACCGCGTTGATACGTAAATGGACATATTATACAATCAATGAGATCATCTTTAGTCGGTATTGATCTTGAAATGGCTGGACACACGAACTAGGACATTGGGAAACTGTGTAAACATTTTTTTCTGAACGTGTTACCGTCAAAGTTAGGTTCAAGGGAAGTGGACGTTGTGACGCACCAGCAGCTACTTACTATGTAGTTAAAATCCTTCATACAGAATGAATTGAAATGCACTGAAGCCAACGTTAAGTTAAGTTGGTGCCGGCTGTCATGTAATGGCAGTCGTTAAGCCATGTCAGATGCCTTATGCCTTATGGCACCCGACATTACCTACGCAGATTTGCGTACTTAGTTTATCTTTTTTGAATCAATCAGCCATACTCGTTCACAGCTAGAGGTAGGCCTCCCCAAGGCACGCCACTCCCCTTTCTCCTCGGCCATCCTCATCCAGCCATTGCCAGTAATATGCCTCAGATCGTGGTTTCAGCGAGCTGGTGGGCTTCCTAAGTTTGCCAGTTCGCGGTTTCCACTCCACACGCTAATTGTGAAGGAAAGCATCGTGAGGAAACCCGCGGCTTAACTAGCTCCACGTATTGACTAGTCTTTCCTGTGGGCTAGGCTGACTAAACTGTCAGGATGATGTAGGTGCTGGGCAAGCCTACACCATCTAAAAACATTGTCCCAAGCGTTGCAGCGTCCGAGTAATCCCTTCAGGCCATCTAGTGTGAGAGAAGATGCCACTGGACGCTGTACAAATCATCACATTACGTATATGAGGCCAGAGGTCTTCACTCGAGAAAATTTGCACCAAATCGACCAGCAAATTAGTTCTTTGGCGGATTGTTTCGTTTCGGACATAATTCATCAACAAAGAGACTCCGAGCATAGCCCGTTTCTTTCTTTATATAATTAGGTTCAAACTCAATAGACGTCAATTTCGAAAGAGTCATCAGATCCATGAAGGGAAAAACGAACAATCAGATAGTACTACCAGCGAATCACGAAACTATCGCTCTAATTATCCGTCAACCTTATTATACCGGCAGCCATATAGTTCGTTCACATAGTTTTTGTAACGCAAAAAGATCTTCAATTATCTCTCTAGGACAGTGTGGCACAGTCTATCTGAAACTAAAGTAGCTTAATGTTTATGTATGTTTATGGGTACAATGGTCTTAATTTAAGTTTGATTTATGTTTATTATTATTAAGTATAGATAGAATAGATAGATAGAATATTCTTTATTGCACCAAGGATTACATAAGAGACTTATTTAATAACAGTACAGTACAAGTGGCGGCCTTATTACTAAAAGTAATTTCTACGTGACGTAAGTATACGTGTGTACATCAACATTCGTAAAATCACCTACTACCCATCTTAATTTCTTCTTTGGAAATCTTTCCAATATATGGTTGACTGGAAGAAATGTCTATCGGCAATATCGCAGCAAATTCTTCAGAGGACTAGGCAATCAATATTAGTTTTAGAACGACTTGCCTCAAAGTCTTACAGTAATTTTTTTATAGTACCGAAGTTTAACTTAAAATAATGCACTCCAAAGCATCATTAATGACATATCATTTGTCAAACTTTTCTCTTGTTAACTTTTATTTTTTTTTGTTTTCCGTGAATACTCTCAATATTATCTGAAAGCTTACATATCTGCACTACTGAATATGAGCCTCTTCTGAGGTATGCTACTTCTTTCTGGCTTCGGACATGCTCATCCCATTACCTGATACCAATCGTCTTTAGATCATCGGTCCATCGGGCGTCCGAATTTGAACTTATGTATACTTAACTGTCAAAAATACCCTTAAATTCCCGTACTGGAATGCCAAAGGTATTTTGGGCGGCCGTTAGGTCTCATGTAGATAATTAACTAGTGGCAGTCACTAGTTCTAGCGCTCGTGGCCTAGCCGAACCGAGTGATTGGAATCAATCACTTGAGTTAAGCAACAACAGGCGCGGTCAGGTACAGGATGGGAGACCGTCCCGTGACTACCGCTAGTGGCATTTTTCCGAGCGCTTCCGTGCTTCGCAAGGCACTTTAAGCCGTTGGTGCCGGCTGTCATGTAATGGCAGTCGTTAAGCCATGTCAGAGGCCTTATGGGCGGCTTGATAACTTCTGACAGTAAGGTTCGCCACTGTCTTACAATCCTCCACCAAACCGGACTTGGCCCCCGTGGTGGAGTATGGCCTAACCTTCCTGCGATGCAGAAAGAGACCCGTGACCCAGCAGTGGGGACATACAAGAGTTGATATCGTTAGGTCTCATCAAAATAATTGCCTCATTTCACCTGTCGATAATAATTTGGTAACATTGGTCTACAGCTCAGCGTACCACACATGCCAGTCGTCTGCTCGTGTTGCGTCACAGACGCAATTTTACAAGAGTGATGGCAATCGCGCGCATGTGAACCCCATTGTGATGCCATGCGTGCGTTCACACACCGCGGGCTGACATTACCGCCGATACTCATGGCTGTATGCGCTTCGAAATCAGGCTTTTTACAATAATAATGATCAGTTTTGTGAAACTGGGCAGCTGCAGGTGAAATTCCTTGTGTTTATTAACTGCTGAGAGCGAGAAGCGCTCGTGGCCTAGTCGAAGCGAGTGATTGGAATCAATCAATTGAGTTAAACAACGAGAGACGCGGTCAGGTGCAGGATGGGTGATCATCCCGTTACGCTAGTGATAGCGATTGCTAGTGGCATTTTTCCGAGCGCTTCCGTGATTCGCAAGGCACGTTAAGCCGATGTAATGGCAGTCGTTAAGCCATGTCAGGGGCCTTATGGGGTGCTTGATAAGTTTTGACAGTAAGGCCGGCCACTGTCCTATAATCCTCCACCAACCCTGACTTGGTCCCCGTGTTGGGGTATGGCCTAACTTCCTGCGATGCAGAAAGAGCCATGATCCTGTAGTGGGGACATACAAGTGTTGACATCGATTGAATGCCTCGTTGGTGTGGCGGTAATTCACTTGGTTACTATGGCGGGAACATTGGGTTTGATTTCTGCTGGCAGCAGTAGGTATAGCTTTGAGTAGTACAAATTGCTTGAGTCTGGATGTCTTTTCGTGTTTTGTTGTCATTTTATTTTATGGTTCCCAAACGGGTTAAACTATATTGAGACCACAATAAGTAGCCATTTTGTATTACGCGAATACTCATTTTATCTCAGCATGGGTTTTCACAACTTTTTATGAAGGTTGTTCGGTGTTAGTCACAGGTATACAACAGATACGTCAAGCGAATTAATACTAACAGGCGAACAGCAAACGACTGAGGCAAAGTTGTGGTGTTAACTTCACGATCAAGTTGTCCATTTTTGTTTTTCTTCCAAACAATCACTTAAAACTTACAACCTAAATGCCGATTACGTTTTTCACTTTTGGCAGAAGGATTTCGACTTAGAAACCGATCCGTTCAAGATTAGGAATACCAAGACCAATCCGGACTTGGCTACCAATCCGGACTTGGCCACCAATGCGGACATGGCCCCCGTAGTGGAGTATGGCTACCTTCCTGCGATGCAGGAAGAGACCCGTGCCCCAGCAGTGGGGACATACATGGGTTGATATCGATCGATATCGAGCCCTTAGAGTTCAATGGGAACTAACTTTCACAACTAAATGTATTAAAATTCTCTCTTCAACAAATCATAGATCGGCCACCATAATAAACATATTCCGAAGCGTATGCATTATGTACTAAAACGGATGAAACAATCAGTTATCGATATCGAGTGATCTTCCCAGCTATAACTGGAGAACTGCCGGTTTCTCTACACTATCGGCGGGTAGCATCTTCGACGTTGTAAAGGCGACGCTAGCCTCTTTCTTTTTAGTAAAAAGGCTGTTTGTTAAATTGCAAGTGTGCAGTAGGTACAACAACTTTTTCGGAAACTTTGTATTTGTCTTGTTTAAATCTTTTTAAGGGATTTGCTTAGTACTTTCGATTTCAAAAATTAGTTATTAATTAGTAAGTTAGGTAATAATTAGTTATAAAAATATAATATTGATTATTTTTATTAGCCATTTGATATTTTATGATTTTCAAAATAACAATGAACTGGGCTTCTATTATGTAAGTAACCACTGGGTTGAGTGACGTCGATTTTTATTTTTTTTCAGTTACTCCCGCTGTCAAATGCATACATATTTTGACACTATGGAGTCCTAAATGCTTAATTCAATAGAGTAGAATGTTACTTAATACGAGTAAAAAGGCTGAAAAAGTTTGGAGCGACTTAAATAGTACCACCTTTGATCGATAGAGGGCGTTGACGCAACTCATATCTGAAAGACGAACGTCGCCTATATTATGTATCGATGACGCTTCTTCACAGACTACATAAAGATATGCGCCTTGCCGTTCCCAGACGGGGTTGCGTACATCGCCATGTAATTAATAACTGACAGCTGTCAAAAATCTGACCCGAGAAGTACTCTCGTCATTTGTGAAGTTTCACTACCAGGTTTTTTTTGTCAAGTTCCATGTATAAACAAGGATGATCTTGGTTACAAAAGATAACAACTTCTCTTTAGCAGCTATCATCGCAATCGCAAGCTTCATCAAATGTGTCAATTGAATGATATCAATCAGAGCATAATCAATCATAATCCAGTTTCTAAAGTTCTTAATTTTAACAATGGCCAATTACATCTTTTTAAAATAATCGACTATTATTTACACCGGAACCACTTATTTGAATGTCGGAAGAGTCCAAACAGGATAATAATATGTAGTGCTTACGAAAGATTTAGTTCAAAAATTAAGGTGCTTCGGGGTGCTAACTAGCGCCACTAATGAAAAAAAATCATAACTTGTGTTATACGTTTTTATTCAAAAGAGAACATGAGAAATCTTAACAACTGTGACAACTATTTTTAGAACCTTAATCTATCTACCTAGCCGCTTGTACCAATGAAAACGAGCTACGCGTTCCGAAACAAAACTGAGGAGAAATCTTACTCAGGTGATCATCGAGCAAAAATTTTACAACACGTTGGGAAAAGTGACATAACACAGTTGATAAACATCTTTCTTAAAACGTCATGAAAGTGTAAATTGACGTGTCAAAACCATCAAAAAGGGCTCCAGAACGCCCGTAGCCATTTCATACGCATGACTATAATTATACTCACTCACTTTTACACATGTAAATTAAACGCAAGAACAGAAGAATGACCCGGGGTCCTAAAGAACCTTTAGGACTGCATTTCATAACAATAGTTAATAGTAACATAATAGATAGATAGAGAACACTTTATTGTACATAAAAAAAAGGAAAATACACAGATATTTCTTAACCTAAGAGTACAGACGGCGGTCTTATCACTAAAAGTGATCTTTTTCAGACAACCTTTGGAAGATAGTTCGATGCACACAGCGTAGCACTCTATCAAGTTTTTAATTTGTGTGTTATTCAACTTTGCCATGTCCATCGATTGTCGTACTAAACTATGAACTGTAGTTCTATGAAATAGGCCTCAGATATGACTAATTCTATGGTAAGATACGTCTTAGGATTTAAGGACCAGAATTTAAGGATTTTTAAATAAATAAGTGAAAGATGGCATAAATGTTGGTGAAGCGAAAGATGTTTGTCACAATCGTGTAGCATCGATTGTCCTTCTTCATTTAAAAATAATGATGCTATAACTTACTCTCCTACAACTGCTCGATTTATTTTGTCAGGACATTGAAATTTCAGTTCTCTGTTTCCAAATGTGATGCTCAATGAAACAGTGGTCCTTCTGTAGAAACTCTGTAACTAAAAGTTTCAAAGCTGTTAGAAGAGGCTTCTCCTTAACAACATATTAATCTCGGTGTAGCCTTCGGCGGCCGTCCTTAGTTCTAAATATGTAAAACGGATGTCCGCAACCAAGAGAAAGGCTCCGTAGATTGTTTTATTGAACAAATACTTGTAGAACATTAATTAAACTAAGATTCCTTCTAACTGTTTGGCTCGCAAATAATACTGTTAGATATTTACGAGTATTAAGCTATCGTGTTCTGTTCATCGGAATCATATTTATTTTAATAGATCTTCACTCCTTCCTTATTGTAGTTTAAAGATTATATCTCGGGATAGTGACCTGTTTCTCATTAGTTAACAATGCGTTCTATAGTTCTCACTTATAAGCTACATTTATGAAACAATTGATCAATACATGCTATAGACTCTGAAAATACGTATAGTCCACTAAACTATAATAGTATAAAAGTACATAAATAATAGAGAAATTTGTATTAAAAATAAAATCTTCTTTAAATTTAAAAACCTACTTAGAGGCTAAAAATTTCACCCATGCCGGGATTCGAACCCGCAACCTCTGGCTATCCGTGGGCATGCTATCTCTACCCGGCATGGGTGAAATTTTTAGCCTCTAAATAGGTTTTTAAATTTGTTCCTTAGCACGG
Source organism: Yponomeuta sedellus (assembly GCA_934045075.1). Lineage (NCBI taxonomy): Eukaryota > Metazoa > Arthropoda > Insecta > Lepidoptera > Yponomeutidae > Yponomeuta > Yponomeuta sedellus. The sequence continues at coordinate 9,456,073 of OW203738.1, read as the reverse complement.
GTTAGTCCATTAAAAATAAAAATTGTATAATCTTCTTTAAAATCATGGTATCACCACTGATCGGGTGGACTGGAATAAATTTCTATAGAAATAAGCTCACCTATGTACTCAATTATATTACGATTATGTTTTGCGTAAATTCTCTCTTTGTAAATTATAATAATAATGATAATCAATCGACCCATAGAATGAGTACCGAAATACTTTTCTAAGTTTTCGAAGAATGCTATGATATACCTCATAATATTTTGAAAGATAAATTTAAATGAAATATTTTCGATTCCATTATATCTGTTGCTATGAATCAAGTTATTTGTGCGTATCTACACATCTATGTATGTCTGTAACACTCGACGACTGCATGGCTTGACCTCACCCGATTTGACTGCAAATTATGAAAATGAATCTGAAAATTATTCGAACCACCGAGTACCGCCGTCTATGCATTATTTTATAATCTGAATTTCATCATAGAGTAAATGCTCCTTGAATTTTTATTGGGCATGTCCGTCTGCGTCCGCTGAAATGCGCTTATACGTATTCCAATTTCAAAAGCCTGACATTGATACCGGACCAATCTTTCGTCTCTGTCTGGGCCATAGTTTACATTATTTCGGAGAGAGAGAGGGGTGTATAAAACAGCTGTTCAACCTAACGTTTTTATGATGCATCGAGATTCATGGGTCTAATGCAGCAGACGAAAACCATTTGTTTTGTCCGCTTAGCGACCGGGCACTTTGCGGTTCAATACTTCAAAATTGTAAATCGAACACGCTCTCAAATGCGCTTCCAGGTGGATTTTGAGATAGTAATAGGGAAAAATCTGCTTTGATATTTTGTCTCTCAGATAGGTACTTATTACGCTCCTACTTCTAAAATCGCTCTTGAGTCGGTTCA